>OV884011.1:182949756-183549756 GCA_930367205.1 Acanthosoma haemorrhoidale | reverse complement strand
ATAAAGTGATAGCCAACTAAGGTAAGTGGGCAAAAAACCATAAAAAATAGAAATAAACGTTACTTTCTATCCTGACCCGGAGAATTATACAACACTGTCGTAATACTTTCATGAAGTTCCGTTGCGCACGATACTAGTAGCAGGTTAAATATTTATACAAAACGATGGAAGATAAAACGTAGTGTAATCTACCCTCGGAACTAACAGCCATTATTTGCGTGCACGGAAGTGCAGCAGTCGTAGATGATAAATTAATTGATATTTGAACATCATGAGGAGAGGTAAACTTTTGCATTTGTTGCTTAAATATTTGCTGTAGTTTCCTTTTCGTCGTAGCATCGTGAGATGTTCGGAGCAAGTTAGGCACCTCAAGTTAGACAATGAAGCATTGTTCCCACCTGTGATTGCACTTCAGAATTTATGCTACCCCGAAGTTTATTTCGACAATTCTGAGGAAGTTTAAAGTAAGGGGGTTCGTCGCTCGGGGGGGAGTAGTTGGCAATTTAGCTGGCGTCGGTTCGAAATAATGAACAGACCATGGTTTAAATGGATTATGGATGCTTGACGTTCGTAAAGATAATAAATGTCAAATAGTTGCTGTTGTGGCCACCTCTTAGTCACAAATAATTATAAGTCATCCTCTTCTCGTATCAGACCTTGTATCTATATCATCAAATAATATCAGAAAATATGTAACTATTTTTCATTATGTTAATAAAGATTATGACGTCAGTGAGAGCAGGGGGAGGGGTGGGGGCCCATCCCCATTTCCTCTCTAGCGGCCTGGTGGGGGTCCACCCCCTCCACGACTAGCTGGCTATATAAGGGGTGTCAGTTGACCGAATTTGCATAACTAATGGGACCTTTACTTGGAACACTACTATCTCCTCTCTCTCTGTACTGGCGCCTACTGCTCTACTCAAACCGTGGACTTCTCATTCAGCTACCTCTGCATCTCTCTTTTCTAATCCACTATGTTTTAACCCGGCTTAGTCAGACCTCACACCTTCCTAGTGAGATTCTCTGCCTTTGTATCGCTAAAACTAGCACCTCCTTGGGAGAGACCTCTCCCTCGCGGACGATGGTCGCCTTGGCCCCTGCAAATAAGACCAGCAGGGACTCCCATGGCAATCCAGTCTGCCTCTCTCCGGTTCACACTCGCCTTTGGGATCCGGACGGTTTTCGCATTCCCTTAGATACTGAGTGTGAATTCGTGGTCATTCCAAGACCACATAAACTACCTATCAACCTACTCTGTACCTCTTCTGCTGAACACAGTGCTTTGTCGGGGCACACACACACCTTCTAAAGATCTTATGGAGTCCGATCAAAGCGAGTTAAAGCTGCCCACCAACTAGGTCGGCAGCCAGGGTGAAAGACCATAGGTCCACCTGCTCTATCTCTTTCTGGGCGCTCGCCGGATGGGGCTAAGAGGTTTTAGCGACTCTAGCCCGTGGTGGGTTTCTCCTCACCACTTTGGGAATACTCAGGTATAAACTGAGCCCCCTAGTGACGACCCGACAGTTGCCATTGAATAATTTAATTTGTAATATCTCTCGTCAGATATATTCCTTGTCTGTCATCATTCATAAAAGATGTACGACACCATGGGCTATGCCATATTTGAAGCAAATGCTACCTTTGTGTATGCACTATTTTTGGAGTGATTTTTGCTACATGAGTTGAAATGATGAAACTATAACAAATATTAGTAAATAAGCATTGTACATAACTTACCTTTGTACTACATGTACCGATCTTAAACTCCTAGCTATGGTAGTCGATGGGTAGAAAGGACGCTTAAGAGATAAGGTGATGATTGTTACAGGTGGGTCAGAAACTGCAGAAATCTGAACCTAATAAAACGTTCATTAAGTTATCCGAAGTGCACCCAGGAGCACAAGTGAAATAATACATGCTTTGGTCACTGAGACCGTATACATATGTACACTACATATATGTTCTTAAACTGGTAATGTAATAAGAGATTTCACAGTAGGAAAAAAATTATATATATATAATATTAAAGAGATAAGTAAACAAAATTAATTGAGTCAAGTTATTCTAAAAATATATGTTTTGGACGTATATTTTGAGGATATGCTTACTGCAATTACCTATTTCTCTTATAGAAAGTTTTGCAGATATAGAAGCTAGAAAAAATGATTTACGTACATACTGATGGAATGCGGGCTATTGTAGGTCACTTAACATGTGGTCATCTTGGTGCATCGAGCGTAGCACGCATACTGATGTTGGGTACGACTTCGGATTTGTTGTAATTTGAAGTACAAGTACCACTCCAGACCGTTGCTTTGTGGAAGCAATTACTACATTATGTAGTATTAATTTTTTTTTTTGGTGTCACTACAGATTTTCTGTGGAAGTAAATTGACATTTTACTAATTCTAATAAGGTTGTCGGTTATTTGCAGGGGATGGCCTGAAGATTAGTGCCTGTAAAAAGTACTGCAATATGTAAATGGTTACATAATTTAAATGTAAGGGAATTCGTAATGACAGAGGGGATGACAAATATCCAGTTGACCCTCCAATTCATTACTGGCGGCGACCCGTAGCAATTAATTACACTGCTTGAAGAGAAAGGGTCATTGATTCGGCACTAAATTGCTGTTAATTCAATCGAAGGCACAAACCGAGTTAAAGTTGAGATAAAACCGATTATCGAAATGGCACTAATGGACTGATCCGGGGGGACCATTACTTTAATCGGGGACAAATGGAAAGTTGTAGCGAGAGGTCAGGGCAGTTGGAAGGCAGTCCGCTGGCTCGGGGCTTCGCATCGCTGACTCTGCAACGGGGGAACTTTTTCAATAGCTCCTGCCACTTTGCGGCTACTGGCAACTATTCCATTCACAGCAGATGGGTATTCGTTGTTAACGCCCGACGTATTCGAGCAATTAACAATAAGTATTGTATTGTGCAGTTTGCGATCAATTTTTTTTCCTTGAGAAAAATAGTTACATGAAATAGGAGTAGAATCTTCCCTACTTGAGTAATGGGTGGTGGTTATAAAGGATATCACTCGTAACATATATACACACATGTACAGGGTAAGATTATTTCATCACTAACTGCCGATCATTTGATAAGTGGTTTCTTTTCGTATTTGTGAATACATTACAAACGTGTTAACTTCATAATTAACCAACATTTACCAAGGCATTGGTGACTAATAGCCTTTACGCCTATAAACAACAAAGAACAAACAAACTAACACCTGAGCACAAAGCGAGTAAGCCGGGTGATTCAGATCAGGGACGAGGACCCCGATGCGCCTTGGCAAGAGGAAGCGATGCTCCGAAGACCGGGAGGATGAAGGCATCCAAGAGGTACAATATATACTGATAAGCCTTAAAATCCTCTAAATCAGCCATCAACTCTCCGACACAGGAGAAACAATCAGGAATACCGCAACAATTAAACCCAATTAAAAAATGTTATAAAATGGATTATTTGAGTTGTAAAAACAATAGAAATAGAGAAAAGACTTCATGACAAAACTGAAAAGGAAGTGTTCACAAAGTCTCATCTTGCTGTCACATCTTTTGACTTAACGGAATTTGTCACTGATCTCAAGAAGATCAGATACAAGGGCGCTCTCACTATTCAAGCACATGACTGAAATCACATCTGGAAGCATCAGACAATTCTGAAATAGGGTACATAAAAACGTCGTCCGACATACATCATTCCAATAAAATAAGAGTTGACATCAAATACGTGTAAAATTCTTCAATTCACTGAACCACCTGACAAGCCCGGTGTTTCGCAAGGGGTCTACTCAAAGCTTTCAACCTTCCTAGATCAGGCACTCGTTGCCAGAATATAAGATAGGCCCCCTTCATTGCATACTCAAAGTCTGTTATGTTTGAGAGTACTTCGTGACATCAAACAATCTAGTCCTCGCTACTTCAAAAAATGCTGATTAAGAACAAGGAGTGTCATGAGTGCTTTTTTTAGGTGCCCTATTCTTAAATACAAGTAGGATTTAAAAATAAAATAAGTGATCATTTCAACTTGGTTGGGACAACATTGAACACGCGATCTCACGCTTTAGTTCATCGACATCATTTTTATGTTTATATAAACAACTCCGAAACAACGACTTGAGGGGGGAGTTATTTGAAGAGTGGCCAACTTATCTCAAGCTTAATTTTTTTTTCACACGCTACAGTTATTTAATCATAACCATGGCCTGAGTGTTGTTTAATATAAATTTAAAATCGATATATTATTTTTACAGAATATGAACAAGTGGAAGAGCAAAGCTGATCATGATCATTAAATCCATAAATTAAAGTAGTAGTATTTTAATAACTCTGTATTTACTTATAATTAAAAACCAAAGGTGGCCCTGAATTAATTATATTAATAAAATTTTAAGGAGACTGCGAACGCGGATAAATTAGCTGTGAGATCACCAATATTCAATTTTAGGTCAGAATTAGAACGGACGAGTTTCTCTGATAGAGAACCACCAGTGGACTGTAATATCAAATAACGACGACAAATACTGAAATCGAGTAAAACATAACAACAAATTATATTAATAATCAATAAATTAGATTCGATAAATTTCAAACTTACCATCAATAGCAGAATCCCGTCGCCGCTGACCCGTCTCTCTGTAAGGGAAAAGGAGTGGTTTTCAGGATCGGATAGATCGAAATTGAAAAAGAAAATTTTAGGAATCAATCCCCTTTTACCTGCCCGGCGATCGGTCCAGCATCTGGCCTAATGGATGGTTTCTGACTGTTTTCCTCGATTTCAGGCGAAGGATACAACAAAACTTCCGACCATGTATCTGTTATGACTATCATCAGATTACAACAGATAACCTAGGATTCGACAAATTAATCGCATAAGTTAATCTCGATAATCGACAAATTCTGATGTTACTCTAACTAAGCTACGATCAGAAGTGACCGGTTTCGACAAAACCCCAGACCGGTGTCCAACGCACGAAGTCCCTGCTGTATCTCATAGGTAGCAGTAGCAGCGATAGTCAACGAAATGAAATTCTTTTTATCATTTGAGTGTTTTTCAATAGAGCCTTGTATTCTATATTTCTCAACCAAATTTTGTTATTAAATTCCAGATTGGCTCAAACAGAGACATTATAATTATTGGAAAAAGTAGGACGGCTCTCACGAGAAATACGAAAAATGTCGTACTCTACTATACTTTAACCTCATATAAAATAAATTAGGCAATATTATAGACAATAGAGGGATACAAGTGTTACAGAAAAATAACAACGCAATGCATATTTCTATATATTCACATTTTGTATAATTTGCTATGATCCAACGAAATAAACGAAAAGATCTAATATATATAAAATAGCACGCGTGGAATGCCGAAAATATATAAAGCTGGACACATTAATCAGAATATGAAATTATTAATTATCTGAAAATTGAAACGCAATGTCTCATACCAGGATTAGTATCTTGTACTGGTCATTTATTATAACCACATTATTGAAGAATTTTCTTCCTTAATAGTCAAAATATATATCTCAGTATATGTATTATATTCTGAAAAGGTAAACTTAACTGCACTACACAACAAGCAAAGTTATCTGTTTTAAAACCTAAGCATGGTAAAATAAGTTGGATTTCCAAACGGTTGCTCCACGGCGTTAAGTGTAGGCTATAGTTGCATTACTGTTCAGTCGTGCAGGCTCCATGATTTCCTATATTTCCTACTTCCAGTTACAAGGGTAGCTTCCAGCTCAACTGCAAAGAAAGATCAACTTACTCAACCGATAGATAAGTAGGACATGGAATTAGTTTGATGAATCATTGATTAATTTCCTCAAATCATAATTTTCATCATTTTATCATCCCTATAATCCTCCTCGGAGACTGAAACGGCAGTGGCCTCGTGAACTGCTATAAACGCGTGACAGTGGGAGTCCTGGCAATGGCCAGTTTCTCCAATCATGTCCTGAGCGTCAGTGGCTCTCGCGCTCTTGGTCACCCTCCACTGGCTAGTATGCGGTGACGCGGCTGACGGAGGAGCGTGGGGGACTTCCCAATACTTCGCTTTCTCTTCGCATGTGGATTTGGGAGGTCTCTGGGCTGTCTGTAAATATTGTATGAATGAGCGAGTGAATGATGAATTGTAAATATGGTGTGAATGAGATAAGGCCGATTGTAATTATAGCACATAAAGGAATATATATATATATATAAAAAAAAATCATAATTTTAATTTTATTTTTGGAAACATATATAAATAAATTGAATAACAACATCCAGACAGAAGGCAATCCATGGCAAGGTGATTTTTCTTATTTAATGATTGTTAAAATTTGATCCAAAATATATATAATAATAAAATATATAAAAATAGCGTCGTCATATGGGGTTTACCTTCCATCTCACGTAGACTTACTTATTCATTCAAGCTAAAAATATAATAAATTATTAAAATATAGGCATTAGCAGTACTCTATTATTTACATCTAAGTCGTTTTCTGGCTTTGTTCAGATTGGAGAGGCGAGTTATCATCGTGACCGTACGTATTATTTCTTCTGTTTGGTTTAAGTTGCTGAAAGGATCCTGAAAAGTTGCCATTATGTAATAATGCTCTATAAGATGAATATATCATATAGACAGTCAATATTTTTGTTCTGTACTATTTTTCTCAGTGAAAAGTGGTTTTGTTGAATACCCGGACGATCCTTTGTCCTAAGGATTACCCTGTTCTGTGGAAGTATCCGACGATAATTAGGCATCATCATTTTGCGGGTGATTATAATTAATTACTATCATTGCCGGGAGGTGCTAAGGTGTTAATTTAGGAGGCAGAGGTGCCTAGAGAGTCTTTGATGAAGGTGCCATGGCGCCGAAGTTAATAAAGTACTTAGCCTCCTATGTCAATAGCTCTGCTGATGATCTAGGCACACAGGGTCTAATAACCTAACCCACTTTGTATGCCTTGGCAAACAGGTCGCGGGGCAGGGGATTTTTTTCCGCAAATATTATGGGATTAATATCGATTGGGATGAGCCGGCCTAAAGCCCACCTTCACCTTGTCCTCTCATATGTGCTAGGATTGCTTTAGAGTAAGGGATGAGAGCCAATCCTACAAAAGATGCTAAAATGACAAATGATGGCTCACCTGATTCTTCGTAAACGTGAATTTTCACTGTGCTAGAATCAGTTGAAAAGGAAATAATATCAAGATGAAGTCAAATGTGAAGTGGGGCTAAAAGTAACATTTGATTATTTTAATTAATTGCTACCAAGTTTTTTCTGTCATTTGTTAAATGCTTTTAATAATTGTGCCTCGTTGACTGACAGGCCGCTTTTATTTTGTGCATTTGGTTGCACTGCTCTGTATTGTATCCAAAGGTAAGCCGTATATTAATGATTGTCGGTTTTTTACAATCACAAGGTCAAATTTGGTGAATGTAAGTTTAGGTAAGGTCATGTTAGTATTTGTTTAACGTAAGTATTTAAGTATGGTATTAAGTAAAATTATATATATATATATATATATATGAATGACAGGGGCTGAAATATTGGACTAAAATAAAACACGTAGTAAATTTTTCAACAAGTGAGAGAAGCACCATTCAAAGGAAATGATTAAATGGTCTGGTGAATTATTGCGTTCCTATAACACACGTGCATATTGATCAATTCTTTGGTTATATTAATATAATGTCGAATTTAAACAGTTAATATTAATGGACACAATTAACACACACATATATATATAGCAGCATAAAATAGATAAACAGATATATATATATTATACACTATTCAACATTTTTTTAAGATAAATTTTTTATTTTATTATAATTACTATTATTAAATTATTTTATTTACATATAACGTTTTCTGACACCAGAACTCAACTAAAATCCATAATTAAAATAAAACATACCGCATAAATAAAATGTATGTATAAATTAATTTACATGTGGGACAGGAAGAGTAGGAAAGCCACAATATAATAAGAATAATATAATTTTTTCATGGCAATTTAAAATTTGTAATTCTTTTCTCCAAATATTTCATATTTAATTAAATGTTAACCAACTCAAGCCACGCCTCACTTTCAATCGAGTTTCATATTTGTTTTTGGCATTAAAAAAGATGTAAAAATAATTATATTGTTTTTTATTCGATCTTTAATCTTCCTTAAATTTGAAATGGTTCTACCATCTCAGTATCCCACAGTAAATAGATGTTGTTTGTATAATCTCACTTCAGTATTTACTATAAGAGATGAAACTGACTCATAAATAATGATAGAACTCACGTATAAGCGAATTACCAAGGGAAAAAAAATTAATAACGTGTAAAATACATTGGCATGGCATGAGCCTTTTGCTGCACCATGGCATCGGGGACAATAGCTATCATGCTTTGCAAGGCTGTCCCATTATCCCCCTATTTATACACATGCATGATCACTGCCTGATAACATGACATTTGCGATGTTATTTTTTATTTTAATGCAAGCTTGCGTGATGGGGAACTAATCATCATCGAGTGCGAGCATAAAAGGTCAATGCATAAAATGTTACTATTTATGCTGAACATTTCTATAATTCAATTCATGAATATATAAGTTATATGCACAATAAGTCACAACAAATTTCACGATTCTTGGTATTTATCCTATTTAGGAAAAAATTTAAACAGGTATTATGTAGGACCAGAGGAATTATGTCATCTAAGCTGTTTATTTTTTTTTTTAATCTTATATATCGATGGCTCACATAAGTCCAAAACTATAGCAAAAAAAAATTCACCACTAACTAACTACTTAAACTAAACTAAACCAAAACCTAATCCCTCTCTCACTCTCCCTCGAGTTAGTTAGTTTAGTTATATAGTTAGTTAGTTATCGATGGCTCACCTCTAAAACGTTGTAAGTCCGTCAAACAAATTTCAACAACAAACTATAGTAAAAAAAAACTAATCAACTAACTAACTAATTGAACTAAACTAAACTAAACCAAAAATAAACCAAAACAAAACTGAAATGAATCCAAAACGAAACCAAAACCAACCCTCTCTATCACTCTCACACCCTCACTCGAGTTAGTTTAGCTAGTTATCGATGGCTAACCTCTAAAACGTAAGTCGATCAAACAAATTTAACGTAGGAAACAACAATTAATAGTAAAAAAACTAAACGAAACTAAAACAAAACTATACCAAACCAAAACTAAAACAAATCTGAACCAAAACTAAACCAAAACCGAACCATTTAGTTTGTTATTTAGTTTAGGTTAGTTAGTTAATTGGTTAGTTTAGTTAGTTTTTTAGCTAGTAGATGAATATGTATTTGGATAGAGTTAAAGAAAACACGAATGCAATTTTTTTAATAAACTTACAACGAAAACGTCCTAAGACATATTTGTCGTTATGGATATATAACGATAAATCGTTTTATGTAAATAAATATAACGTTTAAGCTCATTTGTCAAAAGCATTATTAAGTTCTAAATATCAATTTTTTAATCAACGCAAAATGTGTGCAAACAAATCCAAACCAAAACAAAAAGAAAACCAAACCATATAACAAACCAACAACCTAACTAACAAATTAATCTAAACTAAACCAAACCAAAACTAAAACAAACAAAAACAATGCCCAAAACAAAACAAACAAAACAAAACCAAAACAAAAACCAAGCCAACAACTTAGCTATGCAGCAAAACATTAAAAAAAAACACCAAAACAAACAGAAAACAAACCCAAAAGAAAAACATTCCAAAACAAAACCAGTTAGTTAGTTTTTTGATTAGTTTAGTTGCTTAGTTAGTTGTTTAGTTTAGTTACTTAGTAGATGAATATGTATTTGGATAGAGTCGAAAAGTTAGTTATAATTAGTCGAAAGCAATCTCTCTCATTAATCAAAAGTACGATCCAGTTCTAAATTTCAAGTTTTTTAATAATCTTCGAACGCAAACGTCCTAATAAATATTTATAACAGTATATAACGTTTATATATTAAGCTTATCTGATTATCTGATGATAATTCATTGCAATAGAAGTTCAGTGAAATAGAAGTATGTATGCAGATGATATTGAGTTTACCCACAAAACTAGATAAGGTGGAGGAGGCTGTGTTTATTTTTTACTTTCTACATCTTGCGTGAACTTGATTCCGTCTATTGTATTTAGGAAATTTAACAAAGGTAACAAGGAACTCTGAAATAGAAGTTTGATAAGAAGATTTTGTTGCTTATTTCAACCCAGAGCATTCAAGCTGCTCTTAGAACAACTTCAGAATTAAAAGGGAGACTTTTCTGACTTCAGGAAAAACCCTGGCCTGGGAATGTAATTATGGAAAAAAAGTGGCCCAGCGAAAGTGCTAAAGGCTGCAGAGGGCGCCAGTCAGTTAATCACCGACAGGCTACGAGCTGCCCACATTCAGGTAAACCCAGCCAAGACGCAAGGGGTCGTTTTCTCGTTCCAGTACGGGAAAAGAAAGCTTCCACCCAGCTTCAACATAGACGGGACTGATTGCAAACTTACCAATAGCATATGCTACATAGGCATCAACCTAGGCAGACACATGACGTTCTACAGAACACCTGCATATCCCTGAGGCTGAAACTGTTCATATATCAGAGCGTCCTGAGGCCAGCACTGCTGTTTGGAACTTCGCTTTTCCGGTTTCTCCACACGAGGACCATAACTAGACTCCAGAGCTTCCAGAACAACATCCTGCGCACGGCACTATGGCATACCCCTTTTCGCGAAATGAAGGCTCCTGATATCCAAGAAAAGTTCGAGGTCCCCACCATCACCGAAGCCATCAGTGGCCCCCCATTGAACCCCCTATTTCAAGACATGACACTCCCACCATTACCGGCAAGATCGCAACTCTCTAGATCTGGAAAAGCAGACCAAATGGTGGACGTTACGGCCCTTGGCCAAGCAACAACAAGCCTCTAACGGGCACCCATCACTGCTATCCGACCGAATGAGCTTGCAGTACGTACCTAGAGAGACTCTAGGCTCAACCTTCAGTGGACTCTCACTACTGCACCGCAACATTTCCCCCTCTACCGGGGCTTCCCCCACTCCTTAATTCCCTCACTCCACATTCAAACAGGTGCTCCTAGTAAAAGAATCCGCTCACCCCAAATAAATTCCTTTGTTTTTCCCTTGTCTATAATTTTGAAAATTTGAGAGCTAAGAGGAAAAAAAAAATTGTATTATTACTGTGTATGTATCACTCTCTCTCTCCTTTAATTTTGTGTCTCTTAATTTTATCGTCTACTGCACCCGTTATTAGAACATCACTTTTTAATAAATCAAAAGACTAAAAGGCATTATTTTTTTGGACTCATTGATATATATACAAAAACTCGTTGGAAAGACATTGGAAGCTTATGTTTTGGGAGAAAAAAGATAATAATTAAATAAAAAGTATCAAGATTTTAGAAGCTTAGTAGCAATCGAATAAACCCAAACCAGATTACAATGGAATTAAAAATATAAAACATAATAAAGTATAACGATGATAAAAATAATGAGTTTCTTAAAACTGATTTAAAAATTTACTAGAGGCAGCACAACATAAAGACGAATGGTGGGTGCTGTTCCTAGTGTAATTGACTCAACAATGAGATGTGCTTGGGATGCCCAAATTTAATTAAAAAATTTATCGTGCGGCTTCTTTAGTAAGCCATGTAATTTTTTGTTGGGAGTACGATAGGCTTAGTGGTTTCGCAGAATGTTACCACTTAATTTCCTTAATTTTAGTTCTCAAAATCAGATTCATTATTTTAATCAGCTAGTTTTTTATCCTCTCATGGAAGAGTGAACACTAACGAGACTCATGCCCTAAAGAACAAATACTAAATAACATTAGGAATTGAACCAAAGTTTCAGCAGTTAGAAGCCAATATGTTAAACACAAGGCTACAGGAATGTAGAGTCAATGGAAATCACTTAGTTAAATAATACTAATTATGGTGCTTCAAAGTTCTGTTGGAAATAAGCAGGTACTATCAAGAAAGTTTTATAACATGTTTGTTTTTATCTGTTTTAAGGTAACGTCTCCTTCATAATCTTAAAATAAAATTAAAATAAAATTTTCTAATAATTTTGACTGAAATTGAATATAAAGTAAACTAAAGAAATTGTTCACTAAAATATTTATATTTATATGTATAATTTATTCTTGTAATAAATAAAGTCGAGTAAAACGTTTAAACCCTATCTGCACTATTCACCCTATTCACAAATCAAAGCCAGAAAACAAAAACTAATTCAGTTTTTTTTTCACAAACTTTTTTTTTTATTATTGCTCAGACTTTATCGTCATGGCGCAAACTTTAAATCCCAACCTCGGCTGTTGCCAACTCTTCTTCGACACTATCGACAAGAACTGATGGAAGGGTTAGCCTCTATTTTCACAGCTAGACAGTTGTAAGAAATTGAGAACGAATCCCTGACTCTTGTTCTCTCCCCCCCTCACCAGAAGATCCACATATTGTAGACCTGTTCACTAAAGTATGGGTGAGGTCTCTACATACAACTATTCTATGTTATCATTTACAATCCGCATCTTACGCCCTTTGACAACATTTTAACCCTCTTAGACCTAGTTCGACCTAGCTGGTAAATTCCCAACCCTCCGCGGAAATAAGATGTCTCATTTTCTTCCACTCATCACACAACACACTGCGACGCCTGTCTTGACGTCAACATTGTTGATCCCTCTAACAATCTTCTTTACTCCTCTAAGCCATTTTTATCAACCTCGCAACATTGTGTCTCTCCATTAATGGCCAGATATATCACCTTATTTTAACACCCCTTTACACTACCCTTCGAATCCGGTCAACCTTGACTCCGTTAATTGGGACACTATTTACCCTTCAATTCGCCTCAATCGTCGACTTTCAAACTTCTATCTATATTGCAAAAGCATTTTCCTTTGAAATTCATCCCTATCCCTATAGAACTGATACCAAGAGGAACGGAACCTACTGGTCGAACAAAATTATTAAACTTTCATTCTCCAGCCTAAAACTATTTCTCATAGCCACTTCCGCCTTCAGATTTCCTTTAGGAATCAACCCGCAGACTTACTGTTTACACTTTATCCTCCCCCATTTAGATTGCTGTTGCGTTGTTTACGATGACCTTTATCGCAATCTCAATGAAAAATTAACACGTATTATGAACTGGTCTCCTCGATTCGTTTCGGGATCACACATTTCCATCGCTATGAAGAGTTAAAATGTTTATTTCACCTCACTACATGTTACTACTTCTTATTTTACCCCCTAAAACTCCACAATACACATATTGCTTCCTTAAACTCAAGCCCTCTTTCCGTATCAGCACACTCCCTAAACGGACTTCTGCCTTCCCGTACCGACATTTTCACTGATAAAACTCCCCTGCAATTTTGATATTTCTAAAATGTTAGGAAAAATTGTTGATCCGCTTCCACCGACCGCTCTTTTTTTCATCCTTACTCAACATTTGCAACTCCGTGCCTCCATCTTTCCGTCATTTTTTCTTTCTCCAAGGATTTGAATCCAAATTTTATCAATTTATTTGCTATCATCCTCAACCTTTGCAACTTCATAACCCCCCCCCCTCCATGTTTCCGTCATTTTTTCTTCCTTCAAGCATTTGAATCCCGAATTAATCGATTTATCAACCAACCTCAATCAAATTACTTTACCTTACTATCCCGTTAGAAATAAGATTCATACTAAGCATTTTTTTTTTTAAATCACGAAAAGGAGAATTCGGAAGATTATCTTACAGAAAAGATTTTTTCTATATTTATTTAATTGTTATTCCAATATAAATTATTCATTTAAAACATAACCATCCAGAATATGAATTTATCAGCAACCTCAGCCAGCGTCAGACCTTATATTAGTGACATTTATGTTATTCATAGGGGTCTTAGTCCCAGAATAAATTTTATTTTTTCATTTCATGGGCCAAATATGGCGACAATTTTCATAAGGTGCTTACCTTTTTTGTGAGTTGTTAGGCTATGATTTAAAAAAAACGTATTCTAATATTTAATTCATAAATAAAGATTTTAATTCGTGTAGGATTCTTAAAAAAAAGCAAAAAGAGGAAATATTTCATTAAATGTACACATGTCATGATGGTTGCTTTATAAATTAATCAATATTGAGAATTATAATGAGATTTTTATCTAATTTAAATATATAGTGAGAAATTAACCATTTTTTTTTTGGCCATTGGCTTTTTTTCTGGTCAAATTATGGCCAGAGCCCAATTACGGAATAATTTTTGAAGAGGGGAAATATTGCAGACATACGTTTGGAATAATAAACCTTTGTCGGATTAACTAGACTACTCTCAAAAATTACTTACGCTTCTAAAATATTTTATAAACAAAAGGAAAATTCTCACTTAAATTCAGAAATATGGAAGCTATCAAAAGTCATTTCACCACTCAAACGTTTCTATAAATGAATGCTAACACTATCACATGCTACTCTCTAGTTGCCTGAGTAGTAGATGTCTGAGATTTAATATTTGTTGGTTCAGTGGCAGCGAGGTGGTTTGGACTGCAATCGAGAGCTTGCACTTGGTACAACTTAAAGATCATTCTATATAAGGTGAGTTATCATTTAAAAAATACAATTTTAAATAAAAAAAATATTTTCTATATCGCTCATTAAATCGTGCGATAACCCGGCGAGACTGCATCGTAAAAAGTAATATTTTTTCAAATAATTTATGTACATATATGTTTTCATATTTTCCTCGTCACATAACTGTTTCATGAAATTGTGTATTTTTTTCAAAAAACTTGTTAAGAGCCGCTTTATGCCAATGTAACAACATGAAATAAAAGAAGATAAAAAATAAAAGGAAGGAAACCAGAGGCGATGATTATTATTCTGATCAAAGGAGGAACCAGAGCGGATAATTCATACAAATTAGCGAAATTCGTGGCTTACCATTGAATGGCTTACCATGAGTTTACATATCAAGGAGACCGTATTATCTATATGCAAATATTTCAGCCACGTGAATTAAATTATTCACAAAAACAAATATTAAAATTTAGAGTTCTATTCATGGAATTTAAAATGGCCTTTGGGAATCAACCCAACCAAAAATCGTTAATTGTCTACGTGCCACAAGAATATTGTAAATCATTTTGCCTTATTTCATTATAAACTATTCACTCGTATTAAGCGATAACTAGATGTTTTTTTTTGTTTCTGTAAATGACTGAAATTACATCACAAGTTAGTTCACAAGAATTCCACTTGCGGCTTCGCTGGGTGGCGCGCATCCCAAATGTCTAATTTTCCATGACTCCTGAGCATAAATCAGGCTGAATTTGACCGAAGGCATGGGTTATGTTGGCTTTGAGGACCACTGTGATTTGTGGCTTTGTAGACCTGCGACTTAACCTCACAAGAAAAAGTCTAACGGGCTCAAATCGCACGATCTCGGTGGCCAGTTCACATCACCTCCACGTGCGATGAACATGCCCTCAAATCGCTCGTGCAGAATGTCCAATGTGAAATGAGCTGTGTGGCACATAGCGCCGTCCTGTTGAAGACATGTCGTTGGTGTCCATATAATCCAATTGAAGCCAAAAGAAGTTGGTAATTATCGACTTATAGTGTTCGACGTTGACGGTGAAAGCCTGGCCAACGTCGTTCTCAAATAAATATGGACCGATGACGCCACCAGTCCACACCATAAATCCACACCAAACAGTGACTTTTCGGGATGCATTGCTCTTGGATCTCATGTGGATTAGTATCGTCGCAAATTCGTCAATTTTGTTTCGCATTTTGTTGACGTGCCCATTCATCCAGCGGCGATGTTTTCGGCAGATCTTGCGTTTCGTCGATGTACGGGTGTTGGTTGATTGTTTACTGAACCAGTGGACTCAAATTTATCCACCACACTGTGAATAGTCCTCTTCGTAGGACGGTTATGGCGACCGTAAAATGGGCGAAGTGCGCGGAACGTGTCCCAAACAGAACATCCTTATTGATAAAACAATTTTATCATTTGCACCTGTTGTTGAACACCTGTAATTGAAATCCATGGTGATTTGGCAAAACATACTGAATAAATGACAGCCAATTTGACAGATGCAGCTTCAATAATGTGGCCGCTATTAACTGTCTATTGGAAGACGTGTATTTATATTAGATTAGATGCTTTATGTATGAATGCATGGTGGTGCCATAATTTCTCTCGGGCCCAATGACTAATACAAACGTGTGTGCTTCATGATAACACGATTGATTAGACATGGATTTTCAGCCTGTCTATTTATTCTTCCGATAAAGATTTAATTGTAACTAATAAACTGCACTTTTCATATTTCTAAAATGTTTGGAAAAATTGTTTATAATATTATACTGATATCTTACACATTGTTGCACCGATAAAATGCAAAATTATTTAGAGATCATGTATGCCTATAAGATTGTTTTCCTTTGAGGGATTGTTCTAGAGTACAAGAAATATCGTGCTGAATGTGTGACAAGAGTTAAAGACTAGATGTCTTTAACATTTAAGACGCAAAGACGTTGGCACTGTACACGACTTAGTGAGGTCAGCCATCACCACACACAGGCGGTCAAATGGGCGCATTGTACCACAAAACAAAAGGCTCACCATGCACTTGGAAAACTTAACTTAATGCCATAAATCATAATTTTCTAAAGACTATCGTTGCTTGAAGTCTTAAACAATATTGACCGTATTAACAATTTTTGTTGTGGTCTAGTACCCAGTATTATAATAATTAATTGCAAAAGAAAAAATATACATGTGCGATTGAGACTCAGAACCTCCTCAAAATCTTGCCACTCAATAACTTAGCTACTCAGTCGGTATAGCACCCGATTAGAAGGGACAGGTCCCCATATCAGTATATTTTTCTTTGGCTGTTAATTAGTTATATTGAACATAGTTTGCTTGTTTGTAGAATATAATGATCACAATTAGACAACCTGTATGGTCAAATATACATTCAATAAAAAGGGCAGTGCGATTAGCTAATGGTTTGAACAGGAGCCACAGACAATCAAGGGCGAACACCGAGCCCTTAGGTCATCTCGTTTTTACTCGCTCACATAGAGATGGGAAAATCCCTTACGTTCTCACCTTCTTTGTTTCAACGGTACAGGCCAGTTTTTGTCTAGTGGAAAGTCGTGAAAGGATAAATGTATGGAGGGAAGGATACTAAATTAAATTAGATCTTTTGAAATATGGAACTTTATGAAAATATTGGGCCATGCGATCAGTTATTAATCATGATTTTCTAGAGTAACTCTGTTTTTTTTTTTTTCAAGTTGATTTACAAAGAAACAAAATACCAACCTCAGAAAATTCCATGGGGCTCAGCAAATATATATTCTATATATATATAACAATGAAAAAAGTGTACTTTTGGAAACTGAGTGACTCATTTTGCCTTTCCCTTTGCAGACATCCCCTATGTAGTTCAGCCGTCCTAAGTAAATCCCTCTGAGACAATTGGTTATATTGATGGAAGAAGAACCTTTAATGCACTAAGTACTGTATGATTATTATTACCGATTTTACATTGACGAAGTCTTGGCTAAGGCGACCACAGATAAAAGAGCTCTTGATTCCTGCGGTACATCACCAATTCATAGAGGGCAGTTCCTCGTTTCGTTTGAAATTCACTAAACGAAAATAAATAAATTATAACCATCAGATCAAAGAAATTTCATTAATTATAACCAACATTTTCTTACATCAATCATAAGCTAAATTGAGTATATTATATATAAGTATAACTATGAAAGCATTCGAACAAAACAAATTTTGATAAAAATGAGAAATTTTTTCAATTTATAAGTGTTTTTATCTCCTTAATAGTAAATTTATTTATACTTGCAGAGATTGCAGACGTTATATACATTTAAATTAGCAATGTTTTACATCAACAAACGAGGCTAAAGATTAATCCTTTGTGTTGACATTTTTTAACCAGTGAATGGAAATGGCTACCTAATTGTTTAAATTTCACTACTATTTAATCCACTTCAGTCTTTGGTCGTTAATGGTCACGAACCGTTAAATAGATTTTAATGGCTGAACAGATCTGTGAAAATTGGTCTAATAAAGGAAATATTGGAATATTTTTTCCTTAAGCTAATTTAATTTTCCATATTTTGTAAATTTTTTTTTATTTTCTATTTAATGATACTTTTATTTAAAAAAAAATGAGAAAATATCGTATTTTTTGCTGACATGAAATCATAATTTTGCAACAACAAGGACTAAAAATCAGGAATATTTATCACGAATTCATTATGTAATCAAAAAATTAAAAAAACAAAAAAACAAACTGGGGACATATAACGTTCCTCAAGTTTTATCCACCTTGTTCAGAAGGAAACTTCTACCAATTGGCCTTAAAGAGTGTATTGCCAGGAGAAAACCATTTCTTCGACATGTTCACAAGCACAAGCGTCTTAGGTTTGCCAAAGGACATGAAAATTTGACGGAAGAAGAGCTGATTAAACTAATGATAGAATACC
Source organism: Acanthosoma haemorrhoidale (assembly GCA_930367205.1). Classification (NCBI taxonomy): domain Eukaryota; kingdom Metazoa; phylum Arthropoda; class Insecta; order Hemiptera; family Acanthosomatidae; genus Acanthosoma; species Acanthosoma haemorrhoidale. Next base: position 183,531,190 of record OV884011.1, on the reverse strand, counting down.
ATGTTGCTCAAAGAATTTTTCACGCCACTTATATATATATTATATGAACAATGTTAACAACCGAAGAGAAAGAAACATATCGAGAATTACCAGAGTTCAGGCATAAGCTTCCACGTCAGTTCCGCATGAGGCATGAGCCTCCAACAAGAGTCAGTAGAACATGATTCCAACTAAGCTCACCCATATCCAACCGAATGCCGTTCTAATATCTTCTAGAGGAGATCTCATCTCTTCTCTGGAAGCTTGGGCATTTTTTAAAGGAGTAAACTGCAGCCATGCAGCCTATTTTTTTTTTTTAAAGCTCGTTTGTTTTTTTAGCATGTTTACGATTATTAGCAAATAATGTATAATTCTGCTATTTTACTCCCAGTGGACTCTCACCACTGTACCGTAACAATCAACCTCCACCGAGGCTTCCCACACTCCTTACTCCTCTCACACCACCTACAAGCAGGTCCTCCTAGTACAAGGATCCGATCACCCTAAATATTTTATATTTCTTCCTCATCCTAAAATTCTAACTAGAGAGCTTAGAAAAAAAAAAAAATCTGCTATTTCTTGATTATTGATCCATTTACCCACTTGACTGACAATACAGTCAAATGTCACCAACACTTCCAGAATGGGATCATGTGAAAAGTGGTCCGACATACCTCTTTCGAGAGGTTGAAGAACGCTGACCTGGACCCGTTGCTTGGTGTGCCGTCGGTGGGCGAGTTCATCCGCCGGTGACACATTAAGTTTTTTGACTCGTTGCAGCACCTGACAAACCCAGTGTTTAACACTATGACCCCACCACCCCTCCCGCATCGATAGCAACAGACTGTCAGGGAAAAATTAGGATAAGAATTAGTATGTAAGTTAGTTTTAAGGTCGATCAAAAAGGTGAGCCCCATCACCTTTATTAGTGAGTTTAGTCCAGTCACGTATAATGTGTATCATTATACTTGTTTATTCATTATATAATTTCTATAAAATAACAAAACCTGTATAACGGAAGCCGCCCTTGGTATCAACAAGAATACAGCAACTGCTATGATCTCGTTGGACTGCACACAGGCTTTCGACTCAGTGTCCCACGGGATGCTGTGCCGACAGCTTTGTGACTAGGAATGCCCAGAGCAGCTATATACCATGTTGGTTTCGTTCTTGAAGAACAGATCGGTGAGGGTACGGGTGGGTGATTGCCTCTCTAACCCATTCCCTCTGACTTGTGGAGTTCCTCAAGGAGCGGTTCTGTCTCCGGTTCTTTTCAGTATGTACACATCTGAAATTGTTGTTTACAGCAGCAGCATGAGTGCACAAAGAGCTCTTACACACGCCGAGTCAGTTTGTAACGTTATCAGTGACAGACTGGGCATGTTAAACATCAGCGTAAACGCCGGGAAGACCGACTGCGTAATCTTCTCCCTCCAAAAGGGGAAAAAATCCTTGCCAAAATCGTATAGCGTGGGAGGGCAAGATAGCTCACCAGCTTTCTCAATGCACTATTTGGGTATAAAAATGGATAGGCATCTCCATTTCTCTACTCATTTTAGTAATAAAATAGAAAAAGTACGACAAAGGTCTTACCGGCTATCGCACTTGCTAACTTCACCTAACCTGTCGCTTCGTCTTAAATTGATGATATATAAATGTGTCCTCCGGCCAGCTCTGCTGTACGGTGCCCCACTATTTACCCACTTGACTGACAATACAGCCAAATGTCTCCAACACTTCCAGAATGGAATCATGCGAAAAGTGGTCCGTCATACCTCTTTCGAGAGGTTGAAGAACGCTGACCTGCACCCGTTGATTGGTGTGCCGTCGGTGGGTGAGTTCATCCGCCGGAGACACATTAAGTTTTTTGACTCGTTGCAGCACCTGACAAATCCAGTGTTTAACACTATGACCCCGCCACCCCTCCCGCATCGATGGCAACAGACTGTCGGGGAAAAATTATGATAAGAATTAGTATGTAAGTTAGTTTTAAGGTTGATCAAAAAGGTGAGCCCCATCACCTTATTAGTCAGTTTCGTCAAGTCACGTATAATTTATGTCATTATACTTGTTTATACATTATATAATTTCTATAAAATAACAAAACCTGTATATAATGTAGTGATGCTACAGGAAATACAAAATGATTTGTAAATAGATTCGCCTGAGGATCTATAATTATATATGGTTGTCTGTAAATTTAAAGGGGCTATGAAGAAAAAAAAAAAAAAAAAAAAAAAAAAAAAAAAAAAAAAAAAAAACCCTGTATATAATGTAGTGATGCTACAGGAATAAAAAATAATTTGTAAATAGATTCACCTGAGGATCTATAATTATATATAATTATCTGTAAATTTAAAGGGGCTATGAAAGGAGGGAAAAAAAAAAATCTGCTATTCTAATAACCGGTAGCAAGATTTTCTTGGAATATAACTGCATTACCAATGTTATTTGTAGCAATAAACAAATAATTAGAATAAATATTAGCAAATTTAAAGAAAAATGTAATGACGCATTTGATTCCGAGATATCTTTTATGTTTTTAGAGAAAGGACGAGACCCACTAAACAGATCAGGTACTGTCACTCCTTTCAGTTCGAGATGATTTAGTTCAGTAGAGCTCCTGGCTGGAAATTAGGGCTCGAAAGCTGGCAATCACAACATATTTAACTTAAGATTATAAATATTAAGTCAACAAATTAACATAAAACAAGTATAAATGTCATAATTAATCAATTTTTGTACTTAATTTATTTTCTGGTACTTTCCTATTTTCATCTTAATTTTATATAATCAAAATAATCAAGGAAATGATGCAATGCACCGTAAAAGGTTTAGGTTGATTAAATTATTTTTACAACCACTATTGGAGCACGCATAATAAAGTTAAATAACCATTACTGTAAGGTAACATTGATGGAACGGATATTACGAAAATAGAGAAATTAGGTCGTTCTACACCTTCGTTTAAACTACATCTTCTTTATTAGAATAATGGAAAAGATTCAATAAAATATTATAGACAATATAAATTCAGTTTAGTTATAAGTTCAGTTAGTCAGTTCAGGATCATAAGATATATATATTTAAAGTTATACGCAACAGTAGTATATGATTGCCAATCATGAAGAATAACTTTAAACCAGAGTGATTTTAATCGGTTTGTTTAAGTTATTAGATTTTTTTTCAACGGTTTATCTCCTCAAATAATCTTAATAATATTGTAAGTATGCTTTTCATGCGCACCCAGTAGCTCATTCAGTGCATTGTATATTAGCATAAGATTATTTTTTATTATGTAAATATTGGAAATAAATTGATTTGATTTAGCACATTCAATAATATTGAGAGTACTACTATAGTATGCTCGTAAAAATGAGTCAATCGATCTAAACATTTAAATATGTTTTCTATACCATCTCGAAGTATGCTGATTGGTTTTTAACTAGAGTACATTATCAGGAAGTTTTGAAAATTTATCGGGTATAAATTAATGGATAGTTTTCAGCTGCTTACTCAATTGCTTTCATTATTACAACCTGCTCGGTCTGGTTATATGAACAATGTTCATGTAACCAGAACTTAGTTGAACATTGTTCAAATTACCAGAACTTGATCTTGGCAAATAAAACATCATTTCTCATCACTACAAAAGCAGAACCTACAAAATGTTGGCAAACCTGATTTATTGAGATTTTCTGACATGTTTGTAGATATTTAAGGTCCCGTTTCACAGTTCAAAATTTTCGAACATGTTACATATAAAACGTTCACGAAATTTAAGGTTTTTTTAAAATTAGCAGTGACATTTTTTGCCTATTATGCACTGGAAGCGAGTTACTGTGGAAAAAGTGAAAAAAAAGTGCCTTTCCTTCGCGGGTTTTTGAAGATGGCGGAAAACGAACAAGGGGGAGGTTGAATAATTGAGACTCTATTGTGTACGAAAAGTGCACAAAGACGAAGTACCATTAAGATCTGTAGTAGATTTAACGTTGGTACCAACCTAAAAAATAAGTAAGAGAATGGTTAGGGAATTCATAGCTGCAACAAATTTTAAAGCGAAACATTCAATAGATAATAACGCAGAAGTAGTGAAAATATTACAAGTACCAGATTACTGCATTCTGGTTTCGTTCCGTATCCTTAATTTATTCTCTAGTATTCCCCCCGGAGGAATTTCAACACTTGTTGGTGAAATACATTCATACATACACAAGAAATGTAACCCGGGCATTAGTGGAAATATCCCTCAGACTGGCTGTAATACATTTAATAATGATTTCATTATACAGACTAAAGGGTTAGGAAACGGGAACTCTTTGAGTCCGTTGGAACGGATTGAGGTGTGTTACTTCTTCAATCTAATTATTCACTACTAAACTATTCACTCAAGCGCCTCGATGACCTCTCCTCCGACCATAGCCCCTTATTATTAACCATTTCCTTAAATCCAATTCACAAACTGCCTCCTCCTTCATTCATTAGAGGCCCAGTTGACTGGGACCACTTCAGCCAGATTCTTACAGACTCTGTAGACCTCAAAGTACCTCTGAAAACATCTCAAGACCTAGATGATGCAGTGCATTCCTTCACTACTCTGATCCAGGGGTCGGCTTGGGAGGCATCGTCACCCCATCCTCAACCAAGAATCCACAATCATAATCGTTTACCTCAGCATCTCAAAGATCTAATCAAATCCAAACGCCGCTCTAGAACAGTGTGGCAAAGATCCCGGCATCCTGCTGATCGCCGCTCGTACAATCAGTACTGCCGATTGGTAAAGCGGCGATTGGCATCCTTCCGTTCCGATTCTTTTAATTCCTACCTCTCCTCTCTGTCTACCAGGGATAACTCCTTGTGGAATGTAACCAAAAAAATCCTTAAGTATCAAACTGTTTCACATCCACTCCGTCGTGATGATGGGTCCTGGGCAGCCTCGGATGGGGATAGGTCGGAGGAATTTGCTCTGCACCTTACCCGTACTTTCACACCTCACCTTTCTCATCAAAGCCATACTCACAGCACAACTGTGGAAGATTTCCTCACTTCACCTATTCCTCTCTCTCCTCCACCAAAAGCCATTTATCCCTCTGAGGTCAAATACCTTCTGAATAACTTAACTTACAGAAAATCCCCTGGATATGATCTCCTAACTCCTCAAATTCTCAAACAACTTCCTCCTAAAGCCATAATCTTCCTAACCTACATATATAATTGCATTATCCGAACGACGCACTTTCCTCTCCTCTGGAAACATTCCATTATTGTCCTATTCGCCAAACCCGGTAAACCACCCAATGACGCCTCATCTTACCGTCCAATTAGCCTACTCCATATTTTCTCAAATATATTTGAAAAACTCCTAATAAAACGTCTACTTCCAATTGTTGAATACAATCCTTTCCTACACACCAGTTTGGTTTCCGTCTACTGCTCAACAAGGCCTTCGCGTTGTTGATCACATATTCTCAGTTCTTGAAACCAAACAGTATTTCACTGCTGCCTTTCTGGACATAGCTCAAGCTTTTAACAGGATCTGGCACGCAGGTTTGCTTTACAAGCTCAAAAGACATTTACCACAGACCCTTTTCCTAATCCTACAGTCCTACCTTTCAAACCGCTTCTTCCAAGTCCGTTGTGGTTTAGAATACTCCAACTACTATCCCATAAATGCAGGAGTTCCACAGGGCAGTGTCCTAGGCCCCATCCTCTATAACCTATACACCGCTGATGTCCCCTCTACTCCCAATACCTTCTTAGCCACATTGCAGTCTTGTCATCTAACCCAGACCCCGACATAGCATCCTATAACCTTCAAAAACACCTTGACGAGATCGAGTATTGGTGCAACCAATGGCGGATCAAAGTTAATGAAGCAAAATGCTCCCACATTACCTTCACCCTTTGTCGCAAGACTTGTCCACTAGTTTATTTTAATTCTATTCCTCTCCCTGTAACCGAGACAGTACGGTACTTAGGCTTCCATCTTGACAAACGGCTGACCTGGAACCCACATACGAGACTAAAAAGACAAGAACTAAACAGACGCTTTGGACAACTGTACAGACTACTTCAAAGGACATCCCATCTCTCAATAGAAAATAAACTACTAATCTACAAAGTTATACTTAAACCAATCTGGACATACGGAATAGAGCAATGGGGGACAGAAAAAAAGTCGAACATCAAGCGTATCCAATCCTTTCAATCAAAAGCCCTGAGAACAATAGTAAATGCTCCTTATTATGTCAGCAATAAAACCCTTCATAACGACCTTAATATACCCTACATTCTAGAACTCATCCCTTCCAAGTTTATGAAATTCCACAGTAGCCTTTCCAACCACCCTTATCATGTAGCACAGTCTTTGCACTGCGCCACTCATCCCTATAATCCTCCTCGGAGACTGAAACGGCAATGGCCTTGTGACCTGCTATAATCGCGTGACAGTGGGAGTCCTGGCAATGGCCAGTTTCTCCAATCATGTCCTATTGTATGAATGAGCGAGTGAATGATGACTGTAAATATGGTATGAATGAGATCATTTATCTGTATTATTATTGCCTTATAAAAGGCAGAATGTAATTATTGCACAATAAAGATTGTTGATATTAAAAAAAAAAAAAAAATTATTCACTACTGCTATGGTAGAATCTGCAACAGGCTGAGATCCACCCTTCGAATAAACTCCATCTTATTCACCTAATTGGTTAAATGTATTTATTTTGATATCTCGAGTTTATGGAGTAACAGTACCTTCGGCTATATTGCCCTCAACAATATGAATTTCCGTCTGGATCCTATTTCCTAATTCTGGAGTTAGATTTTTCTCAAAATGTTTACTTTCCACATGCTATATTTTGAGATAATGTCGTCACCCTGTGTGTGATGTCAATGCTTGACATGAAAAAAAAAACTATAAAATAAAAATCACAATGATATTCTCAAGACTCAATTTGATATTCTGTTTCTCGGACGAGTGTGGAAAATTGTATGGTTGCCTCTGTGATGCAATGTACAGTTACCCAAAAATCCTTTGAGAGCCTAGATTTCTAAACCTTTGCTGGAAGTTGGAGAAACAAAATCAGTGCATTACCTCTGTGTGGAATATGCCACTGCAGACCTGTGTGGAACTCCCCAATCTGCTCTGTAAAATCAACTATTGCTGATGGGCCCTTGTCCCTGTTCGGGCGCCAATTAAATAATAACAACTCAGACCAGTATGTAATAGAGATCCATCCTAGACTACAGTTATCGGAGTGGGGAGGTGCAACAGTTCTATAACGAGTATACGTACTAATAAGAAAAGAATTGACGTCATTGGAGATGATATATAACTTTACATAATCCAATCTATCTGAAATTTGAAAACCATATCCTCCCTCATCTTGAAATATGCAGGTTAATTATTGGTTAAAATACTGTAACGGGAAGTATGAAAAAAAAAAATTCCTTTCCAGTTTCAAAACTATACAAACTAATACTAAATACAGAAAAGAAAAATATAACGATATAACAAACGAATTATTGATGTAATGAAGAATGTCCAACCCGTATATCACTGTTTTAATAGAAACTCGGATTTATGATAAGACCTTCTAGGAATTTTCCGATATTTTTCTATAAAAAAAAAATAAAATCGCGTTTTTTGGGACGCGATAAAAATACCGCTGGCCAACAGACTGTTGGATAATGAAATACTTGTGGAATCGATAGTAAGGGAGGCGGTGTCAATGGAGGGCGGTGGGGGCGGCGAACGTAAGGGTGGGGATAGACTCTCACTCACTCAGCCAGTCCCGAGCTAACGCTCTACCTGTTCACGTCCTCGAAACTCCTTATTCCTGCTCTGGGTACGAGTCCTGTCCGCGATTTTAGTGAGTCAACTTATTTTGTATTTATATTACCTCCTGTATTCATTTATGTATTGATTATTGTGTAGTAAATAATTTGTGTTATATTTATTTTAATTTTTTCTTTGAACTATTTTAAATACCGCGGTGCTTTAATTCGTGATACTACTGTCATTTTTATCACCCCTGAAGGTTATTATGACAATTTTTTTAAATAAGAGAGAGAAAACATTTCCTTACTTGTTGCACGCAATAATGACAAATGTGCTAGGACTCGAGTTCTTTAAGAAAAACAAATACGATGGCAAATATAGGGCCACATCCTGATGTATACAAGAAAATATGTCAGTTAATAATAAACAAAACACTGTTTTGTAGGCATGATTAAAGTTTATCAGTTGACACATTACTGACAATGAGCTGGCACCGAAGGCAGTTAGAATTGGACATATGGGAGTAAAGAGTTGGAAAAGACAGGATTTGAAAAATGGGAGGGAAGGGAATAAAGTGGAAGGTGACCAGCTCAAGAGGCTTGATGTTTGAACAAAATATTTGCCAACATTACAAAAAAAATTATCAAATGTAGATTTTTATAGACACATCCACATTTTAGTTGTTACTATTAATATTATATTTATATAAATTGAGTTGCATAATTGCATATCAACTTAAACTGGGTCCTCTTGAAGTATTAAACTGCTTCAAGAGATGAAGGTTCCGTAAAAATAAAATTGATTTATTATACTTTCATAAAAGTGGTTGCTTCCGATAGCCAGCCAGCATTGAAACAAACAAACAGCCTGGTCTATTTCTAAATTGTTGTAGGCATGCTTATAAGTTACATAAGTATATTCGAAACGCATTCGAAACGCTTAGCTAGAGTACTGCAAAGGTACGTAAAAATCAACTTAACGCATTGTAGGAGAATATTTTGTGAAGATAATTTACATAAAATATGTGCTAGATACCTTTTTACCTGTTTCTAGTTTAGACGGCAGTTATGACAGTACTCTCGAAGACAATATAAACTAGAGGAAAAAAAAGTTGCAATACAGTACGGAGCACTACTTGTACAAATAGATATTTTTGGGAAACGGAATAATACATAATATATTATATATAATATATTGTAAATACCCACATAGGGGGTGCCTGGGTAAACAATAAATACCCCAGTAAGAAAATCGGTAACTATGTAGTCTGGTAATATCAGAACCAGGGCCATTAGGAGGGGTTGCTAAGATTCAAGAGATCTAGATTTGCTGCCTGGACCACTTCGATAACATCCCTTTGGGCCAAACTAACACCTTGGCTATTTCTCTTGACTTAGCATCGATATTTCTGTTACTGTTGAAAATTTAATTCTGTCGGTGGCATGTACAATTCTGAAACTTCAAAAATCTATTTCGAAAAATATAGGCTTAAGCTAAAGTTTGATTGCTTTAGAATAAATAAGGGTATGAGAGGACTTCAGCCCTTAATCAATCAAACATCTTTATTAGTTCCTCTATTTTTCGCTTTTCCTAGTGACAGGTCAGAGCTTATTTATTAGATAGATTTAAACTTCTGATTTATATTTAGTAAAAAGTTGTAAGCTATGATGTTTTGCGGTGAAATAATATACATAATTTCATTCACTATTGGCCTATATTGGTTTTATTAGATTGAAAAGTCCCTTTTGTGGGCAAATATATTTTTATGGTTATTTTATTTCATGTAAAGATTGCTTTCAGTAACCGGTAGATCTCAGAAAATAAAATGAAGCTAAAAATATTCCTGTTTTTTTTTCTTTCTACAATGTGTTAATAGATATTTGATAAAGTCAAATAGGGTTACACTGTTACCATATTTCTGTATTTTCCTAGTCTTACTTTATAACTTATTTCTTTGGCGCGTTTACATTACAAACAGTCATTACGTAGACAGCCGAATGCTCACATACTTGCACTAAGAACCTAAGACTTGCCCGACACTCATCGACGACTTGATATAGTATTTGTGTATATTTTATGAATTTCAGTATGAATAGAATTGTAGATAGGTATGAACGTATTCTTACATCAGAATTAATAATTCCATGTAGTACCACCTGAATTTTTTCTTGCATGCCATTCATACCTGTTGTTATTACATCATCTTATTCACTGCTTGTATTTTCTATGTGTGTGTTAATAAATATATAAATAATACATGCAAATATAATAAATAAATATTAATTTGAGCAGTTCAAAAATTCTTTGATACAATATTAAAAAAAATAGTATACTGATACATGAATTGTAGTAGTTATTGCTGTTTTCATATACTGTTTTTTTTACACGATAGAACTGTGAGAAATGGGTTCCTTCCAACATGATAACCCTCCTTTCTTCCATTGACAAAGCTGGAATAAATAATGCCTAAAATAAAAAACAAAACAAATAAATATGTAAATCGTAAAAGTTGAAGGAGTTATTACCTAAGGCGCTTTAACGCCGAAGCTGCTTAACTTTCTTTGCAGAGCCGGCCTTTCGCCGATTCGGTCCTCAAAGCCCCCAAGCCTATTACCTTAACGTTTTTTTTTCCGTCTTCAGGGTATTTTCCTCCACAATCTCGCCCCTTAACACAAAAAACAATGTACGAACTATCTCATACTACTAAATGAGAATGCTATCAAATTTCGATAATGATCTGTAACCGCATTTGCAAACATTCAGTTGAATTTTCCATCTCAATAGAAACTTGAGAATAGTTGATTTACTTCATTTTCACTATCCCGATTTCTTATTTTTTTTTTTTTAGTGTGAATCAGACCAGATGTGCTTGTAAACAGCTTAAAACTATTTTCTAATTTTTAATATGAATTATAGAATAATAGTACTAATTAGATAATTAAAAAAGTTAAGGCCCGATTGCTAATATTAAAATTTATTCACTCTTATCGGCTTGGGGTATTCTTAAAGTGATAGATAAAACAAATAAATTCATTTTTAAAAATCTATTACAAATTTTGTATGTAGTCCCTCTCGGTTATGAATAGTTTAATTCTTCACTATATTTTATTCAAGGCTACCATTATGTTTTAATAGTGTTATGTTTGTATATATATATATATATATTGTATAATTTTATGTCCCATAAAAACATAAAGGTGGCCTTGAATAAAAATGAGTTAAACTAATCATAACCGAGAGGGACTACATAAAATATTTAGTAATATATTTTTAAAAATGAATTTATTTGTTTTATCTATCAGTTTAAGAATACCCCAAGCCGATAAGAGTGAATACATTTCAACATTAGCAATAGGACCTTAACTTTTTTAACTAAAAAATAGATAATTAAATTATCTAACTAGTGCTATTATTCTATAATTCATATTAAAAATTAGAAAATAGTTTTAAACTGTTTACAAGCACATCTGGTCTGATTCACTGTAAAAAAAAAAAATGTTTTTATATTCCTTTATTTTTCCATTCCTTTATTTTCCCTTATCCATAATCTTAAAAATTTAAGAGCTAAGAAAAAAAAACAAAATGTTTTTATAATGAATTTATAATATAGTAAAAATTTTTTCTAGGAACCTTTTTTATAGTATTTCTTCTTTGTAAATATATAAACTTAAAATTTGAATTTTCAAGTATATTTTTGCACCTGTGACTAGAAAGAACAATGTATCCTATCTTACTATACAAAACGTTTCTGAGCTTAAATTGTTCGATGGCCTTTGAGAAATTCTATCTTAAAATTTTTAAGTTTAATAACACCTCCATTTAAATTTAAAACCTTTTATGTTCTCTTTTTGCAATAAGATTTTATGTTCCTTGTAATATGCGTACTACATTTACTGTATATTTATGTTCATCATTAATCTACATCTAATTAAAAATTAACAATTTTAGTAAAAATGCAACCACAAATAACTATAACAAAATAAAAGTAAAGGAAAAACTAAAAATATAGTTTTTCGAGAACAAAATTGTTTATTATTTTCACTATATAATCTGCACCAAGTTTTATCAATTGTTCAGGAGATTTTCCACTTCAAAGATCGATCTAGGTTGTTTAGTTTTTTTTGTCAAACATTTTAACTTCTTGATTTTTTAGTAAATTAACTGTTCCGAGAGCCACGTATACTTGAGTTAGAAAATAGTCTTGCTTTTATAGTCATGAAGGAATGTATGGAGGTTCTGCCTTTGGGGTTTGAGCATCAGGGTCTATAACATCATGATGTACGCAGAGGTCTGAATATACTGCAGCACTTAGCTATTCGGATTAGAGTGTGGGTGTTGCGTTATGAGCAACAGTTTCTTAGCCTGTATCCATTTAGAAGCAAACCACCCTCTCTCGCAGACATAGCTGTTGAATATACAAATTATGCGATGGAATGTATACCCAATTATCCCCTTTGATAAAATTAATGTCCGAATTTCGGGAGTTTTATTCTGTTCAACGAGAGCCAGTATCCCAGGATTTTACAGTCTACAAAATTAATATAAACTATTAATATAGATAAGGCTCCTTAGTAAATATAGACGGGACATACATTGTATTTAATTATATATTCATTTGATTATTTATTTGTAACTAAAAATTTTAATGGCAAGAAAATTGTTACAATGAATACGTTTACTTTTTTTTTTTTTTTTTGTAAAATGCTTGTAAATATTTTCTACTTGATTTATCTGCTTATATTATTCGTTGTATTATGTTTGTGATACATTATTATATTCTTCTTTGCCATAAAATAATGATACTCCTGTGATTATGTGTGATGGTGTCAGAATTTTTGTACTCTTTTAAAAAATGTTAGCAATCCTAACGGAAATATACCAAAATTATCATTATTTCTGTTTCGTTTACGACATTTGCTCACTGATGATGACTGCAGAAATCTTTAAGATTTGTCATTCCCTTTCTTAGAGTCTTACCACAAAAAATCTCTCTATATAGAGTTCGCTGTTATTCCACATCCTGTCAGTGTTAAAGATCTGCAAACGGGTTCTAAAAATCATTTTCAAATTACGAAAATATCTTGTTAACAGCGAAATAAATGAGCTACAATTTTCGTTTGCATACCTTAAACATTTCTTCAACTTACCCTTAACATACCAGTGTTCACTATTCATGAGATGTTTAAATATGAAGCTGGAAGTTATCTCTTCGAAAATTACTAAATATCTCAAATACTATAACTAAATGGTAATAGTGGTGTAAGCAATAAATATTTTTTTTATACTTTTTAAAATTATATAGAAACGAACCCATTAACTTTTTCCGTTGAAGAGTTGCAATAAATAATAGCAAAAATTACTAACAGTAGATTAAAATATCCTAGCCCCGGGTTGGGGGGGGGGTTAATTCTATAGTGATATATAAATCAAAGGGTTATTAATTTTTTCATCAGAGTTATATTTCTTTCTTTAGCTAAAATCTAATTTTATTTTTGGTTAAAAACAAAAATCATTCTTAAACAAAAACAACAAAAGGAGCGATATATAAAACTATTTTAATATAATGCTTAAACATTGGCAGACTAGCTCAAGGAATATTAACTTATGGGTCACACTGCATCTCCGCTGTGGTCATTGTGTATAGTCTAGGCGAGAGTTAGACCAAAGAGAATTCATATTGGTAAGTCTCGGGTTCGAGTCCTTGCCTGTTGATTATTAATAATTAAAAATAATAATCGTTCTCGCCCAGCCAATACCAACACATGCTGTTCAAAAAAAAAAAGAAGATCCCAGACAAACGAAGCCACAAACTGATTAGGCTTGGACCACAAGCGCCCTAGGGCTGGGGATGTCGTGATAACGGTGCCATAAACCATAGTTTGCTGAGGCCCAATCCACTTATCTCTGGGGTCGGAATTAAACAGGTTCTGGAAGTGACCCTTGAAGTGGAATTAGCAATGACATGGCCAGATCTCTTCTTATGTGACTACGGTTTTAGGCCCTCGGTCTTTCTGACCAGACAAGGACGAAGCGTCATGTAACTCGATCGGAACCCGCGATCGTTTCGAGGAGTTAAAAATGTCAGATCTAGTGGACAGTGTGGACCCTCCCAGTCGTCAAAAGACTATTCCTCTGTCTCTTTGCAAATGAAGTTCCTCTTTTTGGGAAGTAAGCTTAATTTTTTTTAAATCATCAGTTGCTATTTTTTACTTAATAGATTATTGAGAAGTTATTGTATTTTTGAACAAAAGTATTTATAATCGTTAGATAATTCCAGAGACTGACAATTGCCTTTAGTATAAAAAAACAAATGAAATCGATGTTAAAAATACGATTTTTATTGTTATATCCCAAAACTAAGGGTTCTAATCTTTATTTGTGGAGACTAACTCACTCACTTTTAAATCTTAAGTATCTATTGAGAAGTGATATGAGAAAAGTAATACAGTGAATGATTACAAATAAGTGAGAAGCGAGTCTGTTTACTTCTATTTCTAATTTTGTTCACATACTGCTCATAGTTTGAGATAATTATATATCAACTAAAATATGCGCAGAGTAATTCTGGGTATTGTACCTTTAAAATTTAAGAGCTGATAGATAATGTTCACTGTTGGTTTTAGTTGCATTTTATTTTCGACCCTTGTTGGGTTGTCACTAGGAGGTGCCTGATCACCTAGCCCTGGTGACAAGTGCGGTTTGTTCGAGTTAACCTGGACAATCGTTCCAGGACGGCGTTAATATATGACTCCATTTATGATAGGTATGTGCCCAGACAATGCACTATGTTCAAGAGAAGAGGTACAGAGGTTTCATAAAGAATAAGGCAAGTTTTCAGAGTTCGAGCGGAAGCGAAACAAGCATTGTTACAGGTCGCCAGGGAGTCTGCAAGGAGACTGGCGAGGAGACTAAGAGACTCACGAGGAGACTCCGCGAGGGAGACTAAGAGACGGATGAGGGACTCAGAGGTGGATGCGGAGAGACTGAGAGACTAACGACGAGTCTAAGAGACTGACTTCCAGGGCCAGTGGCCCTGGCGTAATGCGTCACCGAGTAAAAGTGGATGAGAAGACTCAGAAGCTGATGAGGAGACTAGACTTACAGGGCCAAACGCCCTGGTTTAAATATCGTTCCTGCTTGGGGGGGGGGGAGAGCCTTGGCCGGCGTGAGAAAATGCGACCTGCTGACCGATTACGTGACCCCTCGACCCCTAAAGGACTGTTTATGACAGTGTTATGGCTGCTAGATGGTACCACTGCACACCTGCGCCGAGGCACGTGACCGATAGAGATGCAATAAAAGGGTTGCTAAGTTTATGACTGTTTATGGCATCCAGGTGGTACCCCTGGCCCCCTGTCTTTTAGGTCTGTGTGTACCTGGCTGTTTATGACTTGTTTTGCTTCCGAGTTTTATTGCTTAGCACTTTACAATGATTTACATACACAGGAACTAACTGTTATTTTACTTTTGCTTACAATATATATGCACCAGAGTATAGGGTGATTTAACTTATGCAGTTAGCGGTCACTACAACCCTCTTTCTGCATAAAACATTGATGTCTCTTCAGCGATTTCCTTAGGTGAGAGGGGAATTCCAATAAGTACCAGGCTGTGAAGACTGTAATATTATTTGTTTGCAAACGTTACCTATACAATTTCCCTCTTAGAGGTCCTCGGACTTTCATGGTCATTAATGGGTCCATTTTCCAAACACCCTTTCATGGCACTGGAATTTAAATTCCAAAAAATCTTACTTAAAATACTTAGTCCGAAACGCAACCTTTCCAGCACATTTGAGCAGAACAATAATTGAAATGGTAGGTCGAATAAAAGTGAATGAAAAATACGCAGAGACCTAGGCTATTTTCAGTTTTTTTTCCTTTCTTAGCTCTCTAATTATAAGATTAGGGAAGGATGAGGGAAAAATAAAGGGATATTTGGGTTGAGCGGATCCTTGTACTAGGAGTACCTGCTTGAAGGTGTTGTTTGGGAATTAAGGAGTGTGGGAAGCCTCGGTAGAGGTTGATAGTTGCGGTACAGTGGTGAGAGTCCACTGGCGGCTGGGCCTAGAGTCCCTCTAGGCATGTAGTGCAGTCTTATTTAGTCGGATAGCAGTGTTGGGTGCCCATTAGAGGCTTGTTGTTGGTGGGCCAAGCGCCGTGATGTCCACCATTTGGTCTGCTTTACCAAATCTTGAGAGTTGCCATTCTGCCGGTAGCGGTGGGGGTGTCATGTCTCGGAACAGAGGGTTTTGGCTATGTTTCATCGAGTCAAAGAACTTGATGTGTCTTCTTTGCATGGCTTCGGTGATGATGGGGACTTCGAACTTTTCACGGATGTCGGGAGCCTTCATATCACAAAAAGGGGTATGCCCTAGTGCCATGCGCAGTATTTTGTTCTGGAAGCTCTGGAGTCGAGTTATTGTGCTAGTGTGTAGGAATCGGAAGAGTGGTGTCCCAAACAGTCGCTATTTTCAGCCGAGAATACAGGATAGGTTGATGTAGGTTTCTTGTTTTTTTTTTATGGGGAGTAAGAGATGTGCTAACAATGTGGACCTCGTGGGCACAGTGGGAAAGATGAAACCCATTTGGTTTTGACGACGAATAAACAACATATACGAGGATAGCGTTTTCTTACCTGGCTCGTAGTAAATTGAACAATGCTTCATTGCATTTAAGGTGTGAACAAAAACTGCGGTACATGGCCACGTTTCCCCCTTAATCGGATTAACCTTTTTTTTTGCATTTATTACAAACAAATCTGTTTTAACATATTTTCATTATTTATTATATTTTTCTTATTTGTTTATTTATAAATGATCAGTATTCGGGCTGATGTTGATTTGAAGGCGTAAACATGTATTGCAGCGGATTGTAAGTTGAAGATCGATGAGGCATGGATTCAGGACCTCAATCACTAACGGATGCAAGGTATTATTCAGGTTCAAGTCAGTCGGCCGAAGCATTAGAGATAAATAGTACTGGGGCGTAACATCAGAAATACGAAGTTGAAGCTTAACAGGATTCTGTACTTTAAAAGGGAACTCCCCTTAGTTAATATGTGTACGCACTAGTCCTTGGGGGAGGTCCTACTTTCTGGTCAGGGGTTCTTCAAAGTTCAACTTAGCTAGCTCAAAGCGAAAACCTTTCCACACCATTAAAAAAAGTTAAACGTGAAAACATTCGAGCCTATTATGCTGTTAACATATTTTGAGCCAGGGTTTAAGAATCGCAGGTTTAACTTTCTACCCTTTATATATTTCGTTTATGTGTGTATTTATAAAAACCAAATTTGGTTCATAAATTATGTCAGATTAAAGGTATATATATATGTATTGTAACATACCTCGTTTCCTACTTTTATTTTCTGGTCGTTGGTATGTGCAATGATTCTTCAAAGTCGTTGGTTTTTTTTGATATCAGGTGGTGAATTATGGAAAATCAAAAATCCAGAACATCTTAATATAATATGTATAATATTCCAAGCCTGTAGGTTGAAAAATAAACGATACCAGAACTACTATTATCCGTAAAGAGGAACAGGGTTGAAAAAAGTGTTCAAGGTTTTAACAACGAAACCCTGTAAAATATAAAGCTGTTGAACTTTCACGGAAATTTCGTTTATATCGACAAACCCACTGCTGACAAAATGACCTGTTTGTCTGGTAGAATCCATGCACTCAGAAATTTCAAAATTCCAAACATATAAATTGTCCTAACCTGTAGCTAAAGAAGCATGTTGATCATTAAAGCAAATAGATCCCTGCCTGCACAAAACAACCTATTTATGTGAGGTAAATGGACTGTTTTAGCTTGACAGTCTATCTATACTCAACTGAGATGGACAAATGACCTGCGCATAGCCCCCCACCTAGGGTAAGAGAAACCCACAGCCTGGTAATGTTTTTTCCCACTTTAGACATGCCCAATGCTCACCACATCTCCCAGGTTCTTACCTGAAATAATCCTGTAATCATAACTGAAATTAACAGTGTGGTATGTATGGTAGTAGATTTGATGTAAAATCTAATCTGCCTACAATTGTCAAAGTGAAAATTTTGAGAACAACCAGAATTTTCTTCGGCCAATACAGACTGTCAGTACTAACATTTCATGAGCTGTTATTTGTTCTAATTATGTCACGATGATAAAACATAATTATTTATATTTGCTTGTATGCTACAATACTTGTTTAAAGACTATCCCTTTTCAGCCATAATGACTAATAGGTATAATATGGACATATCTTATGGTTTTCGTCTTGGAATATTTAATAACGTGGTTAGTTTTGAATAACGGGAACGCAGGAGCGCACGCCTAATTATTTCTGCCTCATTATCCGTTTCACCGAAGTTGAAGTATTCTCGATTGAATATTCGCCCCAAACGATCAAAAGATTATATATTTCCTGATTGTAAGCGATAATTTCGTTGTAAAAAATTGAACATTCTTTATTGATTAGCGTTAACCAATCATAGTGTGATGCTGATGTATCTCTTGTAGTTATTGTTGTAACCTCTGTTTTATTAATTATTATTAATACTATTTTGATTCTGTTATTCGTTATAGGAAAAATATAACTATAACAATTAAAAACTTAAACGATTGAAAAAACAAACAAAAAAAAAAAGGGAAAATTACGAAATTTCTTCTTGGAAAAGTATTCTGTATTTCTTTCCCGATTTGTTTTGTTTTTCTTCCCTATCGTCCTGTTTCATCTTCACGTTCATTCAATTGACTTTTTTTCTTATAACCTCCCCTCTCCCTTTCCCCTTTATTACCTCCTTTTTTCCTTCTATTCTCTTCCCTTTTCCGTAGCTTATAAGACAGAATGAGATACTCATTTTTTTTCCATTTCATTTTCTTCTGTGTTGACTCTTAGATTAGCTTGTTACATTGTTGAAACTATTAACTTCCTATTGCAAGATTTATATAATGACTAGCTTCTGAAATCGAAGCTAAATATTTTTGAATTTTCTAATCTTTGTCAAGAATCTTAAAAACCTCCTGTCAAGTTTCAATTGACTAATTCAATTGCCACTTATATGGAAAATTTCTCTCATACAGGAGATGAATAAAAATTTAGAACATGGGATCATCTAAAAAGCTTTAAGTCATTTTATATTTATAATTTAAGGCCCCGACAAACATTACACAACATAAGTGTGTTCATAACAATATGTATTGTTTCATCTATATTGTTTACATAGATCAATATCATCTGTAATGTTATTCGAGCAACAGTTTAAGCAACCAATATTTGTCCTATTGTAGGACAAAAAAGAAAAAACCTACACAAATTAAAAGAACATTTGAAGTTGGAAAGTGCTGATGTGCATACTTCCCGCCATTTACAACTGCAACAAAGCTCTACTGCGCAGTATGCAACACTACATTATATCAGATACCTATACAATTTATTTTATATTAAATGAGATGAATGTGTTTGTGTATGCATCTTGTTGAATGCATTTATATATATATTAATGAATGTTTGTCGTAATTACCTGTATTATTTATTAACGGGTTTGTGGTTATAGGCGTGTTAAAAAAAATATTGCTGTTTGTTGACTTTCGTGGTTTTGCATTATTGGTTATCCTTAAGGATCATGCTGATTCTGGTGTATCGGGGGTAATAATGTATGATTCTCATGCAACGGTTTGAAATGACTTCAAGGTTTTTGTAATTGTTATGACAAGTGTAGCTCCATACTGAGATAAAACAGTAACGGCAAAATTGTTGAAGCGAATTTGTTTGATTTTAGGCGATAAGTGTGTTTTCTATTTAAATATTGAAACATATTGTAAATGAATTTCTTTACCTGTCCAGTTTTTACGTTGGTGTGTTCTTTGAAAGTGAATGTATTATTCAAAGTTATTCCTAAATATTTTACTATGGGTTGGGGAATACGGGATGGGGAATATGGGTTGGGGAAATTATTCATTTGGTGGCTTTTGTATGGAAGTTGAAGCGAACTCGCACGAAGTCTTACCGGCTTACTCATTTATTGACTTACCCCAATCTATCACTGCGCCTACAGCTCATGATTTATAAGAGTTTACTCAGGCCTGCTCTGCTGTATGGTGCCCCGCTTTTTCGTCATCTGACGTATACGACAGCTCGGCGACTCCAACAATTCCATAACGGTATACTGATGAAAGTTGTCAGACATACTTCATTCTAGCAGTGGAGCAACAGTGAGCTTCACGAGATCTTTGAGCTGCCTACGGTGGATGAATTCATCCAACGTAGACATAGCAAATTCTTCGATTCGTTGCAATACATGACAAACCCGGTGTTTAGCACGATAACCCCCGCTCCGTTCCCCCCTCGATGGCAGGACGCTGTCGAGGCAGGAACGCTTTAGTCTTTAGGTTCTAGTTTTTAAGTTTATAGTTTGTAAGTTTCGCTTTTTGTAATTGGAAGGAGAGCCCCATCACATAGTACTGTCTATTTTGATACTGTACTTTAACTGTAAAAAGATAATTATTGTAATTGTAATTCTACTCTTCAAATACATTTAAGTATACAGTAAGAGGAGCAATTTTCTGTAAATATTGTGCATTGTATTGTTCATATGTTGTAAAAAATGTAAAAAAAAAAAAAAAAAACCCAAAAAAACAAACCGATAAGTCATTCCAACTACGGCTCTCTGGACTGGTACTGGGCAGCTGCACTGATGTTTCTAGATTTGGCCTTTTCAATTATAAAACCTCTGCATCTCTCTTTTCTAACGTCGCTATGTTTTAGTCCGGCCTTGTCAGACCCCACACTTTCCTAGTGGGATTTCTCTGCCTTCACCTTGCTAAAACTAGCAGCTCCTTAGAAGAGATTTCTTCCTTGCGGACAACGGTCACCTGGGGCCCTACAAACTTTACCTAGTAGTGTCTTCCCCAGTGATCCAGCCTGCCTCTCTCCGGTTCACACTCTCAGGGCTAGGGTAACTAGGCACCCTGGTGACAACCCAACACAGGTCTGCCGTGGGCTGGGTTTTCTGGCTCTTTGTGAGGCTTAGGCATAATTATTGATTTGGAAATTTTCCAGATTTTTTTGTATTATAGAATGCAATTAAACATTTTGTAAAGGTAAACAGCAGACTGTTTGATGATTTTTTGTATTACAATTCTTGATATTCAATCATTGCCAGGTGATTTTTTGCTCTTAAGACGTTTTAGTTCTCTGGGAATCTATTTAGATGAAATTGAGTGAAAAGAATTATTATGTAAAGATTGGGAGTTGGAATTTGTTTTTCTGACATGATTAGATTGAGAATTAGGGTTTGTTTCCGCTGTTGCATGATTTGAATATTGGAGGCTAATAGTTCGGCTTTATCGTTATCTGTATAGGTGTAGGACTTTTTTCGAGAGAGGGTGACTGGTTGTGCATTCGTTTGAGATGAAGTTATAGATTTTCCATTACGTCTTGTGACCCGGATGTAATTCACTTAGTGTTTGTGGCCAGTCGTGGTTTTCGTGTTTGTTTAACTCGTTTCTCTAGAAATATCAAAATTTAGTGAGTCAATCTGATATGTTTGGAATAGAACAAATACTTTTTTCCAGTAGCTTATTTTTTAATTTTAAAAGGTTTTTTAAATGGGGAATATTGAACTTGTTTTTAGTATAGGGTTTTTATTTTGGTATGGAAATTTCAATAGCTTCTTTGACTGTGTTATTTAATAGGCATAGTATTTTTGTAATCCGCTTTTCGGAAGTAAAACGTTTCTGGCGTGTTAAACTTTTTTTTTTAAAAATACAAAACATCACGGCGTTGTGATCTGCATTGAAATCGGGTAAGGGAGTGTAATTAATGTTTCTGTCAATTGCTAGGCCGCTTATGTTTCTCATTCTTGTTGGCGCTATGATAATTTCTCAGGGGATTTTTGGCAATCACGTATCCGAGGAAAATAATATTTTATTAAGGTTAGATGATATTATAAAATCGTATGAAGTTTATTTATTTGGAGGAATGTAGACTGATACTATTCTAACAATTTTATTATTATTGTAAATGTTGATTGAAACAGCTTCGATGCTCCGGGACCACGAAAGGTCACGCACCAACATTCCTGTTACGGTGTTTCCTGTAAATGTTGTAACTTGGGACAGAGAACCCATCGCTGGTTTGGGCTATTTGATTAAATCCTTGACAAAGAAAACATTGAGTAATATTTTTAGTAGATTTATATATTTTCCAATCATCAGTAACTACATTACTGCAGAATTTAATTTAATTCAAGTTTGGTGACTTGTCTTTTCAAATCACGTCGCAGGGTAGTAGTTTTATTTATTGATTTTTGATAATCTCAAATATATTGCTAACAGATAATCCTTGATTTTTTTGTCCACGTAAGATTTACTCTACGGACAATTTTGGAGGTATTCTTCACAACTTTTGGTTTTATATTGTTTTTCGGAGTATAGGTATTTGGTTTTATATTGTTTTTCGGAGTATAGGTATTTGGTTTTATATTGTTTTTCGGAGTATAGGTATTTGGTTTTATATTGTTTTTCGGAGTATAGGTTTGAAATTCCATTTTTTATGCTATTTATTCTGTTTTGAGGTTTTTAAAATACTCTATGCTAATGCCCTTATTGCCACTGTATATCTACGTAATTTACTTTTGACTTGAGCTCTGATATTATGGAATTGCTGGAAATGATTACTGTAGCGACCGCTAACTACATAAGATACATCGCCCTATACTCTATTGCATATATATTGTAAGCAAAAGTAAAATAACATGAACTAAATGTATTATAAACAAATATGAATCATTGTAAATGTGTTAAGCAATAAAAGACGGGGGCCAAGCAAGTAACACGAGAAGGGTCAACAGCGGTCAGGTACCCGCAGGGCCTAAGAGCCAGATGGGGAGGGTACCCACAGGGCATAAACATAACAACCCTTTTGGGGCCTCTCTACCTCCAGGGCTTGTCCCCTGGCCGGGCAATCAGGCGTCGGTCGCGGTTCATCACCAGATGTGTGTAAACCCAACCGCAGGCCTAGCACCCTTGCAGCCCTCCCAGCAGGCATGGGGAGAGGGTACTTAAGGCAGGGCTTCTGGCCCTGTTAATTAGTCTCTCGTGACCTTTACTCGTTGATGCTTGGCTTCCGCTTGAACTCTGAAAACTGGACTAATTCTTTATGAAAAACCTCTGTACCTCTTCTCTTGAACATAGTGCATTGTCGGGGCACATACCTATCAAAAATGGAGTCAGATAGTAACGCCGTCATGAAACGATTGTACAGGTTATAAACTCGAACAATCCGCACTTGTCACCAGGGCTAGGGTGATCAGGCACCTCCCTAGTGACGACCCGACAATTACTTATTGGCTAGTTTACCACAATTGGCGGAAGTTGGGGAATAGAAGTGGTCTCGACGATTTATGATTCCTTGTCTTGGAGGTCTGAGAAACCGTCAAAACTATTGCCCACTGGAACATTGTATTGTGAATGTATTAGCTCACCTCTTTTCCGTTTAGTAGAATTTGCCAGTGTGTCGTTGGATGGACCCGGCGTGGGTTCATCCATATCTGGGTCAGTTAGCCACCCTGGGGGTCTTCTGATTATAAATATTCTGAATTAAAACCAATCTGTAAATAATAGGCAAACTTTTATGATAGAACTTTCCCCTGTGCGTGCCACAAGAGGACTGACTCCTACCTACTACTCATTAAGTTTATCCAAATAGGATATAATAATATTATTTTTTTTTTACAACAACAACAACAATTTATTAAGATAAAATTACAATCCGCCTTCTTTATTAGGCAATAAGTAATTGAGATAAATGTTATCATTCATACTATATTTACAATTCATCATTCACTCGCTCATTCATACAATATTTACAAACAGCCCAGAGGCCCCTCAAGTCCACATGATTGTCACCTCCCTCGCATGCGAAGGAGGCAGCGGAGTCTTGGGAAGTCCCCCACGCTCCTGAGTCAGCCGCGTCACTGGATAAGAGCCAACGGAGGCTGACCAAGAGCGCGAGAGCCACAGACGCTCAGGACATGATTAGAGAAACTGGCTATTGCCGGGACTCGATATAATAATATAAAGTAATTGTTTGATTAATAGCCTTAAATTAGTTTTTTATGAGCTTGGAGAATCGAATGGCTCAAAATGAAAACGACTCTTGTCAATTTCCCCTGATTTGGCAGGGTTTTTATTTTAAAACAAAATGTGGTGTTTTTAATATGATTTAAAGTTACTTGATCATTAATTACATTACAATTGCTAATAGACAATATTAAAGATTTTGGTGTGACTTAGAAATTTAAAAATAGCGACAATAGGTTCTAAACACAGCTAAAGAAACATAAACCTTTTATGTACGTGGATATGCTACCATTATGAACTGATGATAGGCATATTTAAGAATTGTATGCGAACCATAATGTCTTCGAGTGCCTTGAATTTACTTAATATCCCTTATCTACCTGTGCCAGTCGGATCTACACAGGAAGCTATCGGATTGATTTTCTTATAAAGATTTAAGGAGAGCTAAGAAACACATTTAAAACGGCAACATGGAAGAGAAAGAATAAATAAAGCTCTTCAGCTCAAGAGCTCGTTTAAAAATTCATTAGTAAAAGTAAGCTGAGAGTTAACACCCCAAAAAACTTGAAATTTTTCACTTTCGAGTAAATAGAGACTAATTAAATTTGTCTAGCTCATCTAAGTTCTTAGCCTTGAAAAATGCAGCTCTATTGAATAAAAATCTGCTACAACCTATAGAACCAACCGTCATTACGGAGCTCCTCAAGAAAATACCTTCGGAGAAATGTTTTTTTCTCTGAACGGCTAATTATGTAAAAAAAGGTTTCTGAAAACCGGTCTATATTATCTTCGCATCGGGATGATTAAGGAAGAGGGACCTGGAGTAAAATACCGTGCAGGGTCCTTAAGATAACTAAAAATTCAACTAAAACATCAACAACTCTGCCATTAAAGGGATTTAATTACCGAGCCCGAAGAGGTTATACTTTCTATCAGGTATGAGGTTTATGGAAGCTGGTATCTATACGTTTGGTATGGTGTATTATACGTTTTTAGTCGTCAAAATTATTCAATTGACCTGAAATTACCTCAATTGAGCATTGATTAGTGACTGGTTAAAACAAAATAAAGGAACGTATGGGGTGAAAAATTTAAAGAAGGCCATGTTATGCTAAATTCTTTAAGTTCCAGTTCAGAATATATTTAAGAACTTTTAGTTCTGATTTTGCTGTTATTTTATTTATTTATTTTTTTTAATTTTAAACCAGAAACCTTTATAATTTTACCCACCTCTCTGTATGTTAGTTCCCTGTTTTAGCAAAGTACACGTATGTTCCATTTGGAATTGGGAAGACGGGAATAATTGAACCATAAATATAAAACGTGATTAACTCTAGTTAGTTTATTAATTATATATATATACCTATAAATTTGTGTTAAGTATCTAAGTAAAAATCATGATAAAATATGTAACTGTTTTATTTAAGTATAATTACAAAAATTCATTAAACTATTAAGAACGTTTTGGTAACAAAACCAGTGTTTTATTTTATGCATGGCAGTACATTTGAGGCTTCATTGATGTTATAAAAAACGAACCCGTGTAATGTAATGAAATTTCAATAATTAATCAATTGCTCGTAACTTAAAAAAAAGTCTAATCATATCAAATTAAAGTTTTCTACACCATATTGATAATGTTTTTGGACCTCACTGGACTAAAATAACACACAAAAGTAATTTTCGACTCGATATGGAAACCCCTGATTGTGTGTAACATCGAGGTTATTTATTAGTAACGAAAAATTCCAAAATATAAATTATTCATTTAATACGTTCCAGCCGTTTTAAATAGTTTTTTCGAAAAGTTCACGTTTTATTTGCTTAAATATTTTTTGACAAATGTCACGAGGTATCTTTGATAAAATACCCGATGATTGATTCATAGCTATTCCTTAAATTATCATTGTTATTAGTTTTTAAAGGTACAAGCTGTTTAGTATGGATATCCTCGATGCTAGGAACACACTGCATTTATTATAATAATTATTATGATTCAATATCATATCATATATCAATATCAGTCATATATATTTCAATTGATAAATGTGACTTCTAGACAATAATCACAATAAAGCATGCACAAAGAATATTCATTGGATTGTACATTTTCATGAATTTTCAAGATTGTTATTTCTAGCATTTTTTTGCAGCACCAACTTGCCCGACGTTAGCTGAATTGATCTTACACAGGCGTCG
The DNA here is from genome assembly GCA_930367205.1 of Acanthosoma haemorrhoidale. Taxonomy (NCBI): domain Eukaryota; kingdom Metazoa; phylum Arthropoda; class Insecta; order Hemiptera; family Acanthosomatidae; genus Acanthosoma; species Acanthosoma haemorrhoidale. The sequence goes on along the minus strand of OV884011.1, from coordinate 183,505,162 downwards.
AATGACGCAATATATTATTAACAAAGGATAAGTTACTGGTAGATTATTCAATAAACATAACGAGATAACTAATAAAAAACTCATGAAATACGTGCTGGTCAAAGTAATACGTTTAACTGTTAGTGCATGGAGCCCAGCTGTTCGCCTGTATGCCTTTAGCAAAGTCCAAATATTCACCCATATTATTAGAATTATTTCCTTGATATATTTATTTATAACGTAATAAATTTAATAATGGTAATATGCACATAAAATAAGTTTGTTATTTGTAAATTAACAGAAATCATATTAACAAATATTTATATTATGTACCACATTTCATTCTTATTACTTTAAAATCACTAATGAAAAATTAAGAATTAAAGCTTCATTTCTTAAATATTGGATTTGTGAAGAATGCAGACAGCTGAGCTGGATACACCAACAGGTTCGCCAAGTTGGACTTGGGTCAGGCGCTTACAGGTCAGTTCTTGCTACCATATCAACCAGTGCCGGTTTTATCAGTTTTAAATTAGTCCTGTGTGTTAAATGAATCCAATATTGTACATCTAAACTTGAAACTAATCTTGAAATAAACCCCTTTGAAAGGACCCCTTTTAGATAAACGTAAGTGTTCTGTGGTCTGCGTGCAGACTAATTGCTTCTACCTACAAGAACTACATCACCTAATCTTCACAAGACAATCAAATGTGATCTATTAAAAGTAGTCTCTTCACACACTTTAAGCTCTTAATTTATGAATATCAGAAAAACAAATGCAATTTAGTGCATAATAAATTTTAAAAAGGATATATATATATATATACATGCAATAATAAATAGTAAGGTTATTCTTGTAAAAAACACAAACTCAAAACAGAAATAAAAACGCTAATCGTCATGTGGTACAAAAAGGATAAAACAGTTATAGCAGATAATTTTCGAGAACAGCATTTAAATGCCTTAAAAAGGATAGAAGTGTACGTGTTCAGAATACAAATAAAATACTCTACGCGTTTTATCTAGAACATTTTTGTTGTGTTATATATTCCACTAGTATTAATAATTATTCTCCCCCCCCCCTGAAAAACAACAGGATCGGTACTTGAACCCAGGAGCTCACCAATATCCATATCCTACTGGTTTATTGCTAATAATTGTTGGAAACTTTTTTTCTGTTTAATCACGCGTTCATATTCAAGTACATTAAATATTTTATGGCCTCAGTGAAATTTTGAGACAAGCATGAAAAAGTACGCCGTAGGATGGCCAATGTGAATAGAGTAAGGTTAATGAATGAGAATGAAGCCCCGAAGAAGCCCATAGCATACTTAGCTCTCTTCATAACTCACACGCTGTTGCTAGGCCAGATCGGGGCTATTGGTCTCAAGGGTATTTCTTATACTGAACCATTGTTGAGGAGTAGTTTACAACCTGCTGATAATGTTGGAACCATTGTTGAGGAGTAGTTTATAACCTGCCGATAATATTGGAACCATTTTTAGGGAATAACAATATCTATTTTCACTATGTGAAAAAAAACAACAGATTTTCCAAAAAGGCTTAAGAGTACCTCCAATCATTTATTTTTATTTTAAGTTTCGTATATTCAGCCAACTTCAGGACTTAATTTAACCAACGGATTCCATATATAATTTGTTCAGATTGTCTGGACATGCAAAACATTTATTGAATATCTAGAAAAAAAATTGTTTTTGGAGACACACAAAACTGTTTCTGAACTATTTGGTTATTTTTGCATTGTGGAAATATTTTAAATACAGGTTTCTTTTTAGAGTGATATCCCGTCAGAATGTAATTATATTTATATCGTTGTGTTGTTTTCTTATTTTTATTAAATATTGTGAATTTTGCGCATGGGCTATATTATACAACCACCTCTTATACACCGTTTACTACAGTTTATAGACCTGACTTCAGCCCTTGACTTCAGCTCTCTAGACCTGTCTCAGCAGGCAACGTACGTGAGCTGGGCACGAGGGAGCCCTCAATAAGTGAGTGTAATAGGTGATATCAATTAGAGAAGTCGGCCATATTGGTCGGCCCTAGCGCTTGCCTTTGCCGGATTACAGCTAACATCAAGCAATAGACTTATTAAGCTTGACGGCTCCACTAGCCGAGAGCTACGACCGCCGTCTCTGCTCAGAAATTCGTTAATTCAAATCTCCCAAGCATCACCTATTTTTTATTAATATAAAAATTAGTTTAAATATTTATAACATGATAAAATGCGTTTTTATCAGCAGTTAATGTTCCAAAATAATAAACAAACCAACCTAGAGACCATCTAGGGCCAACTTCGACTCCATCGTCTGTTATGTAAAAACCAACACGTTAAAATAGGAACGTACAGATAACCTCTTCTGCAGCTAGCTCAACGGAAGACATACCGCCACCTTTGAGGCGCTGAAAAATATCCAAGTAGAGGACATGGAAGTAATAAAAACACCCACACAGCCCACGCCACCGGCGATATTCATCCAAAATATAAACAATTTTATATTGATATACTCACAACTGAGAAAATTGTAGGTACGGGAAAATATGCGTGCCTCAATAGGTCACGGAACCCTAAAATCTCTCCAAACACTCCCGATACTTATGGGGCCATTATCAAATATTTGGAACAAACTTCCGGTTTCAATCAATTTTATTAAGATAAAATTACAATCTGCCTTTTATTAGGCAATGAGTAATTGAGATAAATGTCATCATTCATACCATATTTACAATTCATCATTCACTCGCTCATTCATACAATATTTACAAACAGCCCAGAGGACCCCCAAGTCCACAAGGTTGTCACCTCTCTCGCATGCGAAGGAGGCAGCGGAGTCTTGGGGAGTCCCCCTCGCTCCTACGTCAGCCGCGTCACTGGATAAGAGCCAGCGGAGGCTGACCAAGAGCGCGAGAGAACCTGGAACAAGCCAAGGCCGAATTACATACCTATCAACTAAAACCAGAACGATCGCTCCGAGTAGGGATCAGAAAACTGCATCCGACCACACCAGCTAATGAAATTCAAGACGAACTCTCAGCTCTCGGATTCAAAGCGCACCAAATAACGAACGTGTTACGCGAGGAGAGACAACAAGAGGGACCAATCAAAACGGCGTTACCTTTACTTCGTAGATCTTGAGCGAACACCCGGAGTGGAGAAAATATATGATCTAACACACCTGCATTACACTAGAATCAGCGGTGTATAGGTCATAGAGGATGGGACCTACCCTATACACTACTGATGGGTAGAGGGGACATCAGCAGTGTATAGGCTATAAAGGATGGGGACTCCTGCTTTTTTGGGATAGTAGTTAGAATATTCTAAACCACAGCGGACTTGGAAGAAGCGGTTTGAAAGGTAGGACTGTAGGATTAGGAAAAGGGTATATGGTAAATGTGTTTTGAGCTTGCAAAGCAAACCTGGGTGCCAGATCCTGTTAAAAGCTTGAGCTATGTCCAGAAAGGCAGCAGTGAAATACTGTTTGGTTTCAAGAACTGAGGATATGTGATCAACAACGCGAAGGCCTTGTTGAGCAGTAGACGGAAACCAAACTGGTGTGTAGGAAAGGATTGGATTCAACAATTGGAAGTAGACGTTTTAATAGGAGTTTTTCAAATATATTTGAGAAAATATGGAAGAAGGCTAATTGGACAGTAAGATTAGGTGTCATTGGGTGGTTTACTGGATTTGGCGAATAGGACAATAATGGAATGTTTCCTGAAATACAGGTCAAAAAACCGTACCCCAAACGCGAAATCGTCCAGTGCCATAACTGTCAGGCATATGGGCACAAAAGTCGTACTGCCACCACCCTCCCAAGTGTGTACAGTGCAGTGAGCAGCACAAAAGTGAATTGTGCAAAAAGCCCCTGAAATCGCCTGCTGTATGCGTGCTTTGCTAGCAAGGCCATCTGGCCAACTAGAAGGGCTGTGAGGCTTATAGAATCCTCAAGTCCAGGAGCGAGCAACGTCGCCGGCCAGAAGAAGAGAAGCCAGTAACAGGTAGCTCAAGAAGCGCCCCCACCAGAAATTTGAGGCCTTCTGTCTCTTTTGCTGATGCCGTTCGGAGCACAGAGCAATTGCAGGCACCGCCCACTTACTTTCCGCTTCATCTTCATCCGCATTTCGCTCATCCCGTCAACCCGCAAACTCAATCCCATCCTCAACCACACATTTTGCATATTCCTCCATCTTCAAGTTCTTCAGGTCGCACTAGCCTATTAACCTCATTCCTTACAGAGTTCAGAACCCTAATTACCCCTCTTATTACCCTTCTTACAAATCTTGAAAATTGTATGATTGAGCACTTTTATCACAATTACTTATTGCCTAATAAGGCAGATTGTAATTTTATCACACTAAAGAAGTTTCAATATATATATTAAATATTATTTATAATATGTAGACTCACTAGATTCCGCCCATTTGGAACAAACAAGCGTACAGAGAACGAGCATACTGACCCACCCAATACAGACAACAGATTATACAGAATACAGATTACTTCTCAAATGTAAGCACCATCACACGCCCCTAAGGCCAAAACTAATTTACATTCATATGTGAATAGTGAAAATATAACCAATTTAAAATATATTTTTTTAATAACGTTAAGATAAACACTATTTATTTTTAAATATATATTTTATCTAAAAGTTAGGTATTAGGTTTACAACATTTAACTACTATTATTATTTTAAATTTATATTTGAATGTTTTATCTGATCATCTGATTTATACAGGATATGTAAAATATCTGTAGCAGCATCTTCTCTTTGGATAAGCCAGCTAATGGTAGAAAGGGTTTGAAAATAAAATTATAATCAGTAACTTCCAAAGATAAATTTTAATAATAACTGGAATTTGTAGCCGAGACTTTGTTTGTTTTGTTTTTTTCAAATGACAACAATCATTTTTGAGGGAAAGATATAGATCCGTTCTCTATGTAGAACTTGTTTGCTCACACGATCCCCCCTTTTTTTTTTAGTTTCAAATCCCCACGTAGTTTGAAGTTCCGGTTTCCAATTATCAAAGCGGATTTGCCTTCGTTTGGTATTCTGTCGGTTTCTTTTCTTTTCCTGTTTTTCAATAACCACTGAGGTGTTGTGCTTTAGATTTAATTTTAGCTATATTTGTATGCCAGGTGCAATACTAAGCGAAACGTTGGGATGGTATGCCCTTAATTAAAAATAACAAAGAGCTTACTGATAATGTAACATCGTAAACAATCTCACATTCTTCAAATTCTTGAATAATCCTAAAGCCGTTCATTAAAGACATGAGCAATGGTTCATTTGTCTTGTGGTTGTGGCGACACATATATTCATCCAAGCAGGAATCTAAAGCTTTGTCCTCGTTACTCTTCAACCCCCCTCCCCCAATTAAGCTGAATCCCACAACTTTCTATAATCTGAGTACTAGCAAGTGTATGTTATTCCAGAGAATCCCGTGTATGGTTCACAGTGAAAAATCCGAAATTATAATTGACCCTGGCCTGAAGTGATCAATGGTAATGAGATACTTGATGGTCTCCTAATAGGTCGCTCCGAAAACCTACTGTTGTGGTAAAACCCTCCCAATGTTACCTGTTCTTTTTGAGAATTGACTTTCAATTATCTCTACTCATAATCCATCACCTCTGAACACTGATGTGTTTTAGGAAAGGCACCACAAACATACCTCCCACAAATAATTACTGTATTTCATGAAAGTATTATTGGAGTCACTAAGCGAAAAAACTGCCGCTTGTCAATTCGAGGGCCCAGCAAAGTATAAAATGTATTTTAGTAGGAAAGCTTAATTTTGATCCTTCTTACCAATGAAACGTTACAGTCACTAAATTTTGCTGCAGCTCAACTGTATATCTATCAATGGATACCCTGATTATAACATACCTTAAGTGAACGTAGATATGGAGACAAGTGTATGACAGAGAACAAGGGAAAACAATGTGAAGCTGTTTATAGAACGGTTATATCACATGATTCAATCACCATGACAGACGAATGTAAACAATGTTCAAAAGCTTGAAGTGGTTACCTGATAACACAATTATTAAAATACAGTAAAATATCACTAATCTGACCTTGACGTTACCAGGGGGTAGGTTTTAATGGCTGAAATGCCCGATTAACCTGAGATGAAACAAATAGGTGTTTTACTTATTGTCGGGCACTCACTAGGGGGCTCAGTTTATACCTGATTATCCCCAAAGTGGTGAGGAGACGCTCGCCGCGGGCCTTCTTAGCCCCGTCAGACGAGCGCCCAGAAAGAGATAGAGCGGGTGGACCTATCGTCTTTCATCCTAGCCACCGGCCTAGTCGGCAGGGCAGCCTAATTCGCCTTGATCTGACTCCATAAGATTTTTAGAAGGTGTGTGTGCCCCGACAAAGCACTGTGTTCAGGAGAAGAGGTACAGGGTAGGTTTTATAGGTAGTTTATGTGGTCTTGGAATGACCACGAATTCACACTCTGTATCTAAGGGTAGGCGAAAACCGTCCGGATCTCAAAGGCGAGTGTGAACCGGAAAGAGGCAGACTGGATTGCCATGGGAGTCCCTGCTGGTCTTATTTGCAGGGGCCAAGGCAACCATCGTCCGCGAGGGAGAGGTCTCTCCCAAGGAGGTGCTAGTTTTAGCGATACAAAGGCAGAGAATCTCACTAGGAAGGTGTGGGGTCTGACTTAGCCGGGCTAAAACATAGTGGATTAGGAAAGAGAGATGCAGAGGTAGCTGAATGAGAAGTCCACGGTTTGAGTAGAGCAGTAGGCGCCAGTACAGAGAGAGAGGAGAGAGTAGTGTTCCAAGTGGAGGTCCGATTAGTTATGCTAATTTTCTGGGAGTCCCAAGCTTATATTGGAGGCCAGCCAGGAGGGTGGGGGCATGTCCCCACCAACGGCTGTCTCCCCCACTACTTCCACCCTCACTCTCACTGACGTCATAACCTTTATTAAATCTATGAAAAATAGGTACATTTTCTGATATTGTTTGATGATATAAATACAAGGTCTGATACGAGAATAGGGTGAATTATAATTATTTGTGATTAAGAGGTGGCCACACTTACCTTTTTATTGACAGTCTTTATTGCATGCCTCTTGCTTGACAGGATAATACACAATTGAATTAAACAAAATAATATGTAACGACTACTTAGTCTTACGACCGTCGGTAGTGTCGGCTAAACAATTTATCTTATTTATTTGTTAAACAATTTTAATGAGTTTGCTCCTGTAGCAAGTTGTTTGGAATTTTCGATGAATACTTGTGCCCTAGCAACGTCAAATGGTGAAAATTTCTCACATAAAACCGAAAATTCCATGGCGATTTTTCAAAATCAGTTCAAAATAAAACTGAAAGAATTTCGTCTCAAATGTAAGAAGAGGCTTTCAATTGGGCTTGCCGAGAACTCACCCAGTTTGATAGAAAATATTGAGTGCACAGTGCACCATAGGGAACCTGATGGTATGTTTACCTGGAGAATCGGATTAGCAAGGTTCTACTGTAGGTTGGTTTTTTGAATTTAGGTAGCATTTGTAGCAGTTTTGGCAGTAGCAGTTTATAGGGATAATACAAAAAGTACTAAATGAATGACACTGGGGTGATTACGCAAAGATGGGTGTGCAGAGTGGGGTGAATATAACCGTGAAAAAGATAAGCCTACAGCATTCGAAGCAGTTGCATGATTTATTCCGAGAAAGTTAAGTCAAAACTCTTTAATCTCATTCAGCATAATTAACCAAATAAAGTTCTGCCCTCTCCCTTGTGGCCCAACTTGTCCAATCTGTTAATGAATATTCCCGGCACTTTGTACAGCCAAGCTAATTCTAAGAGGTGAGATTTCTTCAACAACTAGTTTGCGGATTTGAAAATATGCTGGTCATTTTTTGTAGCTCCAACATTCTTCATTAGGCTTTTCTTTGTTGCGGGTTCCTCTGCATCATCAAAATGTCCTATGCAGGTCGTACTCTAGATATTACAAAGTCGTGAGTAGAAGGGTTTGTTGGATGATCGGTTTAGGTTGATGAAAAAAAGTTGTTAGGTTTTCATCAAGTTTGTTAACGAACGAGGTTCGGACATGCAACCTTACCGTTTACTATGTATCAACCAATCAACGCCCCTTTCTGTCTCACACAGTACCTGAATTCAGACATACTTATTATCCAAAAACGACGCCAATTAATAATTATGATAAAATCCTTACCAATACCTCTCGTAAACCTTATCCGATCTGCCAACAGACATTTACACTTACATTAGTCGATCTAGGAGCCTGTATTTTATTTTTATTTTACTTGTGTGCCTCCTCACCTAGGAGACGAATGACGGCCGCTGTGTACTTATTCAAAAGTAGAGCTTCTATGTTTTGGCCCAGCACATGTAGCCTATTTAAAACAATAGTGACGCCGTTAAGTTTATGGGTGTCTAATATACATTGTAATTTCATGCAAAATGTTTTGTTAAATCAGTTTTACTTCTTTTTAGTGCCTAATAGCCTTCAATACAACTTATCTATTTAAACGAGTTTTTTTTATAATTATCGGTAAAAGGAAAAAAATACAATGACAGATTCAAGTTTCGAATCCTGAATACTGAACAGGCAAACTTTCCTCTATTCCATCCAAGCATTGAATAATATTGAGTATTATATCATGTGTCATATTCTACTCTTGTCTTAAACCAGTAACTATTCACACCATTTAGGTTACATACAGCTAACAATTATTATTTATTTATGGAAAGTTTTAGTTCTACTTAACGTTATTGAAATGATTCAACAATTTTTATCTGCTACAAGGCACAGCTTGAGTTCTTATTATTTTACAATAAATATTAATAATTTTACTAAACTAACGTATGTCTTAGTGGTAGTCATTTTCTTCATAGTAGGTGAATATCTGAGACCAATAGAAATATAATTAAAAATCTGATTTTTTTGTATTTTTATCAACATGGCGATTCAACATTTATATAAGGGTTTCTTAACGTTTCTATAAAAGCTTTTTTCGTTCCAATTTTAAATAACGGTGAAACAAAAACAGTTAAAAACTATGTTTGTCCAGGAGTCGTTTTTTTAAAATCAATAGTATTATCCGGAAAATAGAGCATTTATAATTACTTTATGGGCGTCTTATTAATCCGATAGAGATAAAATGAAATGTACTAATTCTTATTTCCAAATTTGATTTATAGTTTTGTTTTTTTTAATTAAGCCGTAGCAGCTGATTTATGCAAACGTTAATTGAAAAATGTAATGAATACTGTAAAATAATAAAGCTTCTTAATTAATTTAACAGGGAATTAATTACTACCCTCTGTTCAAACGTACTGATACTGCTCATTCCCCTCCCTTGAAGCCTTAGTCGAATGCAATTAGATTGCGGGTGAGAGGAAAGATACAACGGTTGTTTAGATTGTTTCTAGAGCACCACCTTCTTGGCAAATTGGAATTTTTACTGTACAAAAACAAAAAAAAAAAAAAAACTTGGCTAACATACATTTCGTTGGATCACTACATTTACTGTCACCAAAAATGTAGGGAAATCTAAGATGTTTATTCCGTGATCTCGAATGCTAATTTAGGTAGAGATGCACTATTTTAAAGTAGCTACGAGCGGAGACTGTATGTGCTATAGGATTTTTTTTGTTTTTTTTATTTATTTATTTTTTTCCATATCATACCATATAGATGTTATACGATAGTACTAGTAATACATATTTAATCAATGTGATATTTTACATATACGATAATATGTTGCATAGGATAATGTGTTTAGAGCCATATAAGCCGTTTAATAAATAACAGTTTTTTTCTTGTCAAAAATAACGTAGCTTTTAAGAAACTGACATGGATGGGCTTTATTTCATTTCACGTATTCCTAAGATTGTTCCACAACTTTCTGGTATTTTATTTCAATTGTAACCGTTTCAATAAGTACAGTTATATAAAAAAACAATCGTTGATCTAATATGGCAAATAGTGAGGCAATTTATCCTCGGATCAACTAGTTAGTAGTTTTGTATTGGGATTTAAGTTGTACACTCGGCCATCAAGGAGACTCTGAAATAGAGCGACTGTTTGTGAAAAATAGACATTTTGTTTTCCAATAGTCAAGTTGGTAACTTGACCAGCACGAAGCTTAAGTTTTTTTTTTTTTTTTTTTTTTTTTTAAAATGCTTTTGGTAATTCAAGAGCTCACCTTTGAGGTTGAAGACCAAGGAAAAAAAGACAAAAGATGAAAACGAGTGATGCAGGACATGAAAGGCATTGCGTAGGGACTAGTTGATGAAGGATCCCGTATATTCTCAGTCCCCTAACTTCCTAAATTTCAATATTAGTCGTTTCTTTTTTTCTCAGTTGTAACTGCAACAAATTCAATGTATTTTTCCCTCATTCATAGTGGCTCATTAAATAATTTCCTGTTATTTCGGGTTATGGGACCGCTTTACCATGTTAATGCCGGATATATTTACACGAGTTTTCTCTTGTCTACTCAAAGTTTCTTGTGACGAAAAATTCTAATTATTTATTTGTAAAGTTAACATTATCTGTTTAGAAATACTACTAGCACTGTACCTCTCCCCCTCATAGCGTTTTATGGGATAGAAGGATTCGTTTGATGGCAAGGAAAGGTAAATTTGTAGTGTTCTTGCACTTACACTGTTTACTTAAGAGACATTTAAAATTGAAGAAGAAATATCTTCTGTTTGAATTTTGAATATGGTCAATAAGCCTACTTGTATCACAAAATTTGACAGAATAAAAAAAGAGTCAAGGTTGATTGGTTAGGTTCATTTAGCCATAAAACCACTAGGTCATCAACGCCATTGTGTCGAGTATTCAAACTAACTTGGTCAGTCTACTGATGGAAGCTCAAGAGAGCACTAGGATGAGAGGAGAACCACGGACCCAGGAACCAGTCAGAGCCCAGACCCCTGTCCCACATATCAAGCTGTGGTTGTAGATAGCGTTTGGTTGTACACGAGTTCCGATTTGCAAACTACCTAACTTAAATACTTTATATTAGCTCATTGCACTAATGTTTTTGTTTTTTTTCCTTAGCTCTCTAATTGTAAGATTAAGGATGAGGGAAAAATAAAGGGATATTTGGGTTGAGCGGATCCTTGTAGTAGGAGTATCTGCTTGAAGGTGGTGTGAGGGAATTAAGGAGTGTGGGAAGCCTCGGTAGGGGTTGATAGTTACGGTACAGTGGTGAGAGTCCACTGGTGGCTGATCACTGCACAAATGTTCATATTTCATAAAACTCCAAATCCTCCTCGGAGCTAACAGGCTCTGTGAGACTAGTGATGCCCCTACGGATCCGGGCAACAGCACCAGAAATAGTCTAGGGATTAATGCAGAAAAAATCCATTTAACCCAAGGATCAGTTGCCTGGTAATTTTTTCGACATTAAATCAAAAATAATTTTTTTATTGATTAAAAAATAGCAAACTAAATTTCCTCTTTGGAAACATTATATGATTAATTCATTTTTGGCCCTACTAATTATTACTAATTAATAGATAAGGAAAAACATTGTGAGACCCCGGGTTCGTGTGCCGATCTTACTAGTGACTTCTTCTTTGGCTGGTAATTATTAATCTTTATTTATTTTTAATTGTCTTTGACAAAATTTCTTTGTCAGAACCCTAAATGTGCCTTTAGCAATGAGGACAAAAATCAGAACGTTAAATCTTAGATTGTATCTGATTCGGGAGTTAAGTAACTTTCCATGTTTATTTTCTTCTAACTCACCAATATGATTGATATTGTTGGGAAATATAATTGCCATTATTTGAGGCGAAATGTACGCCTGGTGAGATCTCTCCCTTGAGGCTAGTTGATATATAGACAGATATAAACTTTAAAATTAAGCAGGGTATGGAACATTGTGTCCTCGAATGTCGCTTACAACCAGCTAGCAATTCAATTATAGTTCCGTGCCAAGGCGGAAGATAACGCTTGGACTAATCTCATATGGCGGTGACACATGCAATAACATTAAATTCGCCACCTATCGTCCCCCGACTCGCGGCCATAATCCGCCTGAGTGGTTCAGCTCCCGTTTGACCTTTCCTTCCTACAGGGGCTAGCTCTCTCTCCGCCTCTGGAGTGTGGGCTAATCACATTAGGAGCCGTTGATATATATTTATCAAGCGTGATGTGCAATCGTGCAACTGTCCATTGAGTCTTCGGTGGAATCAAGCTCGTCCCTGCCTCGGCCCAACAAGGAATAGAAATTGACCGGAAGAGCATGGATTTTTAAATAGATTCTTTGCTAAAAAGTAGCACAAAATTAATATATATTATCTACACTCCTGGTTTCATTATTTGCGAAATTCCAGCATAAATGATAGTGAGTTAAGAGCTGATTCATACCTCGTACACAATAGCACACACAATATATACAGAAATATTATTATAATTTTTTTATTACCCTAGGTACAGCGGGGAAGAAAGACAAAAATAGCCCTTTGTTATTAGTCCTAGAGAATAATTTGTTGTATAAAACTTGTTGGAAATTTAAGGGTCAATAACTTTTATTTAAGATATTTATTCTCTACGACATATGAGTGTTGCTATTTTGTTCTCTGCACATGGGACTGTCCTACATGACGTTAGAACTACCTGACCTTTTGCAAGGTAGTTTTCTGGACTTCGTTATGAACATGCATTTTTTGACCCTATCAGTCTCTACAAACATTTTCATTGAAATCACAAAAAATAAAAATGTATATATGTGCATGCAATCGACACATATTTTTAAGAAATAAAGATCTTATAAATCTCATTTACCCATAAAACAAAAATAAAGCAAACATCCTCTAAGTAGATGTGTACTAATGCATAGTGAATCTACATACTAAAATTAGCTAACAAAGAATATTAACTTAATCGTTAATTTTTTAAGAGAGATATAGAGACTATAACGGCAAGAAATACGCAATTTATCTTTGTGGGCTTAAAAACATAATTATCGAAAATGTATGAATTTATGTTCATGTTGTCTTTAAAACTCCAGAGAAAAGATCGGGACATTAAATCTTAAATAACTTCTGAGCTGGGACTTTTACATAGTTCACCAATTGAATTTAAACAAAAACTCATATTAAAAAAAAAAAAAAGGTACAATATAATACAAAAGAAAAAATGGTCTTGAAATCGCTGGATGTTATTTATAAGCTTGGTTTCCATGAAATTATTTTAGAATATATTTTAATTTTAAGTTACGATCCTCGACGGTGGAGAATTGTCCAGAACGTTAAAGCTTAAATAGCTACCGAGAGGTGTATTTTTAAATTATAACTTCACTTTATTAAATTCTCGAAGGCTTTTATTGCTGTAATAGAAGACGTTAAAGATTATTACATTAGCACTTAATTAAATCAATTAATAACAATTCACGGAAATAGTTTTTAAGACTGTAAAACTACACTTAAGAAGAGAGAAAAATTCAAAAATTAATTCTCTATCTATTGGCATAACATTTTTGTAACTTTTTAAATACTATTAATGGCACAATATGAAATGATGATCGTACATAATTATATATAAAAATTATTATTGTTAAGGAGGGTTAACTCTTACGTAGAAAACGTTCTTGTTGCATTTATGTTAAGTGTTGTGGACGATAGTGGGTTGATACTTTAATCTTAAACTTAACCAAGCTTACTAGCAACTAATCCAAACGTTTTCAAAAATAGTTGTGAAATGAAATACTCGGTATTGTATCCCCCAAAAATTGTAAAACAATGTTCGTTGCTGAAAATTATATTATCAACAAATACTCTTTATTGGGCTATAATTACAATCTGCCTTTTATAAGGCAATAAATAATTAAAATAAACGCTCTCATTCATACCATATTTACAATTCACCATTCACTCGCTCATTCATACAATATTTACAAACAGCCCAGAAACCTCCCAAATCCACTTGCGAAGAGAAAACGGAGTCTTGGGAAGTCCCCCACGCTTCTCCGTCAGTCGCGTCACCGGATACTAGCCAGTGGAGGCTGACCAAGAGCGTGAGAGCCACAGACGCTCAGGACATGATTGGAGTAACTGGCCATTGCCAGGACTCCCGCTGTCACGCGTTTATAGCAGGTCACGAGGCCACTGCCGTTTCAGTCTCCGAGGAGGATTATAGGGATGAGTAGCGCAGTGCAATGCCTGTGCTACAGGATTAGGGTGGTTGGAAAGGCTGCTGTGGAATTTCATAAACTTGGAAGGGATGAATTTTAGAATGTAGGGTATATTAAGGTCGTTACGAAGTGTTTTGTTGCTGACATAATAAGGGGCATTTACTATTGTTCTCAGGACTTTTGATTGAAAGGATTGGATACGCTTGATGTTCGACTTTTTTGCTGTCCCCCATAGCTCTATTCCGTATGTCCAGATTGGTTTAAGTATAACTTTGTAGATTAGTAGTTTATTTTCTATTGAGAGATGGGATATCAACAAATAAAAATATTGTAGGTAGCTAAATTTTTTGGCCAAAACATAAATCAAAGAGTAGGCGAATATACTGATAAAATTTCAGGTTGATTCACTTATGACTACGATAGGTGTCGTTGAAGATACTGGGCTGGTTGTCTGACCGACGTACGCGATTACTCATTTGAAAGTAGAGCCTCTATCCTTCGGTCTTGGCGAATAAACAAACTACAAAAAAGTTGAAGAGTTTGCTGAAGTGCCCTGGCACACAGTGGTCGGAAAAGGCATAAAAACGGCAAAAAACTTTAGGAAACTTTTAATTTTAGCAGGATATCTGAAAAACGGAGTTTTTATAGAATCTTGGGCTTTCCGTGTTGACCTAGACTAAAACCAAGTTCATAAGAAGAACCGTTATTGTTATTATTATAAATAGTATTATCGTTTATTTATTTTTTATTTGTTTTTTTTACAGGATGAGTATAAAGGTACAGGTTTCATTTCAGACATAGAGACGGACGATAGAAAACAGTTAGTGTAAAGAAAATGAAAAACTACTAAAATGTAATGAAAGCAAGTTTTATTATAAAAGATTTTTTAGCGTATTCGTGAAGATCTCCTATGTGTTTTGTTTTGGGTTCGGCATGAAAGATATGAATGGATCTGACGAAATGAGGACGAATGAGGAAATTTAAATTATCTTCATTTCTGTGTGTACTTCTTCTTTTCCGGGAACGCTCTCGTCGATAAGATCGATAATGTTTGTTTCTAGCTTCTTGGGTATCCTCTGCCAGCCTATTCTAAGAGTGACATTTGTTTTGTCCTGAGGAGCCATCAAACCCTCGTTTGGATAGGATCCAGTGTAAATCACTTTGGGATTTCGTGATGAAAAGCCGTTCATTAGGATGATCAGTTTTCAAGATATATCAATGTAAGCTGGTTAGCACAGCTTTTGTTTGTGTGTAGGTACGAATTTTAGCTCTGTTTGAACAGCTTACAAGAATTTGGCAGATAATTACCAAAACCACTGGTTCTCGTAATTGGTTCTTGTAATCATCGTTAACACAGGGTTTAAAGATTCCAGTAACACCTTGGCACTCGTTGGAGCAAAGTACTTATCCTATGAATGTCATCGCCTTTTATTTATACACTAATGAAAATCCTGAATTTATTTTCATGGATTTGTATTCGTGCCTAAACTTTTGAAATAAATTAGTTAACTATCCCTAACATCAAAAATATAAACAATTTTCGTTTTCTAAACACCAAAGGTTTTTTCTTTGAGACCACCGTGTGACGCGCGCTGATGATGTTTTGGAACTAAGTTTATTTGGTAACAATTACCCTCATCAGATACTATCGACCTAGCCGGGGGACAGAAATCAAGTTGAAACGCTCGTGAAATGAGCCATTAAGTTGCTCTTACCACCCTTATCTTACGCCCTAGATAGAAGCTCTCTTGTTTTCAAATAATAACTCTAATATACAATAACAACAACAACTAATACAAACTAATACAAATAACTCTAATATTATAAGAAAATATGACACTATTCTACATTACTTACATTTTGATAGTTTAATTCGTGAAATTAATGAATTTAAGAAAGGCCTCGTAAACTTTTTAGCAAAAGACTCAATTTACAATTTAACTGTTAAACAAATAGTATATTTAGAGTATAAGGTAAATTCATTACTAGAATCTAACCATCGTGCCAAAAGAGGTATTATAAATGGATTAGGGAGCGCAATCAATTGGCTCACGGGTAATATGGATGCTTCGGATGAAGAACATTATAACAAAATTTTAGAACAGCTAGAACATAATGAAAATTCCATTCAGACCAACATCATTAAAGACTTGACAATTAATAAAAACTTAATAACAAAATTCAATGGAGACATTCAACTGTTAAATAAAAATAATCAGAAAGAAGGAAACATTGTCACACAAACAGATAAAAATAAATACAAAATTCATCTTGAGGAGTTATACTCTATTATAAATGACATAACTATCCAAATCCTTAACATTGAAAACTCCTTAGAAATGTGTAGACTGGGAATATCTCATTCTAGTATAATCAGGCAAACAGATATAAAACCAAATTATCACATTAGTGATGAAATTGAAACATTATGGTTAACAAGTAAAATACACTGTGCAATAAAGAACAATACAATACATTATATTGTAACTATTCTACTAAAAGGAAAAGTAAAGAAATCAATATAATTATTACCTGCGTCATCATTACACGAGAGAAATCAAGATTTAGACCTTTTTAGGTAACTATATTTTTATTGTTTTAAATATTATATATATATATATTTAAACATAGTAAAGAAATTAGAGTGGAGGAGACAATTCGGGGTTGGCTGCGTGCTTATCAAAAAGTATTAAATGATTGTAAAAAAGCTATTCTTTGTTTTTTATCAACCATACTTTGTTCTATTTTATAAAAAATATCCCCACTTCAAACCGGTTTTTAATCCTGAATGGAAAACAATGGCTAAAGTGGCTCGAACGAATTTTTATTGTTTCTACCAAAACTTCAAAAATTTATCTTTGAGTTTCAGTGTGCGTTATGGATTTCATTGTGCTGTTGATGAAGAAAGGATCAGCTTAGGATCTATAATGACAATTAAAAGTGGAGCCTTTACGTTATTTTTTTTCTTCTAATTCCTATAGCACTGGCCTCCTGGGTGCCTAGGATATATTAGAACTGAGTTCTAATTCTAATATAAATATAAAACTAATTCTTTTCTATCAGCTCTACTTTTTTAGGACAGAGTTTTTTTTAATGTGCAGTTCTACACGAAACTTGCAGTTCTAACTACATTTTTTCAGTTCTAATCACATATACAGGGATCGGTTCTAGTATATTTGCCCTATTGTCAGTCTGCTTTCTAGTTAGTTCCAGGAAAATCCACCAGATGGATTAAGCATCCGGTAACTTGTGTGACCTTCAACGAGAGTTGAGGTTAGTTTGTGAGTTCTCGGCGTGCAAGGTAGATCGAAGTTGGCTTCACGTGACACTTATGGTTAGGAAAGAGTTATTATAAAGTTAACCTAAAACGTTCTGTCTTGTTGAATAGAAATACAATAAGTTGTAAATGAAGTAGATGAAGTTGTGTAAATAATCCTGATGTGTTTTGCTATATATGTGGAGAATGCACGTTAAAAGAAAACAGAAAAACTGTTATTGGCTTTATAAAGATAGCATATCTTGGATACATTAGTGTTAGGCTTAATTTTCAAGATAAAATCTGGGCACCACATTAGATATGTATAACTTATACAGAATATTTTTGACAGTTGACTACCTGGAAAAGAAAAAGTCTGAAATTCGGCGCACCGATGTTTTAGAGAGAACCCAAAATCACTCCGATGACTGTTATTTCTGCCTCGAATTTGTCAACTCTCGGCCTAATGTATCGAACAACGTTAACAAGTGGACTTATCCTGGTTTAGTCTCTGCAAGACGCCCGGTACTTCACTGAAAGAAATGCAGATCCCAACGTTTCACCAGCTATTCTAGATCTGTGAGGATGAGTGTTGTCCTCCTTATCACCCTGATGATACTAATGAAGGTGACAGTGATTATGAGGGGATGTCATTCATTCATCAACGTTTCAACCAGGATGAGTTAAATGGCCTCACCAGAGATCTCAAGAAGAAGTAGAAAAGAAGTGTATGAATTACTGGCTTCCAGATTGAAGGACAATAATTTGCTGGAACAAATGAACAAAATTACCTTTTACCGAACAAGAGGAAAGGGTCTGCCACCCTTCTCTCAAGAAGACAATCATGTAATTTGTCGCAAAATTAGAGGACTCCTGGAAAAAATATGATTATTTTTCAAATGAGTGGCGCTTATATATCGACAGCTCAAAAATGAAGTTTGAAATGTGTCCTACACAACGGGAATAAATATGGTTCAATAACAATTCCTCAACAAATGAAAATGGAAGAATAATTTAAGATCACAAACCTTTGGCCTTGGAGAAGATAACGTATTATGAACATCAATGGGTGATTTGTGTGGACTTAAAATTGGTAAATTTTCTCCTTGGCCAGCAAAGTGCCCACACCAAATATCCTTGCTTCTTGTGCCTCTGGGATAGCAGATACAAAACACACCAATGGGTTAGAAAAGAATATCCTAAGAGACAACACATGGACGTTAGAAAAATAATGTCATTAACGACCCCTTAGTTGAACAAGAGAAATAATCTTTCCTCTATTGCGTATAAAACTGAGCCTTTTGAAGCAGATTGTAAAGGTTCTTGATAAGAACGGACCATCTTTGCATATGTAGGGGAAAAATGCTTCAGTTGAGTACTGAAAAAATTAAAGCAGGAATATTTGATAGCCCATGTTGTGGCCACCTCTTAATCACAAATAATTATAAGTCACCCACTTCTCGTATCAGACCTTGTATCTATATCACCAAATAATATCAGAAAATATTTATTTATTTTTCATTATGTTAATAAAGATTATGACGTCAGCGAGAGTAGGGGGATGAGTCAGTAGAGTGGGGGCCCATCCCCACTTCCTCTCTAGCCGCCTGGTGGGGGCCACCCCTATCACGACTAGCCGGCTATATAAACTTCGCGTCCCCAGACAGAGTACAGACCGACCAGATATTGTAGTTTTGACAGACACTAAGGTATCTACACAATCGACCACATTAAAGGTTATTCAACTGCCATTAAAAGGGTTAACGGTTACGGAGGCGTTCTCATTGCTATACGTCTTAGTATCAATTGGAAAAAAGAAATTTGGGAAGACCCATTTACCTTACCGCTCTATACAGGAGAACGTACGCGTCTCTCCAGGAGTAGTCAGTGCTGCTACACGCATGTTCGTAGAGAGCTAACCACTGGGTGGTGGGAGATCTCAACGCAAAACATACCATGTGGTATAACACCGTAACAAACAAGGCTGGGAGACTCCTGCTGAGAACGCCGTTTATGGTCGTTCACCCCAGACTTTTAATTTTGACATAGAGGTAACCCGCAGGCTGCCTCGACGTTTGACTTACTACTGACAAAACAACCCCACCGTATCACTAGTTGCACCGCCCTTGACTTTCTTACATCTGACCACAGGCCAGTACTGTACGCAGTGGATGGTAAAGTGGCGACCCCTCGACCCACGAGATACGAGTATCGTCGTGCCGACTGGGATCTATATCGGTCGCAAATTTACCATAACCTGCATACGGTGCCAATTCTCCGCACGAAAGAAGAAGTAGATCTTCAACTAACTTTCATAACTGATGTGATCATAGACGCAGCAAACAATGCGATCCCGAAGTTCACTCCCATGCCTCCGACCCTGCGACCACCTCCAGACCACCTTCTTAAAGTTATTGCCTTGCGCAACAATTGGAAGAATAGATGGTACAGGACGAGAGATCAGCAAGCTAAGGTCGTTGTGAATTCTCTCACAACGCAAATCCGGGGCTTGATGAAACTCTTGAAAACAGCGCAGTGGCATTAGAGACTTCGTAGCACTCACGGAGATCACAGAAAGTTTTGGAAGCTGTTGAAGACTACAAAAGGCAAGACAGCCACTGTCCGTCTTCACGAAGGCGACAATGTTCTGGCTGCTGAGCAACAGGCAACAAAACTGGCCGACCATTACGCTAGGGATATTACGGCTAGGACGGGATACTACCACATGCCTCCTCCGGTAGATGCTGAACAGAACAACATGTTTGTATCACCGAAGCAGCTCAAGGCGATTCTTCGCCGGTGTCAGGGAAACCGAGCACCAGGGCACGACGGGATACAAACAGTGCTGCTCAAACAAATGCCGAGGAGAGGGATAGTACAACTAGCAAACTTATACAACTCTTGTATATGATTGCGGTACTTTCCTGACACATGGAAACAAGCCATCTTGTTCTCATTACTAAAGCCAGCCAAGAGTGGAGATCACCCATCCCACTACCGCCCGATCAGTCTGCTACCGAGATGGGGATAAACTTTGAGAAAATTCTTTAGAATTATATCAAAGATTACTGCTCGGAAAATGACATAATTCCGCCAGAACAGACTGGATTTCAATCCAGTATGAGCGCAGAGCACCCCCTTGAAGGTACAGTCAGAAGCTGACATGAATAGAAACATAGCCACGGCTATGATTTCTATTGATTGCACCCAAGCATTTGACTCGGTGTCTCACGGGACATTGTGTCAAGTGCTCTGCGACCGGGAATACCCGGAGCAACTATATTCAATTCTGGCTAGCTTCCTGAAAAACAGATCGTTGCGGGTGCGAGTGGGTGACAGCTTCTCAGAAGCTGACCTGTGGAGTACCCCAAGGAGCCGTCTTATCCCCTGTACTATTCAACGTATACACATCTGAGATTGTCGGAGCCCGTTACAAAAATACCACAGTTACTGCTTTCACAGATGACATAGCAGTGAGCAGTAGCAGCATGAGTGCCAAGGTAGCTCTAAGACAGGCTGAAGCAGCCTGTAACCAGATCAGTAGAGATTGGGGAGACTCAATATCCCTGTAAACGTGGGTAAGACTGACTGTGTAATTTTCTCTTTTCAAAAGGGAAAAAGCCCGCTTCCTACTAGTTACATAGTAGGAACGGAGGAAAATACACCAGCCAACTACCTAGTATATCTGGGAATTAAAATGGACAGACACCTCCATTTTAGTAACCATTTTACGAAGAAGTTGAAGCATACTCACACGAAGTCTTACCGGCTCACGCATTTATTGACTTCCCCCAATCTATCACTGCGTCTCAAGCTATTGATATACAAGAGCATACTAAGGCTTACTCTGCTGTATGGTGCACCGCTATTTCGTTATCTGACGTATACAACAGCTAAGAAACTCCAACAATTAGTGTTTTCACGGTAATAAGCTGAAGGTGATCCTCATCACCTAGTGTTGTAGATGTGTTTTTGACTTTTAACTTCAATCTGAAAACGTATTTTATTTATGCCCTCCTTCGAATGCATCAGCGCATCGCAGTACGAGGAGCAAATTGTAACCCAATAAAATTTTTGTTCATTGTATTACTTATCAAGAAAAGAGGTTTTGAAAAAAACAGAGTACAGACAGAAACGAACCGGCACCTTGAACACTTCTCTCTCTCTCTGCACTGGCGCCTGCTGCTCTACTCAAAACCATGGACTTCTCATTGAACTACATCTGCATCTGTCTCTCTCCAAACTTCGCTATGTTTTAGTCCGGCGTCTTCAGATTCTACACCTTCCTATTGGGAATCTCTGCCTTCGTCTCGCTACAACTAGCACCTCCTTGGGGGAAAATTCTCCCTCGCGGACGACGGTTGCCGTGGCCCTGCAAATTTCCCTAGCAGTGTCTCCCACGGCAATCCAGTCTGTCTCTCTCCGGTTCACACTTGCCTGTGGGATCCGGACGGTTTTCGCCTACCCTCAGACACCGAGTGTGAATTCGTGGTCATTCCAAGACCACATAAACTACCAATAAACCTACCCTGTACCTCTTCTCCTGAACCTAGTACACAGTCGGGGCATATACCTATCAAAAATGGAGTCAGATAGTAAAGCCGTCATGAAACGATTGTCCAGGTTATAAACTCAAACAACCCTCACTTGTCACCAGGGCTAGGGTAACCAGGCACCCCCCTCGTGACGACCCGACAGCCCACAAATAAGACAACTCATTCAGAATTGGATCAATGAGACTGAACGAAAATCCTGGACTTCATATGTTGCTGTTGTCGGAAATTTTCTGGACAAACGCAAAGCTATGGTAAAGGAAATGCTCAGTAGTTTCAAAGCCATTGGGTGTAACATGAGTGTTACGTTGCACTATTTACACAGCCACTAAACGTATTCCTGAACATTTAGAAGACACTAGTGAGGAACCAGGTGAAAAATTTCACCGGTATACTAAAGCTATGGAGACCCACTACCAAGGAAGATGGATACGCACATAATTTTTACTGTTTGGGTTTAAAAAAGGAGTGTTCCAAAAGTGCATTCAAGAATGTCACGGAAAAGAACATTCCGAATGTTCTGGTTGACTGGTTGGTTTCATCGATGATATTTTCCTCTATTGTTGAATATAATAATATTTGTATAATATAATAACAAAAAACAGTCCGTGTTTAGTTTTTTTATTTGATCCATGGGTTTAATTTAAAGGTATATTTCACTAAAATGTTACGTCTTAAAAATATGAGGTCCTAGTCATCAAATTAATATGAAATTAGCTCCAAATACTCTGGCATCAAATCACTTGTTGGGCTGTGTAATTTATGTAATATAGCCTTTCCATGTACAATTCAGAATTTTCCAAATCTAATTAAAGATTTGGATGGAATGAATTAGATAATTTCATTAAGTTCATTCCTTTTGTAATCCTGAAGTGAATTATAATAATTTTGAACTTTTAATTATATATTTATTAATAGATTCTGAAATGTAATATAGTATAATGCAATTATATTAATGTATTTATTATTAAAACTGAACTGTGACAGTGTTGTGTTAATCTATCGGTTTTGCAGTACAATTGTTACAAAATTAAAAATTTTATAATTCTTAATTTTACTTGGAAAATGGACCGTAATGGACAGTAAGTATATACAGAAAAACAAAACAAGGGGGTTGATCTGTACCTGTTTGAGATCTTCTTCCTTTTTTGACGAAAATCAATGAGTCCTCTTCCATAAAAAAACAAAATAGAAATTTTGAAAAATGGAGTTCGAGGGGCAGTCTCTCTAAAATTGGATCCGAACTAAAACAGGTAATCTCAATTGCCAAAATTGTATAACTTTGTTAGTAATGGACACATCTAAATGGAGACTCGTAATTTGCCGACCCCAAATTTCTTCTTTTTCTTTCCTGTCTGCTTGTCTGACCGAATCCAGGGTGATAGTGGTCGCAAAAACGATCCATTCTATCCCCCCATTTAGCAGATAAATTCCACGATACCTCGCATATGTTGCTTAAAGATAATGTAACGTAAGTCACATTTCCATACTTTTTAAAACTCTCTCTCAAGACACCGTTCAAAATTGGCGACCTCGTAGTTAGTAGATGAAGCTGAGGAGCTGGTGTTGAACCTTATTGCTACCTCTAAACCCTAACTATGTTTTTATAAATAGGATCTCTGTCGGGTCTTCTTTATGCAAATCGCAACTCATCGCAGCTAACAAGTCAAAGTGAAACCCTTAACCGATCAAATCCCATCACGAGGGAATCGAACCCGAGTTTACTTAGTGAGCTGTATGATAACTCTTCAATACAAATGTTAATTTGTGGCTACAGCCGGAAGATAGATCGAACTTTAGTAACTTATATATTATATTGCTAACTTATATATTATATATTGCATGGTTAAACCACTTCAACTGGAGTTCTTCCGAGACCTTTTTCAAGAGTCCACACCATAATGATTTGTAAATGAATCTGTTAGATGAACTTACAAATCAATTCTTCACAACAGAGAGCCGCTCTACTCAATCATCTTAGAAGTAAAGGAATTGACAAACGTTGAAGGGATGGTAGCTATGTGATGTTTTCTTGATGAAATGTAATTTGCACATACACAGGTGGTCTGAAAAGTTTCCAACCGAAGATGACAATAAAATAAATAAAAGCTTTGTTAGGTTGGAAACTTTTCAGACCACCCTCGTACATCCAGCGTACACATGGGCATTCTGTAGACCTTGGACACTCAGTTTTGCAGAATCGCAGGGAGATGGCGCCACAAGCGTAACTGCCGATTGACGATCTATGTTTGTGTTGGCTACAGAAATAATATTTTCTGAACATTCCTTACTATGTCCAAGGATGGACTGCGTGTTTCGTGGAAATTATCTTGTTATATTACTTCAGCGATGATGTGATGGTGCATTATCGCATTCCTCTGTCTTTCAATGCTGAGAAGAAGAAACAAAAGCCTAGTAGGCGTTATTATTATAAGATTGCTTAGGTGCCTGCCATTCCATTCGGTCTTACCCAAGATCTGCCGTTTGTGTCCTTGTTGGCTGTTTAGCGATTGTTGTTGGCGACAGACCGGTCAAGAAACAGTGAGTTTTGTTTTTAAGACATATGTGTGGGTGGATTGGGTGGAGGTTTCTTTGAAGTGGATTTGGAATAGAGTTGGTATGATTACTACACGTTTTATTTAATTGTCTCAAGTTAAAGAGGAGAGTATTTTAAAAGAAATGAAAAAAAAGCTTTATTATGAAGTACAAGCAAAACATTGGTATGTACAGCTATTACCTTTTAGCCTTATATATAATATTAGGAGTACAATATTCTTAGCATTATATTCCTGGGACCTTTTTGTCATTTTTGGCCTCACTGTGTTGGCTGCGTGATAAAACTTGAAGAAGATTTTTTACGTATTACTTGCATTGTTCCAAGTATTGCATAACGGGTATAGGGGTGATCAGATGTCAGTGGGTATTGTAAATTTCGATCATTTGTGTCTGTCTGTTACCAAGTATATATATTTAAGCTGATCGTGCAATTTACCAAAGTATATTTTCAATTGTCACAAGTATTGTTTTAGTATAAGTTATAATTAAATTACTCTGCGTTACTCAAAATTTGGTTGGTTAATATACAACATGATATTTATTCTTGAATGATACTTTATAATGGCAGATCTGCAACCGAAACGAGAGAAACTCGGCGTGAAAAAGGTCTCGAAAGAACTCCAGTTGAAGTGGTTTGACCATGCAATAGAATGTCAACAACCAAAGTGCGAAAATGTTTCAGTAGACCGAATGAAAGGCGACCCTAAGGAAGGAAGAGGGCCTTGCAAATGTATACTGAGTACATAGAAAGGGTAGGAAGGGCAAAGGGATCCATAGCGGAAATGAAAAAAAGATCCGAGCAAAGAGTCCGGCGGATGGCTGTTTAATTATAGAAAGGGGAAACAAAATCGGAAAAGCTGTTTCTTTTTCATTTTTAGAAGATCTTAACCTCACATTTTCAAGGTTGTTTGATCAGAAATATACGAATTAGAGAAGAGGTGAATTTTTTCATATTTATTTTTATGTTATTCAAAAGAAATACACCATATTCTAACATTTTGTTGATTGTATATAAATCTGTACATTTTTATCACCACTACCGGACATACGTCAGACATAACCTGTTTAAGTGCAAAGCCTCTTCCTCTGTGGTCCGAAATTCTAATATCTAGGCTACTAATTGGTGATATTTTTTGTTTCGTTGGGCCATCAAAAGGAAAACATGGGACAATGTATATATTACGTTTATATAACTATATTAAGCAGGCAGACAGACAATGGGGTGACATCATGTGGGTTTCTTCAGTAAAAACATCTGTTATTTTAGAAAATGAGCTTGACTAAATTACGATGTTATAGTTCCGCCCTTGATGTATTAATTTTTTCTGAATTATTTTTTTTTAGAAAAGAAAGCACTCCTGAAAGCCCGAAATTTTACTTTAAAACCGTCTTTTGAAAGTGAAGCCAATTAAGTAAATTCTTTACATTTTCCGCTGTATTTAGGAACCATTATAATGACAAAGAGGGAGAAGGAGAGTGGGCGGGTTGGCATTTATGTTCTTAACAAATACGAACTCTCAGAGTTAAAAAAAATAAACAAAGCGTTAGATAACGTGCTGGGGTAAAATCAAAAAATTAAAACATGAAAAAACCTTTTGCAGTCAGGTTTTGTAATAAGTTTGAATAGGTATTAACCAAAAATAAAATTATTGTATAAATAATGCATAAAGCTGCCCGTTCTTACTTTGGAGTTAATAGTTAATAAATTTCCCAGCTAGAATTACTAGTTACCAACTGTTTATGCTACACATTTTTTTTTCACTAACCAAAGGACTTAGAACTAAATGTGTGGCTAAGTGCTGTACTTACTCTCATTGTAGTCCACGATCAGCAGCTGTTTTCCATCATGTGCCTGAACTCCGTTTGATCTCCACAAATTATTGCTAGAATTTTCCCATTTTAGAGTTTTCTTAGCTGCTCTTTATGACTGTAGCCTTTTCAATTCAAACAATGAAACTCTCTTAAATATTATTTTCATTTCCCTTAGATTATGACTACACCAGACGTATTTCATGTTGGCAATGATTGTGGCATTCGTATTTCTTAGTTTTCCAGAGGAGCGATGCCACTCCATTAAACTCATAATTATCAAAAAGCGAGTTCCTACATATTTATATGCTTCTACGACATCAATCAGTTCTACTGTATTTACAGGTAGATGATTTTTAGTTCTTAGTTTAGGCTGAATGTCCGCCTAATTACAGCACATCCTCACCAGCATCTGCGTATTTTGAAATGTACCCTTCATAACGTTGTAACATCGACGTCGCTATTTCAACCCAACCAGTGTTTTTCACGGAGAGATGATATTTTGCATTATAATTTTATTTAATGCACCGGTGACACCTCATATAAATCCAAAATATCTTGATAAATAATAAGTATTATTAATTAGTCAATTGCTGAGCAATGAAAACAAATTGTTTAGGATCCTGGCGTGCTGATTAAGTATATGTACAGTATGTTAAGGATTTAACTTTAGGCTCAGCCTTCAGTGGACTCCCACCACTGCACCGAAACATTTCCACCTCTACCGAGGCTTCCCACACTCCTTAATTCCCTCACTTCACCTTCAAACAGGTACTCCTAGTAAAAGGATCCACTCACCCCAAATAAATTCCCTTTATTTTTCCCTTATCTATAATCTTAAAAATTTGAGAGCTAAGGGAAAAAAAGAAATTTTAACGGTCAGTAATAAAAAAAAAGTTTCATAAAACAGCTGTTTTAAAATTTTAGCGCTGCACTATGTTGCAGCACTGCGAAATAGTTCAGTGCACTATCGGACACGACAATACTTGGGTCGCATTACCAGTGCCCAACCCAGTTTTGTCCCGTTTTTTCTCACGGAACTGATCAGACCACTTCCTGACCAATCCCCGTTGCGCTAATGTTTGATAAAAATGACAACGAACTATAATACATATCAATTCCCCAGATTCCTAATTGTATTTTAGAGAGACCGATAATCCCTCTTTGATAATTATTGTCAGATCCTACGATTACGTCAATTAGTCTAGCTTATCAAACTAATCTCAGGTGATCATAATGCAGCACACATTTACACACCAAGTTTGGATCCAAGATTAGTAGGGAATTGCCAAATATAGCCATGGATTATGTCAACATGTGCAGCTGTTTCAGAATTACTGGATAATCCACATTACTGCCAAGCCCAAAGGAAAGAGGTCTGCCTCTATTTCGTATGCCTGCATGTTTATATTTATCCATTCAGGAATGCTCCGAGTAATTCCGTTTTTGCTAACTTATAATGGTCGGCCACTTTTCTATTAACATAGCTCCTTTTTTTTTTTTTTACTTTTAAGCTTAATTAAATCCTGCACAAAACATATTAAAGATTTATTTTCCTGATTTCCTTTCCTATAATTTAAGACAGATTAGAGATGGTAACACAAAAAAAAAAAAAAAGAAAAAAAAGCAGGTTTCAGTAGCCAAGATGATTAAAGAAATAAATCGAATCAAATCAAATCTTTATTTTGATAAAATTACATTCTCCCTTATTGGGAAATAAGTAATAGTGATAAATGTTCTCATTCATACCATATTTACAATTTTTATTCACTCGCTTATTCATACAGTATTTACAAACATCCCAAATCCATGAGTGGACTTGTGGTATTTGACCTTTGCTGGTGGCCTAGTCGGCGGGCAGCTTTATTCGTATTATAGGTAGTTTATGTGGTCTTGGAATGACCATGAATTCACACTCGGTATTTAAAGGTAGGCAAAAACCTTCTGGATCCCAAAGGCGAGTGTGAACCGGAGAGAGGCAGACTGGATACCGTGGGAGACGTTTATTAGGGTTTATTGGGTTAAAGTTTATAGGGCCAATGCGACCGTCGTCCGCGAGGAAGAGGTATCTTCCAAGGAGGTTTAACGAGACGTAGGCAGATAATCCCACTAGGAAAGTGTAGGGTCTGACAAACTCCGTACTAAAAGTGAGGTTAGGAAAGAGAGATGCATAGGTAGTTGAATAAGAAAGCCATGGTTTGAGTAGAGCAGAAAGCGCGACTGCAAAGAGAGAGAGAGAGAGAGAGAGAGAGAGAGAGAGAGAGAGAGAGAGAGAGAGAGAGAGAGAGAGAGAGAGAGAGAGAGAGAGAGAGAGAGAGAGAGAGAGAGAGAGAGATAGAGAGTTGCTCCAGGTGGGGGGTTCTGAGAGTCTGGCGAATGCCTTTTTTCTTTTTTCAAAATGCCTTTTATTTATCATTTTTACAACTTTTTTTTTTTCTAAGCTCTCTAGTTAGAAATTCAGGATGAGGGAAAAATAAGGAATATTTTGGTTGAGCGGATCCTTCTACTAGGAGTACCTGCTTGAAGGTGGTGTGAGAGGATTAAGGAGTGTGGGAAGCCTCGGTGGAGGGTGGTTGTTGCGGTACAGTAGTGAGAGTCCACTGGTGGCTGGGCCTAGAGTCTCTCTAGGCATGTGGTGCAGTCATAATTTAGTCTGATATCAGTGAGGGTGCCCCTTAGAGGCTTATGTTGGTGTGTCAAGCGCCGTGATGTCCTTCATTTGGTCTGCCTTACTCGATCTTGTGAGTTGCCATCGTGCCGGTAGCGGTGGGGGTGTCATGTCTCGGAATAAAGGCTTTAGACTGTGCTTCATCGAGTCGAAGAACTTGACGTGTCTTCTCTTAATAGTTAAATAATAATAATAAATAAGGTACATTGACAGGGGAAAATATATATATGTTTTTTTATCAAAAGTATCAAGTAGTTTTCGCAGAAACTTGTGTCTTTAGAAAACTTATGTCGATTCCTGTATTTATGTAGAAGTAATGAGCTTTTTTAATATTCCCTAATTCCCTTTAGGGGGTATCATGCGTGGACAACACAGAAAAACGTATTACTACTATTAGTAAGAAAATTACTGGACAATCCATGATACATCGGTTGCGGTTTACATTATATTATGCTAAATAGTGTAGGCATAAGCTATCGTGACCAGTACCCCGACGAGCTCACAATAATTACCAAATAATATAATAAAATTGATCTATTATTTGATATCTAGGTAAATAAATTATTAAAGATTCACATAAAATTGTGCGTTACTTGAAAACACGCTACCATATTTCAAAAGAAAACTCCATCAAATTAATAATAAATTAAGAAATGCATGAGTAAAAATGAAAATAGCAAGACTACAAGATCAACTATTTAGCATTCACGTAGATTGATAGAATTCATGCTCTATTTTAAGAAAACCCAATCGTGAGCGTACATACAAACCGTCCCCTCCACCCACAGGCCCCACAATCATGAATGAAGCCCTTCTATATTTAGCCCTTCCCAGTTCATGATGATGAGTGCGCTACAAAGGCTGTGCAGACAGAAGGGTGCCCGGCACAGCCCGCTGGGACAGTAAGGCCCTCAGGGCTCTGCTTCACAGAGCGGATTACATCCCTTCTTTAGACAGGCTCAGATCTGTCCGTTTGTGAGAGGGACTGACAGGCCTTCCTCAGTCATAGACCGGGCGCTCTCTAATCCAGGGGAGAAATTAAATTTCAACTATTTAATTTGACATTATTTTAAGTAGCTTATTGGTAAAATTATAATTTGCTTATTCATCATTAATAATTGTGATTTAAGAGCTCATTCACACCTTATACACAATTTTACTCACTCCATATGTACATTTTACGCTCATGCAAATATTGTGTAATGTTTAAACACAATTTATGCGACAAATGTGTAAACACAACCGAGGTGTTCTGAGTGCTCAGGACATGAGGTGAGATGGTAGCCAGTCCCAGGAAGGGCCCATGTCATGCAGAGGCATGACATATTAGGCGAAGAGTGACATGTGTTATTGCATAACGTTGGGTTGAATGTAGGATTCAAATGTGCCGTTAAGTTTTGGTAGTTTAACTAATGGTAGTTGGTAAATCTTACAGATTTACAGTTCTGAGAACTTAAATTGAACGCTTGAGTTCGTTTGATGTTCAAAGTTTTGGCTTCACTTTTTTATTTTTTACTGTTCTTAGCATTATAATTCTACCGCTTTCTGGAATTCTTGCTTCTGGAATGCTCCATCCTTATATGCATTCAAAATCTTCAATTCTAGTTCACCATCCTGACGTTCGCTTGCTAGAAAGATAATGTATTTTATTTTTTGATACTATTTATGTAATACTTCTTTATACGTATATGTATATATTTATATATATTTTATACAACACCAATTTACTATCGTTTATTTTTTTTTATGTAAAAGTCTTAGTTTCATTTTTCATTTAATGATGTAATATATAATTCAGTTTTTTTCATTTTTGAATTGTCTCTTATAAGGGCATTTTTTTTTTTCTTAGCTCTCAAACTTTTAAAATAGGATGTGGGAAAAATAAAGGAAAATTATTTTGGGCTAATGAGTGCCTTTCACTAAGGGGAGTCCCCCATTTGAAGGATGTATGAGAAGGATATAGGGGGTGGAATGCCTAAAGGAGGCGGGTGGAATCAGGAAGGTAGTGAGAGTCTACCGAGGGTGGAGCGTAGGGGTACCTAGGCAATTGTTTGTAGTTGGCCTGGCCCGCCCGGCAGGGGCCTGAAATAAGTGGGTCTCTCGGCCGGAAGGTTGACCCTGCTTAAACAGGTAGACGGGGTCTTGTAGCTTCGGAGATCGGCCTCGATCTCTTGGCTGGGTGTATAAGGGCATTCGGCAGTGTGTTAAAGTAAGTTTCCTTCTAGTGTCTTAGATCTACGAGTATGTGTATGTGTATGTGCTCAAGAGCAGGCTATTCTGAGGAAGAAGCACTAAGAACTCGTAAAGACTTCAACCATAGAAATATATTTTAAATTTTGCTAGTTGACTGTTAATTGTACTCCTCTCAGAGGCCAAAGTTCAAATTATTAAAGTTTATTAATAAAGTTTTAACGATGAATTTTAATTGAATGAAATAAAAGGTTTTTAATCGTCATTCAACATAAAAAGAAACAATAAAAATGTATAGACATTAGTAGGCTTATTGTGATTTGTTATTATTAGTGCTATGTTTATTGTTGGTATTATATGCTATTGGTTTTACTATTTATTTTTTGAAGTAAATTTTTTATTTAGAGCAATGGCGATTTTTGCTTTATTTCTTCTACGATATTCAGGCTGTAAATTCGGGTTAAATTAAGGGAGAAGGGAGAAACCCCGGTGGGGGCGGGGAAGAAGAAAATTAACCTGATTATTGGATTTTGTCTCATCATCGCCTTTCTATAGAGGCAGTATTTTTGTATTTACAGACCATATTTCTTAGTTCAGTATTTACTAACATAGTACGAACTTATGAACCTATTGCGAAGATTTAGAACACAATAGTTTTGTTTCTAAAACTTTCTGTATACTATTTTTTTATTTATTGTTCCATTTGTATATTTATTAAGGTAGTTCTTATTTTCAATAATTCTACATTTCTGCAAAAAGTCGTTTTTCAGTGATTTTTTTATGATCAGTAAACATATTTTAAGAAATATAGCGGTCTTGCCTTCATATTGTATTACATAGATTTAAGCTTGGAATGATTATACCTCAATACATATATTATTTTTGTGTTATTTTTTTTCTTAATCTTTAAATAAACTGTAAATAAATGTTCGGGGAACAAAAAGAAGAGAGATGCTTACGAGGTAACTGTTCCAATGAACTGTATTTTGTCGTATCTAAATCCTGCTAAAATTGCCAATTAGTAGAACATTTCAAAATAAGACATAAAAAGTTTAAAAAAGCATGGAAAACAAGATTTCAGTCGTGCATAAGACAGCAAAAGGTCAAGTGAATTCCTAAGGTTTGCAATACCTTACATTCCTCGGATGCATTGAAATCCTTTCAGGTTCACCTTCATTACAGTGTGTCAGCATATTGACACTCCAATAATACATTTTTTTTTTAAATTATTTTATTATTATCTTATTACGTCTTAGTTATTCCGGTTACTATTTTGAACGTTATCTTGCGGGCTTGTCAGATCTTGTGCTTAATACTCCACCATATGAAGGCTACATCTTGACGTTTTTTCGACTTACATTTTTGACGTTCTACTAGTAAAATATTTATTAAATAACGATGCCTTTTGAATGTTCACTTTTGATCATACCAATTCGTTACTGAACAAATAGTCAACAGCAGTTCTTCTCACGTCATTCCTAATTTAGAATACAAACCATGAGACCGAGAGGTCAAAATATGAAATGATAAATCAGTAAATAGTAAGAAATTAATGTCAATTATCTACAACTTCTCATTTCGGTCATCTTGCCATAAAATCTCTTCTTTAGTAATTCTTTGAATATAACTTATTATTAATTATATTAAATTGTTGAAAACGTCTTTTTAGAAAAAAGCAGAAACTATAAAAACCGGCCACTGATCAAAACCCACATCAAATACATACCTGATATTTGTGCGATAAGATTTAATCCAATCTGCGGTCATGTTTACTGTTTGTATAGTAAATACCATTTATTAATTCGTCGAATGGATGGGTTAGTTCGATATAAAAAATAGACTGTATCTATTTGTATTTATATGTTTAACTGCATGTGCTTTTGATTGTCCATTCATTTGGAAAATTCTTCCTAAATTCCTACTGAATGGGAAGCACATTACACATAACACAAAGCGATATTTAGATATCAACATCAAGGATTTTTAATCCTTTGGTGGTTTTTTTTTTTTTTACGAACGTGTGTTAGCTTATAGAGGGTCTTTCGTTAAGCGCTTTCTATCTTTAAATTTAAATAAAACAGAGCGTGTGTGAGGTATCATCAAAAATTTTTATTCGTTTAAAAGGCCTATTGATGTCATTATGTATGAAATAACTTCGTGTAAATGTCCGCCGCAACTTCGCTGGGTGACGCGCATCCAAAATGTCCAATTTCTCTTGACTCTGGCGCATAAATGGCGCATAGACCTGCGACTTAAGAAAACCCCACAAGAAAACGTCTAACGGGGTCAAATCACACGATCTCGGGGGCCAGTTAAGTTCAGCGAACACACGTCGTTGTCTATTGTTGTTTACTTTCAGCTCCAGAGTCAGTTGAATTTTGTGCGCGTGCAGGCCCATGTCACGACGCAAAATTCGCCAAATTGTGGTCTGCGAAAGGCCGAGTTCTTGAGAGCGACGCGAAATCGACTATCTCGGATTCTCCTGCACACACTTACGGACAGCGGTGATGTTTTCAGCAGATCTTGTGTTTCGTCGACGTACGGGTGTTGGTTGATTGTAAGTTTATCCACCACACTGCGAATAGTCCTCTCGGTAGGACGGTTATGGCACAGAACACCCAAATCGGTAAAACAATTTTATCATTTGCATGTGTTGTTGAACGCTATATCCGTCCATGGTGATTTGGTAAATGACAGCCAATTCGACAGATGCAGCTTCATCAATATGGCCGCTATCAACTGTCAAAGTTCAAAAGTCCCTATTGGAAGACGCTTTATTTTCAAGGTAGGAGTTAGTGATATGGTATCCCTCACCAAAAAATGTCCGTTGATAAAGATGTTTCAAAACCAAAGAGTTCATCTAGTTCAGGATGTAAGTGGGATTAATACATCAACAATTATCTACATCTAAAACCAATATGTAAACATTCCTATCATTATGGTATTACGTTACTCAAAGCGGAGATCCTTTTACTGCTTATTACATCATTATAAATATCATGTTCAAAAGTATAAATTAATGTAAGCATTTGCGAACGGCTAATTTACACTTTCAACTCAAATTAACCGATTACTTAAATTTACCTTCTGTAAGTCTTCTAATTACGGAGTCCTGCTGAAATTCCCGGGACTATTGATATTTTCTTCGGGGGATGGTTGGGGTTAACTCAGTTTCGTGAGGATAAATGAGTAGCTTCTAGTTACTATAAGAAAGTAGCTAAGCAATCAGAAAGCTACATTTAAGGATGAGATATAATGGCTACAGTTTATTACGCAAGTACCATTTTTTTAGTTTTATTTTATCATTTTATTTTTTTTTTTAGTTAAATTACAGTTGAATATAAATAATAAAATTAAAAAGAAATGAACATTAATTGATAAAACAAAAAGTTTACGCATCATACACATCCTAATTTAAACACAAATATCTTATAGTTTAACTATTAATATTACTTTTACAATGGTGGTGAAAATTGAGTGCATAGTGAAAGTCATATAAATATTGTATCATATAAAGAAATTTATGGGTTAGTTCCACCTTTGGAGTTGACATCGAAACGGGATTAATGCTGCTATCATAACTAACAACAACATTTGGTTCTCACTCACTGACTTGTTCTTCAGTGATGCAGTTAGAACTCAGGTTTCATACCTACAGAACAAAATAAGCTTCAGCACGACCTTATACTTATAGAGCTTTACCTTTAGTCACAAGGGCAGGAGTCCTAAATTCAAACGCTGTGGGCGTACTGTGTAAGGTATAGGAGCACTATTTAATTCCAAAAAACTTCATTTTTCCATTCTCAGAGCCAAGAAAGTTGTTGCCTGTGACCTTTCCTATACAATGGAGTCCTGTCAAGAAAGGAAGTGTTCTCTGAGCGACAATTGCCAGACACTGTAAGCGATTGATGGCATCGTGGACATACAGGTGCTGGCAGCCACCAACTGCACCTAGTTCATACAATTACACACATGGGGGTATCGATCGTCTCCCAGCCCAAACCTTGCCCCTGCATCACCATGGCCATAAATAGTTTGTGATAGTGAATGGTGGTAAATGTTTTGGTTATATACTTTTATGATGGTGATCAACAGGGCAGTAGCAGAGAATCGTATCTATAATGACAAACAAACAATAACTAAAATTAAATTCAGTTGCAAAAGGAACAGGAAGTTGCAATAGTTCTTAGATGTGGCGCTAAGGTGCTTCGGAGTGGCTAGCACTGGGCGTTACCTCTCACCCTGGAATTATTTTCCTAAGTAAAGTTTTCTTAACCTGATTCACTAAGTCTGTATTCATGAGTAAACCTCGATCAAACCCTCATAGAAAAAAAATTCTTGGGCAAGATTTGAATCGA
Source organism: Acanthosoma haemorrhoidale (assembly GCA_930367205.1). Taxonomy (NCBI): domain Eukaryota; kingdom Metazoa; phylum Arthropoda; class Insecta; order Hemiptera; family Acanthosomatidae; genus Acanthosoma; species Acanthosoma haemorrhoidale. Next base: position 183,469,627 of record OV884011.1, on the reverse strand, counting down.
ACCCGGGTTGGTATTGGAAGTAAGTATAATAACCACTAGATTAGGTGGGCGTCACAACCTATAACGATATGATTTTTTTAAATATATTTATTTATGGCATTATTCCTCAAAGGTGGGCTATCTTATCGTCAGCCGCCAACTATAGGTTATAGTTAATAAATTCACTTTCTATCTAGGGATTCCAATCCCGAACCTCAGTTATACTAACCACTTCACCAGTACATTTGTAAACAATTGTACCGAACCGGACCGTCACTTGGAACACTACTCTCTCCTCTCTCTCTCTGCACTGGCGTTTGCTGCTCTACTGAAACCATGGTCTTCTCATTCAATTACCTCTGCATCTCTCTCTACTAACCTCGCTATGTTTTAGTCCGGCGTTGTCAGACCCACACCATCCTATTGGGAATCTCTGCCTTCGTCTCGCTAAAACTAGCACCTCCTCGGGAGAGACCTCTCCCTCGCGGACGACGGTTGCCGTTGCCCTGCAAATTTACCAAGCAGTGTCTCCCATGGCAATCCAGTCTGCCTCTCTCCGGTTCACACTCGCCTTTGGGATCCGGACGGTTTTCGCCTACACTTAGGTACCGAGTGTGAATTCGTGGTCTTTCCAAGACCACATAAACTACCTATAAACCTACCCTTTACCTCTTCTCCTGAACATAGTGCACTGTCGGGGCACACCTCACCTTCTAAAGATCTTATGGAGTCAAATCAAAGCGAATTAGGCTGCCCGCCGACTATGTTGGCAGCCAGGGTGAAAGACCACAGGTCCGCCCACTCTATCTCTTTCTGGGCGCTCGCCGGACGGCGGCTAAGAGGTTGTAGCGACCCTAGCTCGCGGCGGGCATCTCCTCCCCACTTTAGGGATACTCAGTTATACGGAACCTGACACCAGTAATAATGAGATTACGATATTTATACAGTGCAGTAAAAAAAATATAAAATCAACACGACACGAACATTTTTAATGCTTTTATTTTAGAAATTATTTGACAAAACACCTTTTCCTTTTATAAAATGGTATGAACCATTTGTGAGAATTTTATTTTAAATCAAATTACATTGCCTTGATTAGTTAGAAAGTGAAGAGAATAGTAGAACCACACGTGAAAAAGTATAAACTCAGAATGTTTTTGACTCGGCATGAATGAGAACTTCCACCCCGTTTAATAATCACCTCCAAGAGCCTTCTGGGAACAATTTCTATTAAGTTTACCAAGATGCTTGTCTCTCTGGTATGTTTTTCCAAGCTTCTGATATCCTTTCTTTAAGTTCCTTGATATTTTGGATCGCTCTCTTCAGAAGGCCATAGATATCTCTAGACATGATTTACTCATGTGGCTACGGTCCGGACTAAGTGAGGGTCAGTCCTAAACATTGAGCATGAAATCATCAAACCATTGTTTTGTGCCCCGTAGATCAATCTCATTATCAACTCTTTAGATCTATTATTAATATTCTGGAGAGTAACTCACCAAAGATGCTTTTCTTTTACGTATCATAGTATAAAATTCATATTCGATTGATACCCCTCTCTAAACGTTTGTATTTATTTATAAAAGATTATTGACCATTTATCCATCTTCCATGCAAAAATTCGTATATCCATGGGGTAACAGCCCGCTAAGAGGTAGGGGCTGACCCGAAGCTGTTGCTATGGTTAGTAGGTGATGTGCTAGTGCGATGGTGTACTTGAGTGTCTCGGAAAATGATCTCTTTTTCTTCTTCTAATAATGCAATAAGCGGCAAAAGAAATTCTTCCAACACTTTTTGATAACTAACAGGATTCATTTTGCCTGTAATGAACAAGATTTAAGACTTGCCCTTTTCATTAAAAGCATAGCATACCATTACCCCGCCACCTAAATGAGACCTTCGCAACAACATTTGTTTTCCTTTCTTAGATTGACTGTAAATTAAGAAGTGGAGTTCTTGAATTGCCATAAATGCATCTTAATTGTAAGTAGACACTATAAATATTGACATGTGCATGAGCACTTTTCTGTAGTACAATACCAAACCTTTCGATTGTTATTTCTTTTTCAAGAATGTGTCCCATCGCAAATCCCATTCAGTACTAATAACCTGTACAGATAACCACCTGACTGTGCGAGAGATCGGTCCAGTGAATCGGAAGACGAAAACTCACTCGTCACTTGGACGATGAAAGCGAGATAACAGACCTTTTGGCTCGAGGGACAGCAAAAATCTGCTGGGGCCAAGATAGCTGCTAATGAGGGGCCGTTCGATATCCATTAGTCTTAGCCATCTGCTTGTCTGTCTCGCTTCTAACAGAATTTTTCTTGGTATTTAGCAGCTCTGGGTAGCTTTTTGATTCTAGGTATTTCCTCCTTAGAATATTACTATTTGAGGAACTATTGATGAATTATTGTTAACTAAATATAACAGAGGTTTAAAGCTAGAAGAAGATTGGAATGAAGTAATAAAACCGAAATAAGAAACCATTAAAACGATTTCTCAAAGCGAGGCTACTAAAAACTATTCATTCTCTGAAAATAAAAATAATAGGTTGAAGAAAAGCCAGTAAAAACTTATGTCAAATTTGAGTAATTTTGAATAATGTTTTGAAATAATATTATAATTTGTATAAATAGATAATATTATTATTATAAGTCCCCTGTGAGTATGAACAATGCATACACAAATCCTGGCTAACACTGTAATATAAAACTATGGGAAACCAAAAAGAAACAATTCTAGGGGTGAAAAATAAAATAATAATAACAAAAATGAAGAGCATACCTAAAATTAGAAAAAAAATATTATAATGCATAAATATTATTGGTTACTATTTTAAAAGTATGCAGCTATGAATGGTTTATCGACAGAACATTTAAATTGTAGCTATCTTATATTAATAAAATAAGATAATAAGAACAAGAAAGGAGGGGTTGAATGCTGTGGCTCTGTGGTGCATAGGTTGTATTCTGACCATCTTTTTGCTCTTCTCCGGAAGTATACGGATAATTTAAACATTAGGATCTTGGATATAAGGGGGGTTATATAGATAGGGGTGTTATATAGGGGGGTTAGACTGAGTAGTTTCATCCGAAAAATATTCCCTCCTTACGAAGGGAGAGGAATAGCCACTTTAACTTCCCGTAGAGATGCAGAGAAAGGGGAACACTACGGAGTTTCATCGACAAATCCAACAAAACAGATCATTACCAGCCTTACCGCAAGACTCCCATACGCAGCCATAGTCGATCTAATATAGAAACCACGTTAAATCGTTTAGCTCATTCCAGTTAATGATGAAAAAATGGCATGAAGGTAATTTTTTGTGGACCACGCCAAACGTACTTTATATTCAAAATTAAAGTACTCAAAATAGCCCATAAAACATATAAATTTTTATTTATTTTGTCCGTTTAGTCAATGGTTGATAGAGTGGATTAACAAAACAGGAATTTCCATTAACGAAAATTCCTGTTTTTTAACCCTCGCTATCCCCTAATCTACTGACTCTACGGAAAAAGTGAATAAAAACAATTTTATACTCAAATTTATGTACTTTAATGTTTTATATATACAGTAATAAAATCGCTAATTTTTCGAGATATTTGAGAAAAGCCGAAAAAGTCCTGTAAACCGCCTCCCTTTTATTATGTTGTACAGGATAACCCCTCCCTCGCCAATGACTGTACAAAACATCAGAAGTACATGATTTGTTTTTCTCACCGTCATATTTGGAACTTCGTTGCGTGGACTAGATTTGGCCGAGCAAAGTACGATGTACTATTAAAGAAAATATTAGTCACGTCAATTACAGGCTATTAAAAGTTTTCACCTCAAAGGGCAGACTATTTGAAATCGATCCAGCTGCAATTAGACAATAAAATCACTATCCTTCCTAGGAACCAATAATCTCTACATCATGAATCCCCCAGAGACAATAAAAACTTTTTCAATGAATCTAGCTTCCTAGTCAAGAAGCCAAGACTTGAAAGGTCTTTTTAGTTTATAGCTCAGCGTGTGATGTTTAGAATACCTTTAAATGTTCTGATCGACAGGTTTGATTGGTTAGTACCATCGTAAAATAAATTGATCGAAATTCAGACAATTCTCTGTACTTTTAGAAGGAATACCTCCCCTTAGTTGAAAAAAAAAATCCTTTTGTAAACAAAAACTATTAACATGTAACAATATTATGGCTATATGTACGAAAATAAGACATTGAATGTGGCTGATTGGCCTGTAACGACCCTCTACAGGGACAAAATTTCTTCATGTAGTTAAATTATGGTGGGGATAACTTAGATGGTAGAAGTTAACTTTCCTTGATGGCAAAGCTGTACAGGCGATGAAACCAAACTGCCTTAGACTTTTAGCGTTGTATTGAAGCTAAACCATATACAAGAAGACAATTTTTTGTTCATGAGTGAAATATGCTCTAAAGCAGTGTGATTCATGCTTTCTAGTAATATCTTCCGTTTAGAAAATGTAATAAACACTTATGTAGGCACATACGCAGTTAGTATGCAATGGCATACATACATATTACTTCTGTAACCTACATAACATGTCAAAACATTTGTTTTCAAACTGAGATTTCTCACTTGCCTGGAGTCTCGAAATCTTTCTAGAGTGAGGAAGACTAATCAGGTTTCAGAAACCGGTTCTTGTATTTTTGTCTTTGCATTAATTTTTTTTTTTTATAAAGAGGCTATACTATCAATCAGTTTTAATTACGGGTATTACATTTTAATGAGTAGGATATTAGTCACAGTTTTAATTCCATTATAGGTTACGTCTCAATTATTTCATTTTCTTTTATTATAGCGATTTCTCAACCAGTACTTTAGTGAGATCTAGGTATGTAGGTTTTGATTTATTCTGCTTTCATCTACATTTACCATCACGAATATCTTCTGTAAAAGTTACCTTAATAACTTCTTAACCTCTTCGTTTGATATTTATTAGGCTATTGTTGGTTTCTTATTTAAATGATTTCCAGAAGAGGGGCAGAATATAAGTGATCCATATAGGTACTTACATTCAACCTAACCATCCTAAGCTATTTGGCACCTGTAGCGACCGCTAACTACATAAGATAAATCACCTTATACTCTATTGTATATATATTGTAAACAAATGTAAATAACATGAACAAAATATATTGTAGACAAATGTAAATAACATGAACAAAATATAAATCATTGTAAATGTGTTAAGCAATAAAAAATGAGGGGTGCCAAGTAGTTACATGAGCTGGGACAACAGCTGTCAGTCCCAGGTACCCCACCAGATGAGGCCCCAGAACCTCGGCTAAAACCCTGACAAAGAAACCACACATCATTGGTTACACCAATCTTAATGGTGATTGGCTAAGAGCAAGGCTAGATAGGTACTTAAGCCGAGGGTCTAACCCATGTAAATCATTCTCTCCTGGCAAGTACGTGGCTACCCCGCTTGAACTCTGAAAATCTGACTGCTTCTTTATGAAAAACCTCTCCATCTCTTTCTCTCCTCACCTCGCTACGTTTTAGTCCGGCGTTGCCAGACCCCACACCTTCTTGGTGGGAATATTTGCCTTCGTCTCACTAAATCTAGCACCTCCTTGGGAAAGACCTCTCCCTAGTGGACAACGGTTGTCGTGGCCCTACAAGCATAAGAAGCAGTGTTCCCCACGGCGATTCAGTCTCCCTCTCTCCGGTTCACACTCACCCTTGGGATCCGGACGGATTTCGCCTACCCTCAGATACCGAGTGTGAATTTGTGGTCATTCAAAGAACACATCAACTACCTATAAACCTACCCTGTACCTCTTCTCCTGAACATAGTGCACTGTCGGGGCACATACCTATCAAAAAATGGAGTCAGATAGTTAAGTCGTCATGAAATGATTGTCCAGGTTATAAACTTAATCAACGCTCACTTCGTCACCAGGGCTAGGGTAACCAGGCACCTTCCTCATAACGACCCGACAACACCTAAGGGAGAAAGCTTTAAAAACTGGCAGCCAACTATCCTGGATACCTCGTAATGTAATTTTAGGCTTCTATAATTTTATTCAATGAGATAATATTTCCCATAACTTATTTGTCTATATTTTGTTTGTAGTAATTGATGCTGGTATAAGAGTACCTACAAACACTACATCTCTCTTCATCATGTGGGTATAAAAAAATATAATTGTTTTTAGGGAAGAATAAGTTTGTGCTACTCCTAAAATAAAATAATGGTTGCTTTTCAAAAAACAAAATTGTTACACAAATATAATATAGGGGAAATATAATTGTCGGGTCGTCACGAGGGGGGTGCCTGGTTACCCTAGCCCTGGTGACGAAGTAAGGAGGCGGGTGTGAACCGGAGAGAGGCAGACTGAATCGCCGTGGGGAACACTGCTTGGTAAGTTTGCAGGGCCACGATAACCGTTGTCCACTAGGGAGAGGTCCCTCCCAAGTAGGTGCTAGATTTAGCGAGAGGAAGGCAGAGATTCCCACTAGGAAGGTGTGGGGTCTGACAATGCCGGACAAAAACATAGCGAGGTTAGGAGAGAAGAGATGCAGAGGTTTCCATAATGAAGAAGCCAAGTTTCAGTGTTTACATCAGAGCAGCCACGATCCAGTTAGTTGCCAGGAGAATGATATACAGGCCCCAAACCGCCGGTCTTAAATACCCAGCTGGCTTCGTCAGTAGCCAATCAGCACTGTTTTGGTAGTACCCAATGCCCGTTGAGTATGTTTTTTTTTTTGTCCTCTGACAAAGAGACGTGTCACCGATACGTGAGCCGGGTAAGGGTCTCTCGGCGTGTTGTGTCCTTAGTACCTGCTACTGGCAGCTGGTGCCCCAGCTCATATAACTAATTGGCTCCTAGCTTCATGTTTTTTGTTTACCACATTTACAATGATTTATATTTTGGTAATGTTATTTACATTTGTTTACAATATATATACAATAGAGTATAGGGTGATTTATCTTATGTAGTTAGCGGTCACTACAATAATAATCATCCTATTTTGATGGTGAAATGTGCCGAAAAAAATATTCATGAACAGTTTTTAGACAATTAATATCCTTTCTATTCACGATTGTTGTTAACATCTTCGAAATCTTCTTGGAATGGTGTATTGGAGTTTTATCTATTAAACCTGTATGTAGCCAATAGATATTTTCTATAGACAGTTTAAAGTGCGCTCCGGGATGTCATAAAAAACTACATATTTCCATAACCCGCTTACTTGAAACCCGATTATAAGGGTAGCATTGAAGACCCTAGGATATTGAGAGAGTATTAGCCTCGGACCTACGAGCCTAGCTTTGCAATTGAAATTCCATACCAAATCGATTTTCAATACGGAATCCTAGACAACACGGAACCTGGAACCGGTTACAAAACAACAGACCCATACGACAGGGATATATATAAAGCCACTTGCTTGTATCTTAGCATCTACTTTTTTTTTTCAGGTTTGTTGTAGCAGCGTGCAGATAAGAATTCCGTTTAGTCGTGCTCATTGCTATACTAAGTTCGAAAAAAAATTGTAGTAATGTAATTGACATTTCCAGATAAAACAAAGTATTTATGAACAAAACTATAATTGTACGACTTTTTAGTGAGTAAAATACATTTCTTTTACGATTGATTGTGACTTGAGGCTAAAAAATGAATACCTCATACTGCACTAATATAAAAATATTACTTGGTTTTAGTTGATCTTAACGACTCATTATGAGCAAAAAAATATATGCTAATCATAGATGTAAGCTTAAATACATATACTTAAATACTTAGCCGATTAGTTTATTAAGCTTTACTTTGTGTTATACTGTGTTATGAAAGAAAAAAAAACAAACAATGATTTTCATCCCCATTTAATGACAATCTCTATCAAAATAAAGGTGATACACAAACATCCGAAAACTTTCATCTTTATGGAGAGTTGCGAAAATTTTCCTAATTTCTTCCCCCTCTTCTGAAGGGGTGACCTTTAGAGAATCTCTTTGAGTAATAATTAATTTTGTTGCTTTGTTCTTTTTTTAGGCGTTTTCATCCCCTTTCGGCAATTAATTTGCGTCGAGGCTAAAAAATATAATCCTATTCGAAATGAAATTTTTTTTTTATTGTATAATTAGAAGTATAGGCTGATTATATCTTATCGGCGTTCTTTGTTGATATACCGTTATTATTTTCACTGGAAAGTTGATAATTGACAAAGACCAAAAGCTTAAAGAAAGAAAAGTAAATTTTCAGTAATCGTTCGTAATTTTTTTCTTGAATAAATTCTATAAGATGAATTTTATGTTGTGCATATTGGAGAGATGGAGAAAATACTTGTCATTTTTGGCGAGCTCACCTTTTTTTATTAGATTAAATTTAATAGTAATATTATAATTATAAAGATATTGACGATTACTACCACAATTGGATGTATTGGTGAAGATATTTTGTTTGCTTCTGTAGCACTTTTATCATTTATCAATTTCTGGGAATACAGTAGTTTACAGTTCTTTCTAAATCCCATTTCAATAGAATTTGTAGTACAAATGGGTTCTTTCCTGTAGGTCATCGATTTATAAGCATAAGGTATTTCTGTCCTTAACTTAAGCCATTTTCGCTGTCCGTCATGAGTGCAGTGACAATGGTGCCTCCCACTAACAGGTCTGAAGGACCAGAGCTCTGGGGTATGTATTCCAGTAGACGCCCTTCAGTCATTGTGCACCGTGTGGCGTGGCTTGGACCGCTCACCGAACACGATAAATAATGTCAATAGCTAACGTTGGAGATGGAGAATCTCTTGTAAGGATTATCTCGACTGTAATATAATTTGCAGTGTCTGTCATCTGTCAAAGTACAGCCGAAGGTCCTAACGTGATTATCGAAATAAATCCCAGTTTTTTTTGCTTAGCTAAAGACTCAAGGGTATTCAAAACTGGTGACTTGACGGACTACAAGTCAGGGGAGCAAGCGATATTTCATTGGCTTAGGTCGAGGCTTGCCTATTCACAAACTTCATATTTCGAAAGTACTCTTATTCACATCGACAAAAACATTGATTATTTCTTTAAACGTTCCAATTGAGCACTTTAATGAAAGAATGATAGATAAAACAATCTGAAGCTTATATAAATACAAGACCGGTAATAATTTTTGCAGAGTTATTAATACGCTTGGCCAGTTGCTTAAATATTATATGTTTAATTACGAGTGCACTCATAGTAGTATAACGACTACCAGAAAAATATTTTTAATCAGGACGTCAATATATTAAATTTGTATTGCTAATTATTTTTAATTAACGTGTGTCTTATCAACAAATCTTCAGTAGTTAGCATCACGTGGAACTCAATAGAAAATCTCACATCTATGTCAAACGTGGGTTGGTCAAGGTAAGTTGCACACACAAGCTTAATGACAGGCTAATTCGGTTTGATCTGACTCCATAAGATCATTAGAAGGTGAGGGCCCCGACAAAGCACTATGTTCAGGAGAAGAGGTACAGGATAGGTTTATAGGTAGTTTATGTGTTCTTGGAATGACCACGAAATCACACTCGGTATCTAAGGGTGGGCGAAAACCGTCCGGATCCCAAAGGCGAGTGTGAACCGGAGAGAGGCAGACTGGATTGCAATGGGAGACGCTACTGGTAAGTTTGTAGGGCAACGGCAACCGTCGTCCGCGAGGGAGAGGTCTCTCCCAAGGGGGTGCTAATTTTAGCGAGACGAAGGCAGAAATTCCCACTAGGAAGGTGTGGGGTCTGACAACGCCGGACTAAAACATAGCGAGGTGAGGAGAGAGAGATGCAGAGGTAGTTGAATGAGAAGACCATGGTTTCAGTAGAGCAGTGCAGAGAAAGAGAGAGAGTGAGAGAGAAGTGTTCAAGGTGCCGGTTTGTTTCTTTCTGATTATCTTTTTTTTTCCTAAAAATTTTTTTATGATGATAATATTATTCTGAAGTAGAATCTGTAGACTATTTGTTTCTGATTATCACCCTATGGGGCGCTTCTTATATAGGCAGGCTACCCGTAGTGGGGAGTCATTCTCACCAGCGGCTGTTCTCCCCACCAGCTTCTCCCCCACCCCGACTGCGTCATAACCTTTATTTGTACAAATATGGTAACAGATATTTTCTAGGACGAGATGAGGGTAACTTTTAATTATTCGTAATTAAAAGGTGGCCACAACAACAGGGTTAGCGGTTTTTGGGTCATTATTGTTATATAAAGACAAACCACAAATTAAATACTATAAATAAAATTACCGAGATCTTCAATATGACACTATCAAATTGGTATGCTTTTTTTTTTTTTTTATCATCCCAATGTCTGACGATTTTAAACCATACGGTTATCAGGCCTAAAAAATTCAAGGAAATCTTGAAAATAAAAATATGTGGTGTATTATAAGTTTATTGTCGTTTATGATTTTTTTTTGTGAAAAAAAAACTAATTTTTCGTAGAAAAGGGATCCACCCTTTACGTACTACTGGCATTTACACGATTAAGCTCCTAGATAGAGACATGTCCAACTCCCACCAGCCTGAGATTAATGGCGCGCTGGAAGTGATTACATCTCTTTTCCATGGCAGCATTGCGGAGGAACTAGGCCATTGAGGCGGTGATAAATCATTTTATAAAAACTCATAAGGGGTAAATGACCCTGGTGCGAACCATTTATATAATAAAAGCCACCATACGAACACTTTGAAGGTCCGTTCACGAACGAGAGAAAAAACACATCCTTCAGCTGGCCATTGCTGTTTGTCGCAGGTTATGAAACCGCTGTAGCCCGTGATGTGATGGATGACTTTGGCCCTTTCCGCTCCACTAACGAACTTGCGAGCTCTGTCTCCGGGAGTTCTTGGACACGGATGGGTCGGTGTTCACACTGCGGATAATGAATTTATCCTAGATCTCAACAATCTTACTTGTGTAGCAGCTCTATGTAGGCAATTTTATTTTCATCTTGTTCGCTTTGGTCAGACTTCATTGCAATAAGTTTCATAAAAACAGACACTAAAAGTTAAAATAAAAATCTAGGTAATAGCTCCAAACATTTAAGTGAAAAACATAACGACTTGAAAAACGAAAAAAAAAAGATGTTAACTGTACTATTTTAACTGAACTATGTTGAATCTAATGTTTTGTTGGGAGATTAGGTTGTATTGATGAAAAATATTGTTAGTTTTTTATAAGTCCGCTAAATGTCTGCAGCGGTCAGCATCGAGCTCGCTACCCGCACGGACCAGATGTAGACATATGAAAACATTTTACAGGAATAAATTTTCATTCATCATCCCGAGCTAATCTCCCGACAAAACATTCGATTCAAAACAGTTTAGTTACTTTACTGCGAATAAAAACGGACTCACAATACAGCATATAAATTGTATTTATATCACTGATTAGGACTTTGTTAAACACAAGTAACTTAAGAAAGGCCGATAAGTTTAACATTAATGTTACTCTCAGTAAAAAAGAGAGGTAGGCTCAGTTATAAATTTCAACAAAATTTGCAGCTTGATAACGTTTGATGGAATCAAAAAACGGTTTACAAATAGTTGAATTCGTCATTTCTTTGCCATTTTCAACGAGTTATAACATTAATATGTAGCTATATTTCTTTCAAGTCCAATTTAAATTTATCGAAGAACTGTGAAAGATGAATTTTTAGACCCAATTGTCCACTTTCAAGATAGCTTAAACGTTTTTAGCTTTTTTTTTTTTTTAAATGACACCCGGTTTATTTGGACGTTTGAGAAAATTATAGACAGTCCACGATTCCTAAAAATGTATCACGTGGCCTTGCACCGTAACCTATTATAAGGGATGATGAATTTTTCATAAAAATAAAATATTTTCACAAAGGACATATGGTTTATTAGTTGATGTGGTCTACCTTCATGACACCAAAATCAAAAACACAAATGGTACACCCTTCCGGCCCTTGTAAAGGGTTATATTCCGTATTTATAATCGGTTTTAAAATATTTAATTCACGATTGAAAACAAATTCACTGTCCACCAGTAAGTTTAAGCCAAAAGAGCCCACTTCAGGTCGGAGTTTAGAGATATATAAAGCAGTCATGATCTAAAAAGTGGATAAGAAACTGTCCGGTCATCACGAGGGGGGTGCCTAGTTACCCTATCCCCGGTGACGAAGTGAGGGTTGATTAAGTTTATAACCTGGACAATCGTTTCATGACGGTCTTACTATCTGAATCCATTTTTGATGGGTATGTGCCCCGACAATGCACTATGTTCAGGAGAAGAGGTATAGGGTAGGTAGTGTAGGTAGTTTGTGTGGTCTTGGAATGACCACGAATTCACACTCGGTATCTGAGGGTAGGTAAAATCCGTCCGGATCCCAAGGGCGAGTGTGAACCGGAGAGAGGCAGACTGAATCGCCTTGGGGAACACTGCTTCGTAAGTTTGCAGGGCCACGACAACCGTTGTCCACTAGGGAGAGGTCTCTCCCAAGGAGGTGCTAGATTTAGTGAGACGAAGGCAGATATTCCCGCCAAGAAAGTGTGGGGTCTGGCAACGCCGGACTAAAACGTAGCGAGGTGAGGAGAGAAAGAGATGGAGACGTTTTTCATAAAGAAGAAGACCAAATTCTTGAATACCGTCGCAGCTGCAAGTCGGGTAGCTTCGCTAGGAGGAGAATGATTTACAGCCCGAGATCTGCCTCTATTTATAGTTAGCGGTCGCTACAGAAACCATCAACTGTCGTGCTAGAGTTGATGGATGTGATATACGCTTCCTAATCTCCAGGGACATTTGCGTGGCCGGAACCTTTGAAATTTGTCTAGCATTTGTATAAAGAACTTTGCGTGAGATTTGCAGCATTGAAATCTCTAATGTATAAAACCCTTCCGGTAATTTAAACATTCAAACAAGTTCTAAATTCGTTTCCAGTGTCATCATCCTAACTTATGTATCGTCTGTTCTCTGACTATTAGAGTTCGGAAATTATTGCCATCCTCGCACACTCAATTAAAAATATAAAACAGGTAAAACCCCCTCCTGAATTACGTAACATCATAATATTATAAATAAACGCCATGGGTAGATATTGTCGTTTCTTTAGGGACACACATTTGCCAACGAGCATATCACGTAGCTGAGAACTGGAGGAGGCTGTCTATGCCTAACATTGCATGAGCTTACTTATTTGGAAGCTAACGATGTGCCATGTAATAGGACTCAATGCCCAGTTGAGCTTTAAGTTCAGTGCCCATCGTAGTTTAATGGTTTGTTCCCTGATGGCCGTGCTTTCTCACACTACATTACACTGAGATATTATGGAATAGTAGCACGGAGCGGGGATATGCAAAGTTCTCCAGGAATGCAATTGAATACGGAGAGTGGGGAATAGATGGAAAATTCTTTGATGAAAAACTTGTGACTGCTATGATTTATGAGGACAATATGGAGCGAGCCTCCGCGGAGATGTCTTTTGTCCATGTAGTTCCTTTCATCGCCTATTCGCAGCAACATATAAATCTCTTTGCTTACAAACAAACTTTTTTTTGCTTTGGCCCATATACGCAGTTTCCTTCGCTCCCTACACATTTCAATCTTATTTATTGAAGTGAGAAGTTTAAAACTCTCTGTCCCCATAGAGTAAAGTGAAGCTTTTAACAGAATACTTTTACATATTGATGGGCCCGCATTTCATCATTGTTTGTTTTTCCTGATCTGGAAATTCATAAATTTAATAAATAATACCGATCAAGTTTATTAGACAATGAACCTTGTTGCTGGCATGATTGTAACCGTCATAAGGGAGCTTTACCAAACAGTTGACAAAACCTGGACTTCTTTACTAACCCATTTTAATGATAGGTTATCTTACCGTTCTTTATACATTATTAAACAAAATATTAATCTACTGAAGTTATTTTACTTAAATTATGATTTTATTAAAAATACATAAGTATTATAAATTGTATATAGTGTATAAACTTGAAAAGTTACTTGAGAAAACAAAAGGCAGGCTCCCAAGCCGTGTGACTTAGCGAGCCTTATCTGAAGTTTGTCACACCTCATGATGTGGGAACGAAAAGACTCGTTATTACTTGAGATGATTCGGGGTGGATCGTTCTTTCCCTTGAAATGCCGGCAAGTAGAACGGACATAAAATGATTGCGGATCGTCAGATGACAAGCCAGTACGGTTTGTGAATCCGATACCGCAACCATTTCAATTTTGTTGAAGTATTTTTCAATTAGTGCATTATGGAGTGGAATAGTAAAATTATACCGAGGTTTAAGGATTCTTAGGAGAGAGAAACTATTACACTTAAACATCAAGAACTTAATGTTGTAGCCAGGTGCCATGACGCTTGGAAACATTATTAGTATGGAATGTTCTTTGAAACGACTTAAAATGAAGAATGAACATCTGATGGCTACTTCAGCTACTAAAAAGCAGCCGCGGGACAAGTTACTTCTTTGTCACTGTTCGATTCATATACTACTTTTATTTGAAACAACGAAACAAATGAGACTGAAGAAGTAATGTCTAGCAATGGCTTGTTGACGAGAAAATGCCACTTGAGGCCCCATGCCGTAGCAACATGCTTAAGAATTAAGAGACACCAGTTTCGGGGTCAGTTAAGGGGCACAGGGCTACATGTTTACATTTACTTTCCGTTACTAAGCTCCAACCAATACACATTTAAAATTTCTAAATTATATGACCATTAAAAAGTTTGTGAAAATTCAACGTGATGTTTTCCATATGGCGAGGCGATTAATTTCAAGATGAATACCTTTAGCAAAATGACATCTAGAACTAAGCCACAGAATATAGTGAAAAAAGTACGTAGAAAAATAAAAAAAAAGTTTAAAAATGTGGTAGATAAATATTATGAGGGTTGAAAAGTCGAAGGGAAAAAAATTAAGATAATTTCTTTAAAACTACTAACCCGTACGTGTGTGTGTGGTGTAGGGGGGGGGGGTAAGCACCTCCACAAGTATAATTCTTTCTATTCTCTGTCTCCGTTCTGTTCTCCAAATGAATATTTTAACAAAAGTACCAGCGTTTGTTTGTCTATTTCCCAGTTAACACCTCTCATCGAATTCTGAAGTATTTAAACATTGCAGCGTGCATGAGTTGTTCCCGATTCGATTACTGAACTAGATCATTTGCTAAGGGTTACTGTTGCGTGCCAAACGGCACTGAGTCAGAACGTGTTCTTATCATACCCTTATATCTTAACGTTTTTTTTTTTCCGAATATCTTTCATTTCTGTGAATAGTACTCACGATTATCAGCATCAGATTTTTCTCCTGTTTTGGCAAGCCCATGAGCTGTGTAAACGCTTTTTTTCTTCCTCAGAATTCGTTATTCATCACTTCTGCATTAAGGTAAGGAATCCCATATAGGAGAAAAAGAAAATATAAATACATTTTTTATTGCCCTGTGATTCCTGGAAGAACATAGGGCACTCACAAAGTTCCTCCAATAATATCGCCCTTAGCCTCTTGAGCTCTCTCCTTGCCTTCCCTTGGCCCCGCAGCTCTCTCCCTGCTAGTTCTTCTTCGAGACTGTCTTGGACTCCGTTTGAGGGCCTGTAGACTCAGGATATTTCTCTCCCCGTTCAGAGTGTCCTGGACAAGTTTCCTGTTATTCAACTGTACTTGTATGTTTTTTCCTCCTGCCCTCGGTCACAGCACCATTGGTTCTTTATCATTCTCTATAACTCCATTCTTCGAAATGACACTACCAAGATAGGTAATGTTGTTTCGATTTATTTTTTGATCTAATACAATACCTTCTCCAAATGTGATAATGCAAGGTAAAAATGTAAATGGTGTTCTATATGATATACCAAAGTTTAAAAGTGAAGAAAATTCATATATAAAAGGTGAATTGTTACAAAGACAAAGGAAACAAAAAATGTCAGAATGAAAGACATGGGTTGAATGAATATAAGTAATAATTTATTAACCATACATTAAGTACATTTAGGTCACAAGTTATATATAGGTTAGGTTAATATTGTCAGCCGGCTTTGTTCATTTAATAGAGATAACAAAACCATATGACAATGAGCATCAATACAAATTACAAATACTACAAATTTTGGTTTCTTATTTTATTGTTAAATCGTTAAAAATAAATACTAAAATCTATAGTAGTCAAACAATAAAAGCTGCATAAGCAAATTTTTAGAATAACATGCTCATAGATCGTTCAAATATTTATATAACAATACGACATTGAAGCATAAATAACATTAAACATTAAAATTTTGATCACACACAAGAAATTCAAATGAATATTTTTTTTCTGGCTTAACTTACCCCAAATGAAATTTTAAGTAGAATCGAATTAGTAATTATGAGTTAGTCAGGGTAGGGATTGTGAATGTTTTCCTGGGAGCCGCTTTGAAAAAAAAAATTCAGGCACTCTCAGGTGAGAATTGAATCGGTCCGAAACGTGAACTTAGTGTTAATTCGAAACAACTCGCAACTTGTCGTACTAATGTTGTAACGTATAACAGGGACATCAACGAAACACCACGTTAAATAAAAGGACATCAAAAGAACGACCGATATTAAACCCCGGAGCGATCATTATCGGCACCCCTCATATTACAGGGCATTAACGTCACGATAACGATAATGCATGATGTTGCAATCAAACATGATGTCAATCTGCGCGGTATCCACCACCAAAGCTCATCCCCAGGACAGATGACTTTGATCCCGGCCACAATTACGGCATAATCAAGCTAATTCCCTTTATACCTTCGGTAATTGCATCGGTCTCATCCTGACTCATCCTGTATAATGAGGCATTACTTGGTATATTTAACGGTTTTGTTAAGGGCACCTGGTGGTTTAGCTCAAGTCAGGAAGTTTATCCATGTAGGTGGAAAAAAATGAACAATTGTATGCATAATATGTGTGCATATCTTATCTCTTGGAATGATTTATGAGCTTTAGGAAATATTGCATAATATAATAGCTTGAAGACCGGGCTTTAGTTCGATACAAGAAAGGAGCGATAGTCTTTCTTCGGTATGCTTGGATGATCTAGAATAAAACCTAATAGAAACATTTTGTATTCCGGGACAAAGTCCCCTATGAATAACTGTTAACCTTCAGATATTAAATTTATATCAGGGAATTTAAAATTACTATTATATAAAAAAAAATGACATTGTAAAATAAAGTTTAAACCTCTATAAGAAAAAATAATAATTATAAAATAAAATAAAATATTGTTTAGCTGGATTTAGTAAATAAATAAACATTGATGGTTTTACGTATAAGAAACAACGGTTAAATTAACACAAACAAAAAAGTAACACACTAGCTAAATATACAAGTCTATCTATCTAAATATATATGTATATGAATGTATATATATATATATATTTATGTAATGAAACTATTCTCTCTTTAATTTGAATTTGCCGCGCTGCTTCCACTGGCCGCCACCAGATGGAGCAGCTATCAGATAGAGAAGGTTATGTTAGGCAACAAAACATGTAAATAAAGAATGAATAGGGTAGTGATAGTTATAAACTGTAATTGTCGTTTCTTTGTTTACAGGTAAAATTGTGTAAATCAATATTAATAATTGTTATAATATAATATATAGTGAATAAAATTGCTAACTTTGTTTACGGAGTAACTGATTTCAGTTTATTCACCCCAAGACCGATAATTTATTCAGAAATTGTCTTACAAGTATATATAATTGTTTTACGACTGCCGGTCCCACGCATAGTTTATTACTAGAAGCTTTTACCTTGATTTATATTAAATTACAATACATTATATATGCACCAGAGTATAGGGTGATTTAACTTAAGTAGTTAGCAGTCGCTACAACATTAAATAATTATAGAGGTAGGGCCAATCGAAGAGGTTTGAGTAGTTGGTATGTACGAGGGTGGTCTGAAAAGTTTCCGACCTAACAAAGATACAAGACGTTTTTTCAGAAATTTTTTTTTATATTTAAACATAGTCTCCTTGTAACTCTACACACTTCTCCCAGCGGTGCTCCCATCTCTGTAACCCGTCCAAATAGTACTCGGCGTTTTTCTCTGCAAAATAATCGTTCACGAAGGTGATTGCCGCTTCATTTGACGAAAATCTCTGTCCTCCAAGCGCAATTTTTAGATGAGGGAACAAAAAGAAGTCGCTTGGGGCTAGACCTGGTGAGTAAGGCGGATGGTCAAGCAGTTTAAACCGTAATTCATGGATTTTGCCATGGCAACCGGTGTGACACGGTGCATTGTCTTGGTGAAACAGGATTTTCTTTTTCCGCAAGTTCTGCCTTCAGCTTGTCAAGTAATGATGCGTAGTATGCTCCTGTAATGGTTTTTTCCTTTTTGTAGCACTCGTGGGTGCTTGGCGTAAATTTGGGTTTTATATCCAGATATATTTTTTTTTTTATTGAAGCTCCTCGCTAAGAAATAAATCAGCAAGGAAGGTAAGTTCAAACTCAGTTAGTATTTAGCAGGCTACTAAGCTATAGGGAGTGGTCAAAGATATAGTATTTCTCAAATCTTCGACTCATGTTTTTGTTTTATTTTTCTATGTTTACTATATCACCGTTCGATTTGAATTTAACATTAATAAAAGGAATATGACTTCTCAATTGTTCTTTCGATTTATCATTTATTTACAAGTTGTATTTGCTAAACAAATTCGCTAATTAAGCTTGCGTGAAGGCCCTTGTCAGTATAAGGGCTGAAGCCCACAATATCCCATGCAAATGCCGGAACACAGCCAATTCTCATCCTCATCCATATGGATAATGTGTTCAAGAATTCTGCTATCCTGGCTCTGATGTTTGATGTAATGCACAATTAATGTAACTCCAAAATTAATGAAGTGGCGAATAATGTTGGCGGATGGCTCCTGTTCAGTCGAGTTTCAATATCTGTAAGTTTGTTTATTAATGGCAATATGAATAATATAACGAGTAACATCTGCTGTAACCTGGCTTCACACGGACAAATCTATTTTATTAGTAATTTTCCACAAGCGTAATTTTTATAAGCTGCTAAATTGAATAGTGACTATACAATGTAAATTTAACTCATCATTGTCAATCGAACACTTCAATAAATAAAAATATAATGTGTTACATAAGGTTTGAATCTGACAACATACTGGAGCTTAAGGGGGTTTAGTAGACTAGAAGTTATTAGGTCTTAAAATCTCTACACCACCTTAAGTAACTTCTGATATTTGCCCTGACAAGTCTTACATGTCTTTGAGAAGACTTTTTTCACGCTATGATTCCCATTATTGTAATATACCTATAAACGGATGAGTATATATTTGAGTTGTATTTATAAAGCTTGAATATATAACTTAGAATTTCAGATTGTATGAATCATAGACAATACATGTAGACAGACATGTTTCATCTTGGGTTTTGAATTATTCAGGGCCTAATCAAATTAGCAACGATCACTCGTTGCTATAGAAATGTGAATGGTCCCATAAATTTTACTTTAGGGTGAAACCTGACTGCTTATTCATAAACCGTAATAATAGAAGTAGACAATGGAACGTTTAAATTGCATAAATATTCAATGAAGGCAATCAGACGAAATGATCTGTTACAATTCTTTGAAAAATTGAAATTTACTTTTCATGTCTCAATTCAATCCATTCAATTTGTCTCTTAATACGGTCCATTCAATAGCAGGAGTAGAGGAGGGCTAGGGGGAGGTTAAGTAATGGAACACGAAAAAGAACTTGATGCCCGTGTCGTATTTTCTCACAGACTTGTCCCCTTTGAGACGTCTTGAAATCCGCCAACTTTAATGAATTTGTGAGTTGGTATTGATTTGAACTCGATTAAGAGAGAAAGTTGTGGAGTATCTTCATTTTCGTTTTTTTTTTTTGACAGTCCATTCATAGTGGTCTCTGCCGTTGAATCATTTGCTTTTATAAATGGAGCTCCGGCACAGGTTGACGTGTTGGATTCACTTCTCCGATTCTCCGTTTCCATTTGTCATATTTTTTTCTTTTTCACTTTAATTTAAATTTTGTTTTTCTCATTCGAAAGATTCTTTCTTACAAAAGACACAATATTATTTTGTGAACCTTTATTTTTGTATTAAATAAAGACTAATTTGTAAAAGAATAATTATGCAATACATACATTACATAGGCCTGCAAAATGATAATTTCTGAAGTTTTTATATGAAATTTATGAGTAATTTTCTATGCTGATTCAAAAAATGAAATCTAATTAATCCCATCACGTAACATTATCTTTTTTTAAAAACCAAATTTTGTTTGTTTTAATTTTATCATTTAATAAACATAACAGATCAAATCATCATTTAACTGAAAGACACATGGTTCAGTTCATTGAAGTTATAAAGTATCGTTTTCTCAAATTTTTTTCTGCTTTCTCTGTTGTAAACTTGTCGTTATTGATTAATTATAATTATCTAGACCTTTATAACATTAACATTCCTTTTTTCTAGATACTGGTTTTCCGTTTCGTTTATGCCTAAGTGAAATCTTTAACCCTACTTCTCGAATTTAGATTCTCAATGGAGAAAATAAATTTTAGGCTCATATAAAGCCCGTAGACATTTTTAAAATATCTACCAAATTATAAGACTTGTAATTTGGCTCCCTTTTGTTCCTAAGAAAGCAAGTTACAGAAGGTATAAAATTCCGAGAGGCTTCATTTTTATATCAACATATACATCCATCATACATTTTCCAATATCACGTCCAACAAATTTTCCACAAAGAAAACTTTTCCTTAAGCTTAGTGGATTCTTATAAATACCGAAACCGGCCACAAATATGTTCATAATATTCTTTGTAAGACTTTTCATTAAGATTGATTTGGTGTTTTTAATTTCGATATTCCATGTCTTTCTCATTGAGCTTTATTTTTTTGTATATTGCCGTTTCCTATTATGACTTCTTTGGTCATACAATAAACAATTGAACTTTATTTTTCCACTCTGTGCACTAAGCACCATTCATAGTTACATACAAGGTGTTTACTAGTTTAGTTGTTGTTGCATTAGTTGCAGCATTTATTGTTTATTTAACCAGTTGGGAGGGATGTTCTCAAATTCCAAAATCCTCAAATTGACACCCTCGTTCATATTTATAAGCATCAAATAACAATATTGTGGAAAAATAAGGGCACAACGAAAAACGAAATGTGTAAAATAAACGAAGTAGGGATAAATCTACACGACACGGATTAATTGTTTTTTCTCCGCAATCAGCACCCAAACATTATTTAAATCACCGATCACATTTAAGTAAAGTTTTCACATACAAATTTTTTTTTTTTTTAATCGCAGTCCTCTTTTATTACCGTCCCTTTACAAACTGTAATTTTTTATTAATGGAACAATTTAATGCATTCATTGTTCCTGAACTAAATATTTTATTTATGTAAAAGAAATACAGTTGAATATTATACATAATTAATGTAACGTCAGGAATCGAAACTATTTGTAAATCCACCTTTCCCGAATGTTGAGCCAGTTTCTTGTTCTGGGACAGGTTGTTTTTCACCTTAGTTTTTTGTGTTGTAAATATTGATTTAAGAGTTTGTAGGTCAAATTCTTGATGAATATAGATTAAAGACGTTGCATTGCAGAAGTGTATCGACTGTAGCTTATTTGTATAAAGGAAAATAGTATGTTATATATCAATTATACCTAATAGTAGAATTTAGTGTATCATAGATAGTTTATGTTTATAGCGTGTGAGAAAATAGTTTATATGAATTAAAAAAAATATATATATAAAATTACAAGGTTACTAACACAATTTGACACAAAAGCCCCGAAAATGCAAGATTTCAGTTGGATTTCAATTTAATGGGATAATAAGGTATGTAAGTGTTACCTTTTAAATATTTTTATTTTCTAACCGTCAATCAAATAACCAGTAAAAACTAAATAAAATCTAAACAAGCAGACTACATTATTACTTACGTCAATGAAACAATTAGTTCAATTATCTCTGGGAAAAGTCTGAAACTAAGTACAGACCAACTGACGAAAGAACTTATTACGTTCAGGACCAAATCACTCAATCCTCCGTCGTGAAGGAGTTGGACAATTGAGTTGCTTAGCTCACTAGAAATATGAAGAAATCTGTATTGGCATGTTTGGTGCATATTATAAATGGAATTATTGACATTAGAAAATTTGTATAAAATGCTAAAATAATTAAACTCCCATAAGTAAAATGTTTATAAAAATACATCTGGAAGCCTCAATTTCCCCTTGGCCATCCACAATGAATTAAACTTAATGTTTATAACTTGGCATTTATTCATATCGACTTTGATTCTTTTCACTCAGAGCTCTTTTCATCATTCTTCCATGGTCTCATACTGTTCTCTGTTCTGTCTAATACATGTCTGACTAATGTAATTATAAACTATAAAAAATAGGCATGCTGTGGTTAATGTCTAAACAGATATTCCTCATGTCGCATCTTTAATTTTTTTGTCGATTTCATTATACATATTTCTGATTGTAACTTAAAAAAAACAACTCACATATTAAAAGAAATTATGTACTATGAATTATACAGACCATCACACAATAATTGTGTTCTGGATGAAATTTTAGAAGGAGACCATAGTAAGGAAAATGGAAGTTGAGTATTAAGTGTCGGTTAATCAGGCTTGGGAGGAGTGAAGAAGAGAAGCAATCTGGGCTTAAGATACGGCGAGCACTTTCTAATAAAGTCAGGTTAACGCTCCCACCCTACTCTTGTGCAATTGGAAATATTGCTTTTAGGAATCCCTTTCCATTTGTAATAATTAACAATAGCAACTATCAGTACTAGATAGCACTAATTACCTCAGGAAATACTATTGGTATTTACAGGTTTCCTCCATCAGTACTGAGGTGTCGGATCGTCACTAGGGAGGTACCTGATCACCCTAGCCTTGGTGACAAGTGAGGATTGTTCGAGTTTATAATCTGGACAATCGTTTCATGACGGCGTTACTATCTGACTCCATTTTTGATAGGTATGTGCCCCGACAATGCACTATGTTCAGGATAAGAGGGTAGGTAGTTTGTGTGGTCTTGGAATGGCCACAAATTCACACTCGATATCTGAGGGTAGGCGAAATCCGTCCGGATCCCAAGGGTGAGTGTGAACCGGAGAGAGGCAGACTGAATTGTCACGGGAGACACTGCTTGGCAAGTTTGCAGGGGCCGCGACAATCGTTGTCCACTAGGGAGAGGTCCCTCCCAAGGAGGTGCTAGATTTAGCGAGACAAAGGCAGAGATTCCCACTAGGAAGGTGTGGGGTCTGACAATGCCGGACTAAAACATAGCGAGGTTAGGAGAGAAGAGATGCAGAGGTTTTTCATAGTTTCAAGAGTTTCAAGCTGGAGCCACGGGCCGGTAGTTGACAGGAGAATGATTTACAGGACCTAAACCACCGGCTTAAATACCCAGCTGGGTTTGCCCGCCACCAATAAGGATCACCGTTGTTGTGGCCAATGATGTGGCTTTCTTTTGTTCCCTGGCAGAGGCTGGAAGGGTCGGTGGTATACTCGTATACCACCACATATACTCGTACCTGGATGACAGCTGGTGTAACTCATGTAACTAATTGGCCCCTGGCAGCATGTTTTATTGTTTAAGATATTTACAATGATTTATATTTGGGTTGTTATTTACATTTGTTTACAATATATATACAATAGAGTATAGGGTGATTTATCTTATGTAGTTAGCGGTCGCTAAAGGTATGTATAAAGTAGATTGTATGACATTTATAAGAATGTACTATTTATACATCACTAATTAAAGACATTATTTCAGGTCATTGCTGGTGAGTAGCCTAATGTATATGTTAATCTGACAAGTACGTGAGTAATTTTGACCATTTATTTGATTTTAAACAGTTATTTAATAGTGCATGCAATATTATGTAAAAAATTAAGGGAAATGACTAGTTGAGCTCAATGCTAACTACAAAAACTTTTATCTGGAAAAGCATATTTAGAAATCGATCTATAAGGTTCAGAACAGAAAATAGTCTTACTAGGCTTAGCTACAAAAATATCAATGTAAATTATAAATTTTACAATGTGGTTACTAAGGAAAAGTTAAGTGCATACAAAGAACCTAAGATTCAAAATGTCAAATATCCACTAGCTCGGCTTGCTTAGTTAAACTGAATAATAATATGAGAATTTATTTTTGCCTAGTTGCAACGGAAGGCAAATACTCTTATTGTGGTGCGTGACAACGGCTTTGGTCTGCCTGGATGTCGGATCTCAAGCTTCCTCAGAGTACATTCCACTAGACATGGAATGTTTTATTTAAAATCCAATAACGGAAATAAACAAAGAGTTAAATCTAAATAAACTCGGGCCATTTCTTTAATTTTTCAGATTTCTCCAGCTTTAGCTCAGAAGCTAAAAAAAAAGTCAAAGGAATATTTTATATTACTTTATTATTTATTAATATATTTTTTGAGTTATTTTTAATTT
This sequence comes from Acanthosoma haemorrhoidale, assembly GCA_930367205.1. NCBI lineage: Eukaryota > Metazoa > Arthropoda > Insecta > Hemiptera > Acanthosomatidae > Acanthosoma > Acanthosoma haemorrhoidale. The sequence goes on along the minus strand of OV884011.1, from coordinate 183,445,165 downwards.
TCTTACAGTATGTTCGTGTCTTAAGTACCTTCCAACAGGGTTTCTTTATTTTATACATTTTCATTTATGTAATTTTAGATAAAAATTCAATTTAGCTGATAATGTAATAATCCTCTGTAAAAATGAAGAATGGCTACCTATAACCTCGGTTATGGATAAGTGGGACACTAATCAAGAGACAAGCGGAGATGGTGTTGTTCCTTAGACCAGAAGTAATTTATTTGCTAGACTGGTGTGGGGGTAGTTTGGGAATTCGGACGGAGGTGGTTAATGTTGTAGTGGATCCTGGGGGCGGCTGCTCGGATTTGTCTTTTGTTGGACTTCTTGACTTCTCCCCCTCGGGCATTCTCCCTTACGGTCGGTCCTCTATCCCCTTAAGGCCAGTCCTCTTTTTTCTTTGTATATTAGATCTAGCCCCTTTCAACACCAGTTCTGAACTAGTTGCGAAAATACTTTATATAAGTCATATTGAAGATGAAACCCTCTGGTAAAAAAAAAACAATCTACAATTTGATCCAAGGACGAAATTCGTGGAAACAATGTATCGTAAGATCTTTCCTTAAATGTATCATTTACATAAAATCATTATTAACTGAAAAAAAAGCACTAGGATCATCCGATTCCGTGATATTCTAATGAACTATAAAGTACCTACTAGACAATAATACCTTTCATTAGCTGCACTCTCAAAATCTTTGCAAAACTAGCGGGATGGTGAGGATTCCATACCAAAACTAACGATTATTATTATTAAGTCGGTTGATTCCATAATTAATATTAGACAAATACAATCCTGTGAGCAGGCAAATAAACTCTCGTAAAATGTTAAAACACATTTTCCACAAAAGAGATCTAAAAATCACTAGGCTGGAGTTTGGGCTGGGATAAATAAAATAAATAAATAGCGCGTCCTGAGGCCAGCTCTACTGTTTGGGACACCACTCTTCCGATTCCTACACACTAGCACAATAACTTGACTTCAGGGCTTCCTGAACAAAATCCTGCGCACGGCACTATGGCATACCCCTTTTCGTGATATGAAGGTTCCTGACATCCACGAAAAGTTCGAAGTCCCCACCATCACCGAAGCCATGCAAAGACGACACATCAAGTTCTTTGACTCGATGAAACATAGCTAAAACCCTCTATTCCGAAACATGACACCCCCACCGCTACCGGCAAGATGGCAACTCTCAAGATCTGGTAAAGCAGACCAAATGGTGGACAACACGGCGCTTGGCCCACCAACAACAAGCCTCTAACGGGCACCCTACACTGCTATCCGACTAAATAAGACTGCACTGCATGCCTAGAGGGACTCTAGGCCCAGCCACCAGTGGACTCTCACCACTGTGCCGCAACAATCAACCTCTACCGAGGCTTCCCACACTCCTTAATTCCCCCACACCACCTTCAAGCAGGTACTCCTAGTACAAGGATCTGCTCAACCCAAATATCCCTTTATTTTTCCTTCATTCTTAATCTTATAATTAGAGAGCTAAGAAAAAGAAACAAAAAAAAACTAAAATTGACTAGACTGGAGTTTGGGCGGGGATAAATAAAATAAATAAATAGGGTGTCCTGAGGCCAGCTCTACTGTTTGGGACACCACTCTTCCGATTCCTACACACTAGCACAATAACTTGACTTCAGGGCTTCCTGAACAAAATCCTGCGCACGGCACTATGGCATACCCCTTTTCGTGATATGAAGGTTCCCGACATCCACGAAAAGTTCGAAGTCCCCACCATCACCGAAGCCATGCAAAGACGACACATCAAGTTCTTTGACTCGATGAAACATAGCCAAAACCCTCTATTCCGAAACATGACACCCCCACCGCTACCGGCAAGATGGCAACTCTCAAGATCTGGTAAAGCAGACCAAATGGTGGACAACACGGCGCTTGGCCCACCAACGACAAGCCTTTAACGGGCACCCAACACTGCTATCCAACTAATAAGACTGCACTACATGCCTAGAGGAACTCTAGGCCCAGACACCAGTGGCCTCTCACCACTGTACCGCAACTATCAACCTCTACCGAGAGTTTGAGACCACCTTCAAGCAGGTACTCCTAGTACAAGGATCCGCTCAACCTAAATATCCCTTTATTTTCCCCTCATCCTTAATCTTATAATTAGAGAGCTAAGAAAAAGAAACAAAAAAAAACTAAAATTGACTAGACTGGAGTTTGGGCGGGGATAAATAAAATAAATAAATAGGGCGTCCTGAGGCCAGCTCTACTGTTTGGGACACCACTCTTCCGATTCCTACACACTAGCACAATTAATCGACTCCAGAGCTTCCAGAACTAAATCCTGCGCACGGCACTATGGCATACCCCTTTTCGTGATATGAAGGTTCCTGACATCCACGAAAAGTTCGAAGTCCCCACCATCACCGAAGCCATGCAAAGACGACACATCAAGTTCTTTGACTCGATGAAACATAGCTAAAACCCTCTATTCCGAAACATGACACCCCCACCGCTACCGGCAAGATGGCAACTCTCAAGATCTGGTAAAGCAGACCAAATGGTGGACAACACGGCGCTTGGCCCACCAACAACAAGCCTCTAACGGGCACCCTACACTGCTATCCGACTAAATAAGACTGCACTACATGCCTAGAGGGACTCTAGGCCCAGCCACCAGTGGACTCTCACCACTGTGCCGCAACAATCAACCTCTACCGAGGCTTCCCACACTCCTTAATTCCCCCACACCACCTTCAAGCAGGTACTCCTAGTACAAGGATCTGCTCAACCCAAATATCCCTTTATTTTTCCTTCATTCTTAATCTTATAATTAGAGAGCTAAGAAAAAGAAACAAAAAAAAACTAAAATTGACTAGACTGGAGTTTGGGCGGGGATAAATCAGCCCCCGGAAGGTATTTTAGGGTCATATGCATTGTGCTGGAGGAGTATTGAAACGGAAAACCATCGCATGGAGAAACTCGCGCGTGTGCAGTCTGTGTTTATTCATAGGAGTACTCATGACCTACTCTAGTGGAGTTCATTGCGGCGTGTATTGCACATTGGCATTGATGTGACTTCAGATTAGAATTGTTTATTTGATTACAGCACGTAAAATTTCTAAACTAAATCTTATATTGGACACACCCAATTTTCAAATAGCGATAGACTGATAAATACAACTAACAGAGGTCAAACAAATTAAATTACAGGTACGTCTAATTTGAAATAAAATGTAGTATAAATTCACTGAACAATGAAAGTTCCATATTAGTTACGATTTGAATTATTCAACTACTTCGTAATTATTCAGTTAAATGTTGAAACTTAATTGTATAGTGATAAGTTGATTTATCAAAATCAAAAAACACTATTAAAAATACAGATGCTTTTCTCACGATATTGAAATTGATTTTTTTTTCATTCAGAGCATCGTTATGAAAACTTCTCCGAAGGCTCGTTGAAGATTGCCACATAGATCGAGAGACAAGTTGAAAGTAATCGTAACGATGAAATTGGCTAGTAGTGGAATAGGGCATAGAGGATCTTGTAAAATCTTCCTAAGACAGGGACTGGGCGTGTAGTGATCAAGTTACACCCACTTGCTAGGGCGGGCAGGCACCCCAAATAAGGGAAAATGCCCTCTCAAAGAGAAATTCAGCCTGGTCTACTTGATGTAGGGTTTTTGGTTGATCTTCTGTAGCCTGTCCGGGCAGGTGAGGGCATGATATGTGAGCGACATATCGTTATTCTTGGTCCTGAATGTCCTTCAGAAGGATCATGCGCATTGTAGAGAAATTTTTCCACCTCAAGAATCGTGAACATTACAAGTTATTATAAATCGGATTAAAATTGTTGAGAACTCATTTGTCACTCGCCCAAGTAGGTTGCATTATTTAGCTTAAAAAGCATTGCACCTGTTCCGGTCATCGGTACTCATATACTTCACGAAGTTTATTTCGTAAAGGGAGCTTAAAAATGTTGAGAGAGGCCCTTCACTTTATTTATTTCATTTTATTTATTCACTTTCATTATATAACTGAAAATAACGATAACCTGTTCAGTTTAATTTATTATACAGTCAGTACTCATATAGCTCGAAATATTCGTTAATTAATTCCCGCAATCGATTTAATTTCAAAAACGTTTAGGAGTGAGTTTTTTTAATGCATCTTTATATATTTTTTTTTCGTTGAATTTTATAGTTCAAGATAAAAAAAATTTTCTCAAAAAAAGCTTTTTTTCGAATAACGAATGGACTAGTGTGAGCGGTTTGTACAGTATTTGCATAGAAAACGTTTTCCATCAAAGGGCATTTTTGGGGCTAGCTAACCTTTTGATCAATGGGGACGATTATTGCATACTCTCTAATTCTTATAGATTGATTTTAAATTTGGTTGAAATGGGTTTTGAATTTTTTTTTTTTTCATGTGTACGAAGAGGGTATGTCTCATTTATATGTTCAAAGCTAGGAGCAATATTATGCAATTCAAGATTAATAATTAACAATACATGTGTAAGCTGTAGCAGGAAATAGACTGCAAGACTTGAGTGAGATATAATATAAAAAAGTGAGAAATACAAGATTTGGAATCGGAACTCCAATAACAGAATTTGCTGAGTTTGTTAGTTTCAGGAAACCAATGTTTCTGACGAACTGTTCTACATCTAGCTTTAGTATTTTAAATACATTTCATCCGTTTATAAAATGTCAAATAAAATTCCTTTATTCATTTATTACACGTTTAACATATTACTAATTATGTGATAATTTGAATCGTTTATCTAAAATTGCTCTCTGTGCTTATATTTACTGTAGCGTAGCTACATATTTTGTGGATGTCGGGTCGTCACTAGGGAGGAGCCTGATCACCCTAGCCCTGGTGACCAGTGCGGATTGTTCGAGTTTATAACATGGACAATCGTTCCATGACGGCGTTACTATCTGACTCCATTTATGATAGGTATGTGCCCCGACAATTCACTATGTTCAAGAGAAGAGGTGCAGAGGTCTCATAAAGAATTAGTCAAGTTTTCAGAGTTCGAGCGGAAACAAAGCAAGAGTCACGAGTAAAGGCCACGGGAGAGTCGCGAGAGAGACTCATTTCCAGCCCTGGCTTAAGGCGTCACCGATTAAAGGTCGCGAGAGACTCAGAGGCTGATGAGGAGACTATGTGACTGACCAACAGGGCCAGTAACCCTGCCTTAAGTACTCTCTCTACTTCCTGCTGGGAAGCTGCGAGGGTCTAATCCGGCGGTTGGGGGCTGTGAACACCTGTGGTGCTGTACCCACGCTTAATTACCCGACCCCTCGCCCGCTGGAGGCAGTGAGGCCCCCTAAAGGGTTGTTTATGACTTAGTTGGCTTCCACCTTTCATTGCTTAACACTTTTACAATGATTTACTCTTGTTTAATATACATTTAGTTCATGTTATTTTGCTTTTGCTTACAATATATATGCAATAGAGTATAGGGTGATTTAACTTATGCAGTAAGCGGTCGCTACAGTGGATAAACAATATTTTTTCTGTTACAATTAGATGAACATAATAAAAGGCTTTGTAAAGTTTTTCTGTACGTTTCCAATATTACTTAATCGAAATGTCTACACCTTTGATCGTCACTAAATAAACAGAAATAGTACGATTCATCACTGCATTTTTTCGAATCATTTAAGAGGGAACCGATTTTCGGAAGAGGTAAATATGTGCAAGTCGGTATATCCTTAGACAAGGTGGGGAATTCATATAGCATTGATGTATAATATCATGAATGTTGTGTAGCATAAACTATCATTTATTTCAAGTTATCACTGGTTATATCTAGTAATAGTGGTTTTTTGTTATTGAATGATTCATGGAAAAAAAAAAACTTCCTGGCCTAACCAGATACAGATTTTTGAAAGTGTTTCCGGTCATAGGTGGGAATTTTTTTTTTGAGCTGGTTACTTCTGAGAATATTAATTCCAGTTCTATTTTGTTTTATTGGTTAAAATGGCAGTTTTGAGTGATTTTTGTTAAAAACATTAAGTATTTTTGGTCAAAACTTTTGTCGATACCGTTTCTTACCTTTTCAGAAGGACATATAAATATATAAAATAAAAAAAAAAAGTCTAGTCAATAAAATATATTTATTTTAATATATTATCAAAACTGGCGAGAGTGATAGTTTATCTTATGTCATGAATGGAGCTACCAATTAAAGGTATAAGGTACTGTAGAAGTGGTGCTGTTTCCATTGACATGTTTTCAATTGAAATGTATGGTGTTGTTGATGCTGTGTTCTTAAGTTGTCATGGACGAAGCTGTGAGCAGCGAATCGAGGCATAGCCCTTGGGAAAATTCGAAATACAACATCAGCACAGCTCAGAATAGCCCGATCGCTAGTGGAGATTTATGACACGGCTTCTGATGTCGATGCTCCACAAAATGCACCTCATTATTCGAGAAATGGAGGTACAACCACTGTTCGCTGAAGGAGAATTATTTAAGGACTGAAGCTCTCCCAGGCATTGGTAATTCTCACCGAAGACGAATCCCCATTGGCAACTGATATGCAGGAAGGGTGGTTTAGGTAAACCTAAATCAACCTACTCTACGGAAGAAGAGCCAAGATATTTTTAAATACAATTCATAAATTTCTTTCAATATTATCATAAGTTGGTTGTATAAGTTGTATTCTTAGTAGAGGGAAGGATTATGTTAAGTTTTTATGAATCTGCGGAATCATGGTTCTGTTCATTATTGTAGGATGTACCTCTTATCATTAATGAAAATGTTATTGTCACAGTTCACTACCATTTGCATTAGTTATTTGTCTAACATAAGTATTCTCAAACTAATAAAGCCTAAAAGTTTAGATTGAAGTTTCGATTCCTAATTGTGGATATGTACTACGTAAAGTTTCTATCTGTCTGACACGAATTGCCTTTAATAAAAGAAGGTGGACTAAATTTCAACCCCAGATTCTATCAACTAATCTATTAACAATTTTTATTAAGGGCTCAATGCATCATAATGCTGGTGGCTAAGAAATTGTCCTCCGGCAATATGATCCCCTCGAGGGCACTGGTACTTTTACGACAGTAGAGCCTAGGCCACGAATTTTCATATCGCACTTTAGACCTCATTTGATTAGATTTAGATTTGCATGTAAAGTACTGCCCTGGTGCCTTTTCTCATAATACAGTATATACTCGGAGATGGGGAAGCAACACTAGAACCTCTCGATAAAGTAAAGTAGCAGCCGTGCTAACTTACCATTACTGAGTGCAAATACTCTTGAGACAAACTTTGAGTAAAAGAAGCCCTGGCAGAAGTGCCGAGTGCACTTACTCTTCACCTACTTTTCCTTTGCCGGAAGGTCGTCACGAGGGGTGTACCTGGTTACCCTAGCCCTGGTGACAAGTGAGGGTTGTTTGAGTTTATAACCTGGACAATCGTTTCGTGACGGCGTTACTATCTGACTCCATTTTTTTGATAGGTATGTGCCCCGACAATGCACTATGTTCAGGAAAAGAGGTATAGGGTAGGTAGGTAGGTAGTTTGTGTGGTCTTGGAATGACCGCGAATTCACACTCGGTAGCTGAGGGTAGGCGAAAACCGTTCGGATCCCAAAGGCGAGTGTGAACCGGAGAGATGCAGACTGGATTACCGCAGGAGGGCTGCTAGGACAATTTGCAGGGCCACGGCAACCGTCGTCCGCGAGGGAGGGTCTCGCCCAGGGAGGTGCTAGTTTTAGCGAGACGAAGGGAGAGATTACCACTAGGAAGGTGTGGGGTCTGACGACGCCGGACTAAAACATTGCGAGGTTAGGAGAGAAGAGATGCAGAGGTTTTTCATAAAGAAGCAGCCAGGTTTTCAGAGTTTCAAGCGGGGTAGCCACGAGCCAGTGAGTAGTTGCCAGGAGAGAATGATTTGCAGGGGCTAGACCCTCAGCTTAAGTACCCAGCAAGCCTTGCCCTTGGCCAATCATTATTGAGATTGGTGTAACCAATGATGTGTGGTTTCTTTGTCCTCTGGGAGAGGCTGGCGCGGTTCTTGCCGAGGGTATGTGGCCACATCTGGGCTCATACCTGTGACTGACAGCTGTTGTCCCATCTCATCTAACTACTTGGCACCCCGCACTTTTTATTACTTAACACATTTACAATGATTTATATTTGTTCATGTTATTTACATTTGTCTACAATATATTTTGTTCATGTTATTTACATTTGTTTCCAATAGAGTATAGGGTGATTTATCTTAAGTAGTTAGGGGTCGCTACAAGTTTTTTCACCTTCACTAGCTAAATATATTTACAAAGCTGAAATATCAAAAGCAGTTTCCTTGCTCGAGTCAGGACGCAGGAGTGGTTCAGTTACCTTGGCCATTTCGTCCTAGTCATCCCACTATATTTATGTTTCTTTATGGTTACTCTAATATTTCCTCTGCTCTCTGGATTAAATTCAAAGTCAAAGGGTAGCAGTCTAGCGTACGCAGATAACAAAGAAAAAAAATATAGTAATTAAACCTCAGATGAAATAAATATCTCACAAACACCCAGAAAACAGAAACATGGCCTTTACGGTTGACAAATTTTGAATTAACGTCTCATAATTAGAATGTTCTCTCTTATGAGCTTTCGAATGTAATTTAAAAAATGAATTTACCTTTACACTGAATGCATTCTGTAATCACACTGCTCTTCCCCTCCATTTTATCTGAGCCAAATAAAAAATAATTCATCCACTCCCAAACAGATTATCTTCATTGTATTTGTGTAAAACTTTCAGCCTGTCTCTCATCAAAACCTCTACAACTTATGAAAAGAGCACAATTTTACTTACGAAATCATACACTTGCGCGGAGTCTCACTGATTTTTTATGAACAATACACAGAAATTTTTATGACAAACCTCACGGACACCCAAGCCCAGTGATACAAGGAATGCATGGATCTGACTGACCAGGTGACATTTAATAACCTATTAGCAGATATCGGGATGGAAATCTTCTAAACAGTAACAATAAGATATCTTCTAATGTAGAAGTGTTCAACAGTATGAGGGGCTACTCTACTAATCGCTGGTTGTGACGTTTTTCACAATTATAAACTAATGAATATATTGAAAAACAAAAAGTAATAAATGAAAGTGTCTTGCTTTTATCCGAAGCTTTCTAAATGGGAATTTCAAAAGGTATTTTAGATTTTAATTCCTCGGGAAATATTCCAGTGCTTCTAATCGTTAGATTAACTATTTCATGGATATCTATCCATGTGAATTCGTGGTCATTCCAAGACCACATAAACTAGCTATAACCTACCCTGTAGTTCTTCTCCTGAACATAGTGCACTGTCGGGGCGCATACCTATCAAAAAATGGAGTCAGATAGTAACGCCGTCATGAAACGATTGTCCAGGTTATAAACTCAAACAACCTTCACTTGTCACCAGAGCTAGGGTGACCAGGCACCCCCCTCGTGACGACCCGACAGCCTGTTACCAGGTCACCACTGATAAACAATGATCCACCGGGTTATATTGAAACAAGCAGTCCACTTCGAGGACCCAGAAGTATTATTATTACAAATAACGCTTTTAGCCCATGCGTAGGGAAAATCTATGAATTCAGCCTGGTCGGATCACGTTGGATACTATCAAGACTGTGAGGAAAAATACCCAGCCTAGATTACTGAAATATGTGCTTCAACTATTAACTACGGAGGCAACGCTAATTCCAATTTATTTTATTTTATCGTTTTTGAACACCCCAGAGATAAAGGGAATCAGCTTTCTTTTGAGTAGGTATTCACCCTTATTCGTATACTCAAATTGATTCGACTTTGCAATTGCTAATGTAGATCTCATTTGGAATGCAAAGAAAGACTTTCACTTAAGCTAGGTGTGAAGAGGGACAGCTGAGACGGAGCGAAACCAGCTTAGACTTTTAAGTTTTTATTATTCTCTTTCTGCCTTTGAGCTGGCATCTCGTTGAGGAAAATCAAGTCTTGTAAATACAGAGTTTTGTCTCCGTAAGAATTTTAAATTGCATTTTCTTCAAGCCTTTCTGTAATCAATTAGATTACAGATAGCTCTTGTAACAGAGCCGATAACGAATCGAACAATTCAACGTTCGATGTATCACTCAACTGAGCCTATTTTCATTGTTGCGAAAACTCGATTCATGACATTTTTAATGGCATTTCTGTAATTAAAGTCCGCTTTAAAAGCAACACATAATTCATAAGCATTAATCATGACTTAAAGTTTTTTAATGTAATTGAGTTGAATGCCCTATTTATTATTACCTGAAATGTTTCTTGGGGTTGCCTGTATTTCCGATGATGTCGGGACTGTATCATTAGTCACCGTAATGTAATATTTCGCATCAAAAATAAGACTGAATGACCAGGACAAACGGGTAGACGGATAGCAAGGTGATATGAGGTAAACCAAAGCCATAAACATGTGCCTATCAAACAGAAAAAAGCATGGCAATTAAACAAAAAATAAACACAACCTTACATTTTTTATAATAATAATTATATACAAGGGTAATAGTATTTTATTCCCTAATAAGGCCCTTGTTCATGAGTCAAGATCAAAATTCATCTTCCTTTTATGGTTTATTTTAAGAACAAACTTTCCAGCTAAAGATAAATTTTAACTATTTATGTAATAAAAAAAAAAGGCTAACAAAATATTGCTCAGCTAAATAGCTTAAACAAATATCCATTGAAACTATCGATTGAAAATACTAATTACGTTATTAGACCGAAAAAGATGCACACAATAGAAAAAATGCTAGATTGTTATTAGTTTTTTATTGCTTGTACTATGCAATAATTACTACTTTTATATTGTTTCTCAAGTATTGACAAAAAACAAACGACATTCAACATTTTATAAAAAACTATTTACAACAACCATTAGACATAATTTAGTTATTATTTTAAAATCACCATTGAATATTCATATTATAAATGTGCTTGTTATTATAATAAACGCCTATTAACATTGTATAAATTGCGAGTTGAAAAATACTTATACTATATTTATTTCATTATCAAAAAAAACAAAAACAAGAACACAAAACATCCACAACTGATTGAGGAATTGATGATATATATCACCTTGTTAGAAGTATTGTACATTCTTCACAAACAATAAATTATTTATAACAATGAAATATTGTTTTCAAAAATAAAAGTAATAGGAAATGGATTGAAAACTTTAAAATTCACTGTCGGGACGTCACTAGGGGGGGCCTGATCACCCTAGCCCTGGTGACAAGTGCGGATTGTTCGAGTTTATAACCTGGACAATCGTTTCATGACGGCGTTACTATCTGACTCCATTTTTGATAGGTATGTGCCCCGACAATGCACTATGTTCAAGAGAAGAGGTACAGAGGTTTTTCATAAAGAATTAGTCAAGTTTTCAGAGTTCGAGCGGAAACCAAGCGTCACCGAGTAAAGGTCACGAGAGACTAATTAACAGGGCCAGGAGCCCGACTTAAGTACACTCTCCCCTCGCCTACCGGGAGGGCTGCAAGGTTGCCTAGGCCGGCGGTTGGTTTTCACATATGTGGTGAGGAACCGCGACCGACGCCTAATTACCCTGCAGCCCTGTACCCTGGAGGTAGAGAGGCCCCAAAAGGGTTGTTTATGTTTATGACTTTTTATGAATGACAGCTGGTGACCCTTCTCATGTTACTTGCTTGGCCCCCGCCTTTTATTGCTTAACACATTTACTATGATTTATATTTGTTCATTTACATTTGTCTATAATACTTTTAGTTCATGTTATTTACTTTTGCTTACAATATATATGCAATAGAGTATAGGGTGATTTATCTTATGTAGTTAGCGGTCGCTACATCCACTATTAAAACTTTAAGTGAACCTATAAAATATGCGATGCCCAACAATAACAGAATGTACGTTATCGTTTTGTGAGTGACTTCTAATTTATTATGCTACAAGTTAACAGAAAAAAATCTTTATTCATATATTGAAACTCGAGGTCATAAAAAATCTAGAACCTTTATAGGTTTAGTCTTTGATCTGAGGTCATCTTAAGACGATATTGTAGTTTTAGACTAGATTTACCTCGGGGTTGCTGGCAATGATAGATAAGCATGCTACCAATTATATTTCTTATCTGGGATCATCATTCTACCAACATATTTGAACGGTAATTGGTTTTACCTCCAGGCATTCAGTTTTACTTCGTTTTCTTCAATCTTTGAAAACGAGTGTGATTTTTTTTTTAATTTTGTTAGAACCATCATTTCAAATTCACTTTAGAGATAACTGGCAGTTGGAAACATATTATACCAAGTATAGCGACCGCTAACTATATATGTAAATTACCCTACACTCTGGTTCATAATGTATTATAATAGAAAATGCAAATCTGTGTAAACTTCTGGTAATAAATCAGAGAGAGGTCGGAAGTCGTAAACAAGTAACAGAGGATCGAGGGTACGGCAATAAATCTAAGAGAATTAGCCACCTGACTGCCATATAACCTAGGGCAAGGACACTTACCCCTATTAGAATAGACCTTCAGTCCTTCCGGCAGCCATATAAAACACACCCTTTTACCCCAACGGTCATAAAACTAAAAGGAAATGGTCACCTGTGTATAGTAAAACATACCCTGGCCGACAGAATCCGCCTTCCACGAGGGAGGGGGTTACCATATTTATATCAGTAAATTTCGCCCTTAGAGACACTCTGTTTCCTAGTCTCCTGAGCCATACTACTTGTAACTTGACACCAGGGGCACTTGGCCCCTGGTAGGCCCGCTCTTCACTCTTTTCTAGTCTCTACATACCGATAGCCGCTATCCGTCGCGATACGCCTACTCAGCCTTCCGTTAATCTACTGTCGCTCTACGACCTCTACGACGGCACTTTGCCACACAGCCTATAGCAGACCTCTGACGACTTGTACTTATTACGCTGCCGATCTCTCGCACGAACTCTGAAAACTGGTCTTATTCTTTATGAACCTCTGAACCTCATCCTGAACACAGTGTCTTGTCGGGACACATTCCTATCAATAAATGGAGTCAGATATTAACGCCTACATGGAACATGGTCCATGTTAATAACTACATCAATCCGCACTTGCCAACAGGGCTAAAGTGATCAGGCACTCCCCTAGTGACGCCCCCGACAATTGTTCACCTAATCCGACACCAAGTTTTAATGATTTTTCCTCACCGTATGCTTCTGTTTTGGCTGTGACGGAATTCTCTGCCTCTCGTCACATCGTACTGAGTCGGTGACTACGATGGTGACGCCATATCTCATTGATCCCCCAAAGCTGTGAAAGAAAAAGGTAGAACAGCCACTTGTAAGCTTGATGTCTGTGCAGTTTGGTCTTCATCATGATTATATTTCATGAGCGAATTCTTCTGCACTGTATTTAGTTCTTCATTCCTTTACTCCCAAGAGAGGCAATATGAGGAAGCATAAAGGTGGCTAGCAAACAAAAATAACATATAAGTCACCTATGGTGTAAGGTTGACCATCAATGATTGATTACGCGAAAAAGTGATGAAGCGATACCATACTATTTGCCCACTACTGCAGTGCAAGTAAACATTTAGTTTCATTGTAATATCATCACATTTTTTATCACTCAAAATTCACTTACTAAATTCAATAATCTTATTGTATATCCTTTTTGGTCTTAATCCTATTTGTAAATATTAACGTTACTTTCGTTAAAAATAATCTTTAGCTAATTTAGCCTATCCGTTCAATACCCTAGCTACAAATATCATTCATACAGTCTAATTCTTTCTATCACAGTCGAATGCGTACATTCAGGTCCAACATCCGACTGAGTACATAAACAGCATTGGCAATGAGAATTATTTTTCACCAATTTCGAATCACCAGCGACAGCTGACTACTGGTTAACACGGCCACAAAATGGATATTACCCGTTTAGTTTTAATTTTGTTATTTAAAATTAAAGTATTTTTACTTCTTTAGTAATTTTTCTAGAATTCATTAATGAGTATTAAAAGACATATAGAGATACCACATATTTTCCAATGGTCTAGCTTCAGTGACGAACGTTTTTTAGTCTCTTTTCAAATTTCAACGTTGGATGTGTATGGTGTACTTTTTTCAGAGACATGAATCTTCTGTTTTGATATTACTCAATGTGCAACAGGAAGTTATGCAAGTACAATCCTATGAACTTTTTCATTGTCTGCACCTTACTTTTAGGACTCACCCTGAATCATTTTTAAATGAGCCTCCATATCTTAGAAAAGTAATATTTGGTTATAAAAGGAGAACCCAATGACTTGTAGATATTTACTTTCAACACATTTAGAATATTATTAATCCAATTTCCTTATTATGTATCCGAGTATCGCACGGTCTCCGGGGAGTTTATGGCATAGAGGATTTATTCAACAATTTATGTTCGTTCCCCATTAAATTTACTTTTCTAAATGTAGGTAAAATGATATTGAAAGATAAATATTTTTTCCAGTTTACATTCTTTAGAATTGAAAATCAAAAATTGATCTCCCACGAGTACTAAATATACAATACTACAAAACCATATATGTGTATGTATTTATAGAACATTGTTTTGAATGATAAATTTTTATAATAAATAAAGAAGATAAAATACCTGCAGGCAAGAGCCATTTTGAACGGAGCGTGATAAACGAACGTAGGGAAAATGACTATCAGCTAGGTATGGGCGTTTCCAATATGGTGGTAGCTAATCTTGTCTCTACCCCCACTCCAAATATGTCTATATTTCATTACGGATATTCAAGATTTTTCTAAAAGTATTCAAAAGAATGAAATTACAATTTAATGTTTTGACTTGAGCATTTTTTCAAATAGTTATTGAACTTGTGATGTTGGTTAGAAATAGTTGTCTGTTCAGAGTCCTTATCTTATGCTAAATTTTGAAGTTGTTCAGCGATAAGAAAGAACTCTTCTGCAGCTATGGGATTCATCAGATAGTGGTCTAACCAGTCAAGTCAATGGCTAAACTTTGCCCGCTACTCTGGATAAGGCTTTATACAGTAAGTTTCAACTCTTCGGAATGAATGGAATTTCCTTTATATTGGATAATCTACATCCTTTAGACGCGTTTTAATCGAATAAATTAACCTTACTATTAAATATAATAATACAAATCTGTCTAAACACAGGTAAGGTATTTTTATATATAAGTGCTTACGCCAGGCTCAAATTAGGCTTCTGATACGCCTGGACACACCAGAATATTTATTCAAATGATATACTCAGCATAAATTATTGATATTTACTTAAAGAAAGAGTTAAATCTATTTAATTATTTATTACTTATCTATCTAGTAGTTCCCGTAATTATGAGAATATATTCAAATTAACACTTGGAGGGTATATAATAATGAGTGTTCTCAAGCGGAAAGAATACTCATATGGAGAGAGAAATAAACCCCTTTCATTTAATTATACTTTTATAATACCCCTTCTATTGCTGGGTAAAACAAACCTTTACTTAAAATTTAATACATGTTATGGTATTACCAAAGACCCGGTTTCTATTTAGTACATAAAATAAAGTCATGCTTTACATTTTTTAATATTTTTTATACAACTTAAAATGATTGTGAAATTAGATATAGATTTATCATTAAATTCGAAATGATTCCTACCAGTAACGATAATAATAATAAACAAAGACAACTTCGGTTTAATAAAAACTAATTCGCCCTCGTTGTGCCTCTGCTTTTTTTTTTTAATCTGCCCTTCATTTACCTTCTTCTACCTCTTATGATATTATCAACACCTTGTCCAGCCATCTTAGCTATTAAGAAACTTTTACCCTTGTCGGGCTCAGATAACTGAGTACCCCCAAAGAGGGGAGGAGACGCCCGCCGCGGGCGTGGGTCGCTACAACCTCTTAGCCGCCGACCGGCGAACGCCAAGAAAGAGATAAGGCAGACGGACCTGTGGTCTTTCACCCTGGCTGCCGGCCTAGTCGGTGGGCAGCCTAATTCGTTTTGATTTGACTCCATAAGATCTTTACAAGGTGTTCTCCGACAAAGCACTGTGTTCAGGAGAAGAGGTACATGGTAGGTTTATAGGTAGTTTATGTGGTATTGGTATGACCACGAATTCACACTCGGTATCTGAGTAGTAACACAAAGTCACACTGGTAAGTTTGTAGGGCCACGGCAACCGTCGTCTGCGAGGGAGAGGTCTTTCCCAAGGAGGTGCTAGTTTTACCAAGACGAAGGCAGAGATTCCCACTAGGATGGTGTGGGTCTGACAAACGCCGGACTAAAACATAGCGAGGTTAGGAGAGAGAGATGCAGAGGTAGTTGAATGAGAAGACCATGGTTTTGAGTAGAGCAGCTAGCGCCAGTGGAGAGAGAGAGGAGAGAGTAGTGTTCCAAGTGACGGTCCGGTTCGTTATGCTAATTCAGTCTAATGCCGGGGCTTATGTAGCCGGCCAGCAGTGGTGGGGATGGGTCCCCACCTATGGCTGTTTGCCCCACTAGTTCCTCCCCCCACTCTCACTGACGTCATAACCTTTATTAAACATATTGAAACATAGATACATATTTTCTAATATTCATTTAATGACATAGATACGCGAAGAGGGGAACTTATAATTATTCATAATTAAGAGGTGGCCACAACAACCCTTATTAGAAATTAGCCTTATAATACGTCCGGTCACTTCCTACTGTCTACTGCTTACCTTACCTCGAAATATCCACACGTCTGGTTGCCCGTAGGCAACTGCCCTTCAATGGGTCAAGCGAGGAGTGCCCAGCGGGCACCTCTGCACGACGTCTGTCATGCAGGGAAACCTTTCTTGTAAAACTATCCCCAGTGCTTGCACTGGGGCGACCGGGTAGTCCTTTCAGGGCAGGAACGGTCGTTAAAAATCCCTAAGTACCGGATGGGAACAGGCTTCTTGGGATGTATGTCTACTGCTTACCATAACTGCTTTTTGAGTGAATTTCCTGAATCTTATTGTATCTATTTCTGTTTCATGACCGTATTGCTTTTCTTTCCACGATTAATTCCTTCAATCTAGCACAACTACTGTACACTACTAGAATACCAACCACTGGATCACCATTCTCATCCGTAGGCATATTTCAAATTTAAAGGAATATTCAATTTAGAAAGGCATATTTTTATAATAATTTACGCCAAAAAAAACCAGAATATTTTAATTAAAGATTAAACAACCAGACGATAAATCTTCCGCATTAGCATCAAAATATGAATTTCAAATGAACATAACGACTTTAGTAATTTTCATTAATAATAAAATTCCGGACTTTGTACTCTTGGTTTTATGCCGTATTGCTTAATATAATATAATTAATGCACTCACTGCCAGCCTCGTGATGTAATTATGATCCTTTGAGTGAGTGACACACACTCTCTGGCCTGAGGCGATTGCTCCCCTTTGCTCCTTCATTAACGCCTGGTGCTAAGGTGCTAAGTGGGTTAGTGTGCTCCTTGTCATCGGCACCTCGACCTGGACTGGTTCTACACGCAAGTCTTCTCAGCGCTAACCTACTAAGTCATTCGGTTAGATTCAGGTGTCAATGACCTTTAGAGTGTCACACTTAATTTTCTCATAATTTTAAGCAGTTGGGTAGTTAAGTTGTACGCTTTGGGTTAATTACCCTGGCCACTCCGCTGACTGAAAACCTTTTGATACTTTTTTTCTGTGTATTATAGACCGCTACTTCCTCTAAAGTGGCAATTTAGTTTTTATCTACACAAATTAGGCATTAACTTGTGGAACTGATGCAAATAGGAGGCTTCAAATGTTTTGAAAATGTCTACAGCATCAACAGATCACCGGCACTATTGCCTTCAAGGATGTTGCTCACTTGTCCATCTCAATATTTCAGCTACTTCCAATTTATTTTTCAAAGACGATCTTTAGAAACATTGATGGGTAGAATGAGAGAAATTGACAAGACATCTGATACTAGTACAAACTAGTTTAGTTTCACTCAGATTTGTGAACTTTTTATAGGGATGGTGATTTTTTTTCCAACTACACTTTCATTTTTCAGCCATTGCTTTTGACACTTCCTAACGGTAAGTTTATTTTGACATTCCATTTAGTTGGCCTAAACATTGGAGGTACAAATGTTGTTTTGAATCTAGAATGGGTTAGATTGCGTAAGCGGTTGCAGCCAACAGAGATCCTCTTTTTTTACTCACACAACTCAAAGGTTCTCAAGTTGCCAATTATTCATCCATTATTATTCATTTCAGATAACGTAATTACAATATTTTGAATGCACTAATATTTAACTTACTGGCGTTGGTGAGTTTATTAATTTTTTTGTGTTTTCCTTTTGATTTCCATTGTAACTTTTCAGTCAATAAATCTACGGGAGTTCGTTTGTATATAGCCTTAAACAGTTATAACTATCAAGATAGTTTAAACCAAAGTTTTGTACCAAAGATGACTTTCAAATTCAGATTACAATATCTCATAAACAGCTGGTTTGCTAGTGCAAGAAAAAGAAATATTAGGGCAATCTTATCCTTAGTAGAAGTAAAAATAAAATTTACCTCTTTCGTTTAGATTTTAGGATGCGAAGAACAAAAAACAAATAGTGCAATCTTCGAATTTCGCTCTTAAAAAAAGGATTGGAGTTTAAACTAACATTATTTTGTAATATACTCAAAACAATATTTTCCAGCCTCCACTAGAAATTTTTATTGGATATAAAATTTATTGATTATATGTAATGATATCGCTAACCATATAAGCAGCTTCCCATCCGTAATATCCTAATAATGTTTAAACATTTAAACATTATTTAAACATTTAAATATGAAATAGGTTCTAAAAGGGCTAAACTGTTGAAAGAAAAAAGGAACAAGGCACAACCTTAACAATTACACGATTTGTAGGGTGTATCAACCTAAAAAATTGTATTTATTTACTTGCCCAATAGTGTAAGTATATTTTACGTTGTTTAAAATAAAGTAAAAATATAATTTAAACAAATTTCACTTCACATTTACCTTTCATCAAACCTCATTTCAATATGGTCCCCAGCACAAATTTATGAGTGGGCAATTTATCACAATAACTCTAGTTACAATCCTGTCCGCTAGTCTTTTACAATTCGATTCCTCTTCCTGTGTCTGAGACAGTACGGTATTTCGGCTTCCATTTCGACAAAAGACTGACATGGAACCCACACACGAGGCTAAAAAGACAAGAACTAAACAGACGCTTTGGACAACTGTACAGACTACTTCGAAGGACATCCCATCTTTCAATAGAAAATAAACTACTTATTTACAAAGTTATACTTAAGCCAATCTGGACATACGGAATAGAGCTATGGGGGACAGAAAAAAAGTCGAACATCAAGCGCATCCTATCCTTTTAATCAAAAGTCCTGAGAGCAATAGTAAATGCCTCTTATTACGTCAGCAACAAAACCCTTCACAATGATCTGAATATACCCTATATTCTTGAACTCATCCATTCCAAATTCATGAAATTCCATAGTAACCTATCCAACCACCCTAATCCCGTAGCACTGTCATTGCACTGCTCCACTTATCCCTATAATTCTCCTCGGAGACTAAAACGGCAGTGGCCTCGTGACCTACTATAAATGCGCAACAGTGGGAGTCCTGGCAATGGCCAGTTTCTCCAATCATGTCCTGGGCGTGAGTGGCTCTCGCGCTCTTCGTCGGCCTCGCTCGGCGTAGCTGGTGGGGGAGCGTGGGGGACTTCCCAAGACTCCGCTTCCTCTTTCGCATGCGAGGGAGGCAACAACTATGTGGACTTGGGGCCCCTGGGCTGTTTGTAAATATTGTATGAAATGTGCGAGTGAATGATGAATTGTAAATATGGTATGAATGAAAACATTTATCTCAATTATTGAATGCCTATTAAGTATTGAGGCAGATTGTAATTTCATCTTAATAAAGTTGTTTATATATAACTCTAGTTAAAGCTTTTGTTTCTCAAAATAAAGAAAATGTGACTTACACCACTCTGACTGTAAACTCCTCATATTATTGTCGAGATGGAGCTCAAATACATAAAACCAATAACTCCTCAATGAATGTGAAGATGACTACTTGAAAGCGGCTCTACATTTTAACTCCCTGTATACGATATGAGCGTTTTATAAGATCTTGTTCGCACTAGATTCAAAGAAAGGGAAGAACCCTTCAAATATTTTCAATGAACTAACAAGAAAAATTTCTGATTTAAAATATGTCTTCCTGGGAATAATTTATAGACGGTCAAACCACGGGAAAAATAACTTCACGTGAAGGATGAATAAAAATACTTTGTATAATGGAGTAGATGTTTTCTTTTGGAAGAACTAAATGAAAGATTCGAGAAAGTAATGAATGTACAGATAGAAGCAAACGTGCTTATTCATGTGTGCTCTATGCAAAGCAAACATATCTTTGTATAACCAAGGACCCTTTGAACTTTGATGTTGGGAAATAATTTTAATATAAGACTCATCTAAGGAAGAGAACATCTAAACCAAGACCAACAGATTTGAAAAGCATATCATTTGGTTAATGTTGCTGGTGTAATATTTATCTTCCCTCCTTGTAATTTACACCATTACGTTATTGGAACCTTTGATTTGATGTCCTGCTTCATAGGGTGATCATATGCTGACAGTAAAATGTTTCTCTTAAACCATCATAATGACTAAAATTCTCTTTTTTAATCAATAATCAAAAAAACACCCATTGCTGTATTTTGCGAAATGACTTTAGGTTTTTTTTAAAATAATGTCTCTTATGTATCCTTAACTTTATCAATTTAAGTATTACAAAGCTAAGTAAAAAATGATTTTCATATTTGCACTCATGGTTGTTCAATTATTTTAATGGGACAATATCCACTAAGCAGTCACGTTTTACCTGTTTAGGCATCATCGAGGACTACAATTTTGAAATAAGACATAAATATATATATGTTTATATTATATATGATATAATTGATAGCGGTGATATAATTTGTTAACGTGCGGTCACCCCTCTGCCCGCCCGCTCCTCAGGCCACCGCTTGTCTTTTTCTTTCCACGTCCGCGCTCTGCCACCTGCCCCTTCCGTGGCCTCAGCTGTCCTCTCCTCTGTCACCTCTGCTGATCCCACGTTCATCCTCTTCTTCCTCCGTCTCTGAGGCTACCAACGTTTTCGATGATTCAGAGGGATATTTTCCCCCCACACCCCCTGTGCATTTACTTCCATAGGTTCTGGCCGATACCTCTCCGCTCTTCGGTAAAGGTACGGACACTGCCTGGCGAGGTGCCCTTTCATCCAACATTCGAAGAACTTCGTGCGCGGACACTGCACTATCATGTGCCCGACTCTCCAACATTCGTGGCATCGCCGTTTCTCCCTCCGTACTCCGGTTCTAGGTATTCCTTGGCCTGGCCTCCTCTCTTCTGCCATCGTCCTTTTTGTTTCAACGTGCGGTGGCTCCCTTCTTTTCCAAATCTGCTGTCTTATTGTAGGCAACGTTTCGCTCGGTAACGGAGGCGGCACTTCGAAGGCTGCCAGCCGTAACTCTACCATTTCCCCTCAATAAAAGGATGACAAAGAAAAAAAAAACAGAAAGAGATAAGAAGCAGAAAATAAAGCAAAAGCTAAAAAAAATTAGTTGCCTTACGTGTCTGTTTATCTAACACCCGTTAGCTCCCGGGTTTTGGCACCAGTTATCGTCTCCCGGCTGTAGACGATTAAAGAAAAAGAGAGAATATAGATGATAATAATGCACACAGGTTCGATTGTTAACTGGCTTTATTCTGTTCTCATCCTCTATCAATACCCAGGCTTTGTTAACATTAGGCCCTGTGGTATTAGGCTTAACAATGTCTTGCCACTAGCCATAACATACATATACAATTACATTAATAAAACGAGATGTATACAAATAAAATATTAATATTTAATATAGTAACATTCTGAACAACTAAATATTCAAATTTGGAATGTTATGAAATGTAATTTATTAAATAAAAATTTTGGAAAATTAAATACTCAATAAACAAAATAGTAACCTGAAGAACAACTCACAGTGCATTTGTAAATTACTCATTTTTAAGCATCAATATACTGGAATAAAATGATTATGTTATTATGTTTTTTTATATGCGGGTTATGTTTACTTATAATGATGTAAAATCTGATCTTATTTTAAAGTAACTTATTTGTTATGCACACTTTTCAATAGGTTAAGCAACAGGTCGTGGCGAGCAGTTTCCAAGCTCGTTTCCTCTGTTAACCTCCACTTTATTAACCTTTGGAAACTGGCCCATCTCTTTGAACTGTATCACAAACGGATTAGAAGGATTAAAGCTGTTTCAGAACCACTATGTGACCAAATAAGGTTTTGTGTGGTTAGTAGCAAAATGTCAATTTTGGGTTCATTCATTGCTCTATTACGGCAGACTGTAAATCTCTTCAGATAATTATTTATAAAATAAATAGATACCCCAGCACTATATCAGTTAATATATGTGAATATATAAGTTTATGGGTATTTCAGTTATGTTTTAAGCAAAGAAACATGGTTAAATTTCGGAAACCCTTAATGGTCTTCAAAGACAAAGATAACGTTATTAATATTTCCTTTCGTGTGGTCTTGAGACAAATAAACGTGTAACATGTACAGAAAGAGCTGGGAGATTCGATATAAGGCCTTTGAGATGTAAACTGAAGAAATAAGATCTAACACACAGCCTACAGAGAAAGGATTCGCCGACTCACGCCGAAGCTGAGAGCATGAGACCTGTGTTCTTCACCAAGCCTCCTTCTGAAGGTTCTCGCAGAAGAAAATAGGATTGCAGAGACATATACATCTCTAAAGAATGCCATTAGCATGACAAGTGCTACCCTATCACAACCTTTCTTATTGCCTTACAGACGAAATCTTTACCAAAATTGAACTAAGCGCATAAGTGGCTGAGACATTAGAATAAAGGTCTTACCACATTGTACGTCGAAGGAAGAGGTTATACTGTCGAACAGCTATGAGACAATCATGTATCGTCTATTTGTCGATGTGTTCTACTAAGCTGTTCATGTTGCTTCATAGCTGTGCATAATTGCCTCATAGCTGTTCGACAGTATAACCTCTTCCTTAGAATGTGGAGCTCAAATTGTTTCGAGCATAAAAAGACTTTGTATGGAAACATATTCCACTCCGCCACACCCAACCTTTCTCATTGACCAACATTACCTAAGACCTTTATTCTGGCCTCTCAGTCACTTATCCGCTTAGTAGAACACATAGAGCACATTCTTTGTCCAAATGTGTTCTATGATAGCTTATGTAAAACCGATTCAGTTCATGTGACATTTCAAAGGTATATTCAACAATATCCTGAGCTACGTTGAATATGTTTTTTTCAGTGAATAATGACGATAAGAATGTGAAAAACCACTAAACGTAATTGACCTGTTGACTGAACCGGGTTTCTCTGATCTTTATCAATTTACTGCTAAGGAGCTTTTAATGTTCAGACATCGTTGAAGATGGCAATGTCAAAATTATTTGAAACCTATTCATCAAAATAAAAGTTTTATTAGTTACCTATACAATCAGATTATTTGTTATAAAATTTCTGTTCGCTGAGGTGGTTTAAAATATAAAACGGGCTCTCCTATGGTATAGTAGTATAGCTACTACTATTAATGTTTCATGATTAGAAGGTTCTGGGTTCAAATCCCTGTATGAACACCAAATTTATTTCACTAACATAAATAAAAGCGGGTGGCTCCGGTTGGGATAGCTTACTATTCAGCTTAATGAAAGAACATAAGGTTGAAATTAAATAAATAAAAC
This sequence comes from Acanthosoma haemorrhoidale, assembly GCA_930367205.1. Classification (NCBI taxonomy): domain Eukaryota; kingdom Metazoa; phylum Arthropoda; class Insecta; order Hemiptera; family Acanthosomatidae; genus Acanthosoma; species Acanthosoma haemorrhoidale. Next base: position 183,421,332 of record OV884011.1, on the reverse strand, counting down.
AAACTGTTTGTTATCACAAATGGCGAGTTTTTTTTTTCGCTCATAATTTAATATGTATTTTCGAAAATTAGTGGAATAAGAGTAAGATAGTTAAAATTTTTTAGCCTCTTACATTTTACCAGGCTTTATTTGACTTGAATTTATTTGACTGGAAAAATAGTCCATGATATAAAAAGGTCAAGAACACTCGACTTTTTAATTTATTTTTTATCCTCTAGAATAAATTAGGTTTTTACTGAGCTATACCTTCTCAAGTACAAGCTGAGGCCCTGAAATTAGACATTTCTTTTTACACTAACTCATATTTAAATCTTGATAAACATTTACTAAATATTCCGAGGTATGTGGAATATTAATTTAAATTTTCAGTTGGATATGTTCATGATTTTTTTGTTTTATAGCCAGTTGTTTGGGCAATTGAATTAGGAAATTAGTTCAAGAAGTATTGTATTATAGCTAAAATAGATATTTGTAATAACAGACAAATACTTATTGGGTCTGCTTGGACAAAAAAAAATATGTATATATACACACTTCACTTATATCGTATTTATAAGAGTACGTAGGACTACTCTCTCCAGCATCTCATCACAAGCCTGGCTATATCCCTTCGGTTGAAAATGTTAATGTATAAGAGCGTCCAGCTCTACTGTTTGGGACACCACTCTTCCGATTCCTACACACCAGCACAATAACTCGACTCCATCAAGTTCTTTGACTCGATGAAACATAGCCAAAACCCTCTATTCCGAGACATGACACCCCACCGCTACCGGCAAGATGGCAACTCTCAAGATCTGGTAAAGCAGACCAAATGGTGGACATCACGGCGCTTGGCCCACCAACAACAAACAAGCCTCTAACGGGCACCCAACACTGCTATCCGACTAATAAGACTGCACTACATGCCTAGAGGGACTCTAGGCCCAGCCACCAGTGGCCTATCACCACTGTACCGCAACTATCAACCTCTTCCGAGGCATCCCACACTCCTTAATTCCCTCACACCACCTTCAAGCAGGTACTCCTAGTACAAGGATCCGCTCAACCCAAATATCCCTTTATTTTCCCTAAATCTTATAATTAGAGAGCTAAGCAGAAAAAAAAATTCTTTTGTATGCAACTCGGCTCCACTCATTGTCGACGTCTTGCACCCTCACTTCTTCCTCCTTGGCACTAGTGTCGATCATTGATTGTGCACACTCCGAGAACGAGCGCTCATCAGAGAATCCTTCCTTTCTTCCTGTCTCCTTGGCCAGTTGCACTTTTAGAATTGTGGATAAGAATCCCATTCTACCCTCTACCTCTTCTACACTAATCGACTCTCTCATCTTCTGCGTTATTTTATTGAAACGGACTACTAACCCCGCAGCATATTGCCCATTATTTTGTCTTGGGGACTTTGTCTCCCTAAACATTTGGAATATGTCCTCCTCGGGAGTCCATCGTCCTCCTCCGTACGTCTTCTTCAATCTCATCTTAATTACTTCCCACGGGGTTTCTTCATCTGCCTGAATTTGATTCAGTATACTTCTCTTGACCCGACATATCAGGGCCGCCTTCAACTATTCCGCGTCTCTGGGATCTATTAAATTTTCTTCTACTTTAGTTCCAATTAAAGCTGTGAGACGGTCTCCTCCTTTTAGGAAATGGTTCAGCTCCCCCAGTTCCCCAGTGAATCTCTCCAGCTCCGAAACAGCCTTCCTCAGATCCTGGGTATTCATCGCTTTTACCCTCATCAGCGCGAGCGCCGTGGCATGAACTTCTGGCATAGTTCCCACTCTTCTAATATCTGCTCCCTCTACGAGATTCAAGACGGGCTGTCTCAAAACTCCTCCCTCAGTCATCTTCTCTCTTTCGCGTATAGAAGAAAAAAAAACAAAAAAAAATTACGCTCGCACTCAATAACTCTCTTTCTCCACGGTTCCCGGGTTTCGGCACCAGTTAATGTTTGTTGAATTACAAGCTAAGAAAGGTTGGTAATAAAAACACGTAGAACGTTATAACAAGACTCTTTATTTAGTCCAAGATACCTCTATCTATAGGTATTACCCGTAAACATATACAGATAACATATGTTTGGGGATTAAGGCTGGGCACTAGCGGCGCCTGGACTTAACTCCCCCCACCAGTTTACGAACACCCATTCACAAACTTTGAAGTCCAACACTCGGACGTCTTAGTCCATTCAAATAATGCTCCGCTAATGTTACAAAGGAGCAAAGGCCAGCCCCGCCCGTACACAGCTTGTAATCCCTCACATTAAGCTCTAATCCTATAAAACGTAAAAACCAACTGTCACTTGTAAACAAAAAACATAAAAGAAAACTTTGACTTTGAAAAAAAAAACAATACTTCTGTGGGAAAAATCACATAACTATAACTATTTACAATGTTCCTCACGTGTATGCTGCGAGGACACTCCAGCTCATTCCTGATCTACAACCTCCCCCCCTGGTGGAAGCTTTAATTGTTCTATGTGGACATTTCGCCACTTCTTAGGGGGTCGTATACTCTCAATTGTCACGACGTTGTGTTCCCTAATCACGACCACTTTAAATGGGCCCTCATATCGCACCAGCTCTTTGCTCCTATTTGACCCTAGTTTTTTTATAGACGATAGTCCCGATTTTAAGTTCCCCCATTCGATCCCGGACTTTGAGGTTTTCCCGTTCCACTCGTCTCGCTTTGTCCCTCGTTATCCTTTCCCGGACTTTTTCACATATTTTCCTCAAACCGACAGTATTACTCGCCATTTTCTCCGCCATTCCCTCGTCTGCTACCGTCTCTGCCCCATTTCTCCGTCTTTCGCGCAGCCCAAAGAGGATCTCGAACGGGGAGAACCCCGTCGTGGTGTGGATCGAATGATTGTAAGCGGCCACCGCCTTCGGCATCGCCTCATTCGCCGGCAGACCCTTTTTCGCGTGATATACCCGCAGGTGGTCGCTCAGGGTGCTGTGCAATCTTTCTATCCCTCCTCTACTCTTAGGGTGCCCTGGGGTATTAAGATGCCAAGAGACATCGAGAGTCTTCATTTCTTTTCGGATGTTGGCATTGTCGAATTCTCTGCCGACGAGATCCGGTCTGGTACTCCGTAAAACTGAATACATAACAAGACATGCACAATGTTAAATATTCACTCACATTGAATGAAAGAAAACTCTTTCTGTTATCTCGTCACAGTTTCAGATTTTCTTAGGTTGCAATATTTGAACTGTACGCGTTATTTTCCTATAAAATTTGAGCCCGAGATATACCATTTTGTTACTGGATTATTCCTTTCGATATTTGCTATGATTGATGATTGTCGGGTCGTCACTAGGGGGCTCAGTATACCTAGGTATCCCTAAAGTGGCGAGGAGACGCCCGCCAAGGGCTAGGATCGCTACAACCTCTTAGCCCCCGTCCGGCGAGCGCCCAGAAAGAGATAAGGCGGGTGGACCTATGTTCTTTTACCCTAGCCACCGGCCTAGTCGGCAGGGCAGCCTAATTCACTTTGATCTGCAGCCATAAGATATTTAGAAGGTGTTTGTTCCCGACAAAGCACTATCTTCAGGAGAAGAGGTACAGGGTAGGTTTATAGATAGTTTATGTGGTCTTGGAATGACCACGAATTCACACTCGGTATCTGAGGGTAGGCAAAAACCATCCGGATCCCAAAGGCGAGTATGAACCGAAGAGAGGCAGACTGGATTGCCATGGGAGACACTGCATTTGCAGGGCCACGGCAACCGTCGTCCGCGAGGGAGAGGTCTCTTCCAAGGAGGTGCTAGTTTTAGCGAGACGAAGGCAGAGATTCCCACTAGGATGGTGTGGGTCTGCCAAACGCCGGACTACAACATAGCAGGTTAGGAAAGAGAGATGCAGAGGTAGTTGAATGAGAAGTCCATGGTTTTGAGTAGAGCAGCAGGCGCCAGTGCAGAGAGAGAGAGAGAAGTGTTCAAGGTCCCGGTTGTTTTCTGTCTGGTCTCTGACTCAGGAGCTCGGGCTTATATAGGAGGCCAGCCAGTAGGGTGGGGGATAACTTCCCACCTACGACTGACTCCTCCACTACTTATCCCCCCACTCTCCGACTGGCGTCATAAGCTTAATTTATTAAACATATGGAAAAAATTATAGATATGATATTATCTGATCGAGAAGTGAGTGACTTATAATTATTTGTAATTAAGAGGTGGCCACAACAATGATCAATCAACGTCTTTCATAACCAAAGCCGACGATTACATGAGATGTCAAACTCCCAGCGCTAGGACCATGAATGCTACGGTTCGGAAGACGCATTTTTGTTTTTAAAGCTTCTTCAAACAAATACTGCAATATTCCTTTTATCTGGTCTACTAATACTAACGACTAATACGACAGTCTAAAAAACCTGACAATCGGTCTTTTGTCCTGTCCAACCGACAAACGAAAAATTGTCCGCTTACCTGATCTTGGGGGGAATTCTCTCCCAACGGTGTGGATTCTTGTGGGAATTTTCGTAGGAGAAATAGGAAATAAACGGAGGGACAAGCTTGAACAACAAGCTTTTGAAACCAAAATCGGCAGACAATCGGTCCTCAACAACTCAATCTCTTTCGACCAGATTCACCGATGATACAGGATTCAAAATGAAGTGCGCTACTGGCAAGTCTGGTAGTCAGATTTATCTGCTAGAAAGAGGGCAGCATCACTCGGCGCCCTTTACCTCAAATATTTATAGGTTATCTTTAACGTAAATATAGGCAACATTGTCGCCAGCTACGAATCTATTTAAGGATTAAAGTTTATATTATTCAAGTTTAATCATTTTTTTTTATTAATAAGATAATAAAACCTATTCCATGACTAAATCTCTATGTTTCCTCACGATATATCATATTTCGTTTGTTTTATTTCGTTTAAACATATAAATATTTAAAAAGATGCAATTCTTTTTATTTGATGTAGGAAAATATTAGTCACTAAAACTTACAATAAAAATTAATAATCAAATAAAAGAATATGTAATTTAGCCATAAGTTTATGATAACTTACCGCGTGACTGCATGTTTTTATGAATATCTAATTCAAGCTACAATTTCATAATTTAACTTGAAGGTGGCATTTAATGTTAGAAAGGCGGTAAAAATATAGCATTATACGTAAAATATCAAGTGTATACCTCACCATAGATCTGAACTTGCCAAAAGAAGCTCGGGGACACGCTGGACAAACGGACCCCAGGAACAAATGTTTCTTCTAGGCCATTTTCCAGATGATTGGCTTCTATTTATCGATAGCTCAAAGCGAAGTTTGCAATGTACCTATTTACACAATGGGAATCAATATGGTTCACTCCTAGTCGCCAACACCATAGGTTTGGTCTTTGAGAAGATAAAGAATCATGAACATCAATGGGTGAAGTGTGTGGACTTAAAAATAGTAAATTTTCTCCTTAGACAAACTAAGTGGCCACAACAAATATCTTTGCATCTTGTGCTTCTGGGATAGCAGAGACAAAACACAGGGTTAGAAAAGAGTGGCCTGAGAGAAAACATGGATGGACGTTAGGGAAAAGAATGTCACTAACGACCCCTTCGAATTAAATAAAATAATGAAAAATTCAGTTTTTGTTTTTTATTTGATCTATGGATTAAAATTTAAAATAGTGTAAAGTATATTTGAATAAATTGTTTTATCTTTAAAATTTGAGCTCCTAAGCAAAACTTATGGCATATTTGAAATCAGGACAACAAGATTATATGAAATCAGCTCCAAAATACACCGGGACCAAAAGAACTATTGGCCTGTGTAATACTTTGCATGAATGTTTTACTTGAAGCCTCAGATATGCTATTTATAAACTGGTGCAGCTGGCTACCAGAGTATATTTATTATCGAAGAAGCACTTTGGTTTCATAATAAATCTTATATAAAACATAAAATTGCTCCAATTTACAAAGTGATTCACATCTTCTTGAATTCTCGAGTTTGTTCTCATTTCCATATCAAAGAGACTCTTACATCTATTGGGCCAGCTCACATTCGATTTGTTCTTCTTAAGGGTTCATAATCACCAAGAAAACAAATACTCCATATACAAAGGAATTGAAAATTACAAGGAATAAAGGGTATGGTCAAAGGGAAAGAAATTATTTTTGACAATATAGTGTTCCTGTTATTTACCGACCCTCAGTTTGAATTTCATTTCAAGGATATATTATTTCTTTGATAATAAAATTCCACCCATAGTGGAGAGAAAATTGTTCTCAGCAACAAAAAAGTTACCGCGAGCGCAGTAGAAATATCCTGAGACGATAATAATCAGTTAACTGCTTTCATTTGCATTTAAATTCAAATTAAACTGTTATCTGCTTCTGTGTTCTGTTGTTGCAAAAGACTCTCGCATTTTCATTAGCATATTATTTTTTTTTTACTAGCCGGATAAATACCCCCTTATCAAATACAGGATGACAGCGTCTAGAAAATTGTATTAAAATCGATCCGAATATGCGTTGTAATATGCAACAGCACCACATCGTGTGGCAAGTAGTCTCCATGAGGCAGACAAAGGATAGATCTCCTTTAGGGGCCTGCCATGCGAGATCTCCCCATTGAAATATGACCACTGCATTATCTTATAAGTATCTTACAGTAAATGTCAACTACAATTTGTATACCAAATTTGATATAGAAGAGTTTGTACACTTGCAATGATATAGCATACAGACATACAAACAAATAACTCTACAAAATAAGCTGATTATGTGCTACTTAGAATAAAATAAGGGACAGTAAAGACAATAAATTATACAGGTGAAAAATACTGGGTCTCATCTTATTTCGGCAACTTTAAAGATTATTCAAGTCAAAGCGATGGAGCAATCTAAGACGAAAAGCTTTGAAAAAAAAAATTAGTGTCGAGAGCCTAAAATGTAAATCACGTACATAACAAACACGGATCTTTGTTAAAATGGCCGTTTATAGTTTATATATTGTAGACGTAGCGTAAGTTCTATGCAGATGGTTCAACAAATAAAATGAAACATACAAAGAATTTTTTTAGCGATCATCTGATTAGTTTTTAAGAGGCTTATGTTGAGACTTCAACCATTAGATTTATTTTTCTGTTTCATCAGCTTGTTTATTTTACGATCCGAAAGCCGTCCTGAGGACAATATTGCGAATATCGGGATGTTGGTCTTGCTCAACTCCCAAACTTTAAAAAAATGTTCTGTAATCTCTCGGAACAAAAGCCGGTTCTCTTGAGTTATCCCTCTCATCTTCACCCCTAATATAACAGGAGGAGTTGACTATGAATCAAGGACTCAAAGCCAGTAGATCCTCTAGGAGGCGCAGTCGTCGATAAATGAGGTATCGGACTCGATACTAGATAGCAAGATACCCGAGATAACAACTTGTGGCCTCCTTGCCTAGGACCATCTCTCAGCCCGGTTTATCTCCTTTTTATATGCATCTGGAAATGTTTATTTCGGTAAGGAAGGGTTCAGCATCGGGATTATGGCGCCGTAAGTAACGGTTTAAGAAGGCGGTTTTATAACGGGGAATTTAGTGTGGAGTCCTTGCAGCATCTTTAAGATAGAACCGGATAAACTCGTTTGAGGTGTGTCATAAAATATAAACAATTTATACAATGAGGGTATAAATATTAGCGCATGTACTAAATAGCACTCCTGAAGTTGGCATAATGTTAAAACAAAGTGAGCTTTTCTTAACTCCCTTGCTTTCTTTTTTTATGTTCGTTACTTTGTTGCTTTAATCCTACTCTACTTCTCTCAACACTCGAATATTATTGCTTTGTGCTGCTGTTAAGAAAAAATAACAACTCAGTCCCTATTATTATACGTGAATTGAAATACAATGTGTTAGACTTAAAGAGGAAATATGTGAAACTACGCTGAGAACACATACTTTTCACTTTCTTGACATAAATATGAACATCTCTCATGAACAATATTATTATAATTCATGTTAAACGACTGACCTGGAACCCACATACGAGACTAAAAAGACCAGAACTAAACAGACGCTTTGGACAACTATACAGACTACTTCAAAGGACATCCCATCTCTCAATAGAAAATAAACTACTAATCTACAAAGTTATACTTAAACCAATCTGGACATACGGAATAGAGCTATGGGGGACAGCAAAAAAGTCGAACATCAAGCGTATCCAATCCTTTCAATCAAAAGTCCTGAGAACAATAGTAAATGCCCCTTATTATGTCAGCAACAAAACCCTTCATAACGACCTTAATATACCCTACATTCTAGAACTCATCCCTTCCAAGTTTATGAAATTCCACAGTAGCCTTTCCAACCACCCTAATCCTGTAGCACAGTCATTGCACTGCGTCACTCATCCCTATAATCCTCCTCGGAGACTGAAACGGCAGTGGCCTCGTGACCTGCTATAATCAAGTGACAGTGGGAGTCCTGGCAATGGCCAGTTTCTCCAATCATGTCCTGAATGAATGAGCGAGTGAATGATGAAATGTAAGTATGGTATGAATAATAGTACATCTTAATTACTTATTGCTAGCAAGGCAGATTGTAATTTTAGCACAATAAAGGAATTATATATATATATATGTAGGTTAAAGTAATCAGCCTACCGGCAGAATTATTATTAATTATGCTCCAATACTCCAATGCTCGCAATTTCGCAAGACATCAATCACTAATCGTAAGTACTATCTATCAATAATAATATATATCGCCAAACATATAATTTATTCAGATTTTTTATAGTATTTTATGTTAAAACCCAATTGTTTTATAGACCTCTGTTAGCAGTGTGCCAATTTGAATTATCGCCATAATGGGAATTTATTCCACTTCTTTCTGATTTAGTTACATGTGATATTCAAGTGTGAACTGATCTTTCTACATTGCTTTGCAGCCCTTGAACTTCCCTCCGCAAGAGTTCAATGAGCACTTCTTGATGTGATAACTTAATGTTGACTAAGGTCAGCTGTTATGCAATCCGGTTGTGTTGTGTCGCCCAAGTTCGCGTTTAGTTACCTGCTTCAGTTTTCTAAACCCTGAAGTTGAAAAGAGAAGTTATCTTTGTCTTAATCCTGAAATTATCTGAGTAAGTGAAACGTACATGTGGTTCTAAAGCATTGAGGATAAATATTGTTTGTAGCGACCGCTAACTACATAAGATAAATCACCATATACTCTATTGTATATATATTGTAAATCAATTTAAACAAATGAAAATAACATTACCATAAGTCAGTGTATATGTTGTAAACAATAAAAGACGATACACTTTTACTCGTGTAAAGGGTACATTGAAAAATTACGGAAGGAAAAAATACAAAACTTTCCTCTCAACGCTTGGTAAATCTGCTAGTAATCTCTTTAAGCAGCACAGACTATTTTCACTTAAATTGGACGTGATAATGTTCCGGATGTTCAATAAATCTGTTTTATAGTTGTTAAAATTAGTTAACTGATATAAGTTAAGGCAATAGTTAGGCAATCAATTCGTGCCCTGTGAAGCTGTCGAGTCATTATCTTCTCATTCGGATTTGAAATTACTTCCATGGATTTACGAACGGAGGCGCGAACGGCCTGCGGTCGGCTGTACAGATGAAAACTTAATTTATAGCTCGAATAAACTAGCACGGTATCTGGGCTGGGCTCCTTTGCAAAGCTCGTCTCATTAATTTCACCGGACAAATATTTTGTCAAGTTAGTCAAAGTGTAGTTTCAGATTGATTATTTGCAGTTAGAATTCACAAAAAATATTTTATTTTATGAATAATGGTTCTACCTGTGGTTAATAAGTAATTATTAAATAATTTTGAAAGGCAGATGGTGTTTTTGAACCAAAATTATTCATCCTTGGTTGCTGAAAATTGCATTACTAAAAAAACGAAACAAGTAGCTAATATACTGGACTAAGACATACAGAATTAGTTTGATTTGTACTGTTGCATCTAAAACTTTATGTATTGGAATATCCTTGAAATTGTTTTTACAATAGCGAATTTAATGTTCTCTTCAGGATTAAAAAAGTTTAACGTAGACAGCAATGGGGGAATAAGGGACCATATATATATTTTTTTTACTTTATTATTTTATTTTTATACCCTTCATAACGATCTTAATATACCTTACATTCTTGAACTCATCCCTTCCAAGTTCACGAAATTCCATAGTAACCTATCCAGCCGCCCTAATCCCGTAGCACAGTTATTGGGCTGCACCACTCATCCCTATAATCCTCCTCGGAGACTGAAACGGCAGTGGCCTCGTGACCTGCTATAAATACGTGACAGTGGGAATCCTGGCAATGGCGTTTCTCCAATCATGTCCTGAGCGTATGTGGCTCTCGCGCTCTTCGACAGCCTCCACTGGCTCGTATCCGGTGACGCGGCAGACGGGGGAGCGTGGGGGACTTCCCAAGACTCCGCTTCCTCTTTCGCATGCGAGGGAGGTGACAACAATGTGGGTTTGGACGGTCACAAAATTGATGCTGTAAACATATAAAGCTTCGACGCCAATCAAGAGAACGTGGTCCTAAAAGCAAATGACCAGGGGAGCAGGGAATCATAAACTAGCAGATGATTCATATACAATTCGTGCATTATATTATGCAGGCACCTTGCCGGTGTGAAACATTTAAATTTATTAAGGTCAAATCCTAATAACAAGCTATTATGTTACATAAGCTAAATCACCCTATACTCTATTGTATATATATATATTGTAAATTAATTTAAACAAATGTAAATAACATTACCAAACCATAAATTGTTTATAACATTGTAAATGTTGTAAACAATAAAGACGCAGCTGCGATCCAATTAGTTATAGGAGCTGGGTCACCCACTATCCGTGGCAGGTAATAAGTGAACCAAACCAGGGCTGAAGACCCTTACCCGAGTCAAGTATCAGTGACGTATCTCTTTGTCATAGAATAAAGAACACCAGGTACTTAACTGGCATTGGGTACAATAAAACCGAAGCTGATTGGCTACTTACGAAGCCAGCTGGGTATATAAGAACCGCGGTTTTGGGCTTTAATTCATTCTCCTGTCGACTGGTTGAATGATGGCTTGTGGCTGCGCTGATGTTCCAAACTTGACCTTCTCATTTATGAAAACCACTGCATCTCTCTCTCCTAACCTCGCTATGTTTTAGTCCGGCGTTGTCAGACCCCACACCTTCTTAGTGGGAATCTCTGCCTTCGTCTCGCTAAATCTAGCACCTCCATGAGAGAAACCTCTCCCTAGTGGACAACGGTTGTCGTGGCCCTGCAAATTTACCAAGCAGTGTTTCCCTCGGCGATCCAGTAGGGTAACAAGGCACCCCCCTCGTGACGACCCAACAAAGTTACTTGTCATTGAGTATATTGCATTTCCGTGGTATAAGCATTGAATACTTTTTAAAATTCATGATAACCATTAAATTTTTACAGATCATTTTCCCACGATTCTGGATAGGCTTCTCCGTGCCCTTTAATGTTCATTCTGTATTGGGGCTGAGGGTAGGAAATGAATCAATAAGTTCTCTGTCGTACTCACAATATGAGATCCACTAAACTGAAAGAATTTTCAATTTCGTAAGTGCGTTAAAAAGAAAAATGTTTAAATGTCTACATGGTGTGTAGTCATAGTGAGATTTCATTTATTGATGACAATTGACACTTTTCGTAGTTGACAAAGTTAAAATAAGGGAGATTTCATTTTATACAGGGTGTCTTTTTTAAGGTGGCTATGTGGGAGAGATGCTCTCTCTCAGGAGGCACTTTATAAGCACAAGGGGTTGATAAATTAAAAATGAAAAATGGTAAATCTACTTTTTGACAGGTCGGCTGCTGAGGGAGTTGAGTGAAAAATGGTTTTACTCACACGTATGCATAATACCGTGACAGGCAACGAAGTTTTTCTTAAGGTTGAAAAATACGAAGCCATTTTTACTACAATACTGTATAAACTAGTTACAGTCTAACTTTAAATATTTTTATACTTACTTTAAATGACGGAGATTTACAACAACTTTATCAAGATGAAATTACAATCTGCCTAAAATAGGCAATAAGTAATTAAGATAAATGTTCTCATTCATACCATATTTACAATTCATCATTCACTCGCTCATTCATACAATATTTACAAACAGCTCAGAGGCCCCCTAAGTGCACATGGTTGTCACCTCCCTGACGTGCGAAGGAGGAAGCGGAGTCTTGGGAAGTCCCCCACGCTCCTACGTCAGCCGCGTCACTGGATAAGAGCCAGCGGAGGCTGACCAAGAGCACGAGAGCCACATACGCTCAGGACATGATTAGATAAACTGGCCATTGCCAGGACTCCCACTAACACTTAATTATAACAGGCCACGAGGTCACTGCCGTTTTAATCTCCGAGGAGGATTATAGGGGTGAGTGGTGCAGGGAATTAGGGTGGTTGGATAGGTTACTATGGAATTTTATGAACTTGGCAGGGATGAGTTCAAGAATATAGGGTATATTCAGATCATTGTGAAGGGTTTTGTTGCTGACGTAATAAGGGGCATTTACTATTGTTCTCAGGACTTTGGATTGAAAGGATTGGATGCGCTTCATGTTTGACTTTTTTGCTGTCCCCCATAGCTCTATTCCGTATGTCCAGATTGGCTTAAGTATAACTTTGTAAATAAGTAGTTTTTTTTTCTATTGAAAGATGGTATGTCCTTCGAAGTAGTCTGTACATTTGTCCAAAGCGTCGGTTTAGTTCTTGTCTTTTTAGCCTAGTGTGTGGGTTCCATGTCAATCTTTTGTCGAGATGGAAGCCTAAATACCGCACTGTCTCAGACACAGGGAGAGGAATGGAATTTAAAAAGCCTGGCGGACAGGACTTGCGGCAGAGGGTAAAGTTTATGTGGGAAAATTTTGCTTCATTGACCTTGATTCGGCATTGGTAGCACCAATGCTCGATCTCATCAAGGTGTTTTTGAAGGTGTTTTTGAAGGACGCTATATCTGGGTCTGAGCGGGATGACAAGACTGCAGTGCCATTTGCAAATTTTGCCAAGAAGGTATTGGTGGTAGAGGGGACATCAGCGGTTTATAGGTTATATAGGATGAGACCCAGGACGCCACCCTGTGAAACTCTCTTTTATGGGAGCTTTTATGGGATAGTAGTTAGAATATTCTAAACCACAGCGGACTTGGAAGAAGCGGTTTGAAAGGTAGGACTTTAGGATTAGGAAAAGGGTCTGTTACTTTAAATGGAAAGAATTTATCAAAGACGTTCAAACTTGAAAAAAAAATGTTGGTTTAATTACAATTTAATGTTTTTTTTCACACATTTCAGTGATTGGTACTGATTGGGGAGTTAAGGTCTTTAATTTGATAAGCTACTCAACATGATAACAAAATGATTATATTATTATTACCAAATAATTTATTAGTTAATGACCAGTCGTTATTTTTCGACATCAAATAAAAATGTCTAAACATATCTCTGTACTTTCCGTCGCGAAATTACAAGGTTGAGAACACTCAATACATAGCACATACATATAAACTACTTCTATTCTATCATAGAGATCCCTTTACTTGTCAACCATATCGTTCACAACTAATGAAGTCCAATAGGCTAGTTTCTTCAGGAGGAAACGGTTTCTATTGGTCCACATGTCGTCTCTTCTTTCCATCCAAACCTACAAAGTAATGACAAATGATGTATAAAGCTATACTGCTCACCTCAAGTCTAAAGCTATTGTTTCCGGTTGATGTTGATGTGTTCTCAACATTGAACATAATCTATCTCAGCTTGTCCGTTAAAAACAATCTGTTAACCCGATTGAGTATATTGTTCCGCTCGCGATCAAAGAAACCTCGACAGGTGACAGCGCTCCTTTGCAGAGGGGAAGAATTAATATCATTATGGGTTTTCACTTACAGTGTGGTACAGTGTGTCATGAGACCTTTGGAAATACTACTTCCCTGAACTACGGTGCTTTGGTGCAATTAGGCAGCTACGAGTGTAGTAATTAATTAGAGTTTTAATATGCTGGAATAATTAGGTACTGTGTAACTTATTAATAATCTATTCATCAATTGAAAGATATAAGCCAACCTGAAATCTTCAGTTTTTAATATTAAATTCATTTATCTTTATAAAAACCGTCCCCATTTGTTATTTATTAATTCCAAGTTTCATTTGAAATGTACAAAAATTAAACTGCATTACAATATATTATATAAGTATATTTCAATGTAAACACAAACGCACACAAACATATCGCATGATATACTATTTTTGTTTTCATAGAGGTGACAAGCTTATTAACAGTAAAACCTCGATAGCAAAATGATACGACAAAAGTTACAAGCAACCTTTAGGAAAACAAACATTTTCATTTAATGATTTTGAAAGATTTATAATTTCCTTTTGTCGTATCATTTTCTAATCTGATTTTTATTGTTACAAACTGTATTTAAAACAAAAATAGTAAAATACTATGATACTATGATTACTTGGCCTGCAATGCATAAAACACAACAGATCAAACTCACACAGACACTGCCAAAAGGGCAAATGCAATTTATATACTTTCAAGTGCAGGAAAGATGTATTTAATGAGCACCACCATGAGATTACCAATTTTTACCTAATTTAAAAATAATTTTATTTTAACTCAATTTTTTTTTATATTGAAAGTATATACGGTTGTGTTCTATTTTTTCTTGCCATCTAGTTTTGATTTTCTTCACAATTCCGCTCTGTTGGTTTTGAGCTGAAGAGTTCTGCTACTGCGATTTGAACCTCGTTCACAGATTTACAGGTTTTTCCTTAATGATAGTGAGCCATTGACCGGAACAGATGGTAGTCGGAAGATGCTAACTCCCGGACTGTAAGAAGAGTGACGGAGAAGCTCAATTCCATTCAGGTTTCAGAATTTGTTTTGTTTCTTGTGAGAGATGTGTGGCCGGGCGTTATAACCAACCTTGTTAAAACAAAACCCGATTTCTCTTAACCAGTCCTGGGCAACGCCGGAGCACTATACATTCTTTTCAACATATACTATAAAGTTCTGAATCAATGGATCCATCTTCTGGAATGAATTATGCCTTTGTAATTCAAAAATACAGAATAAAAAACATAGCTGGCACAGAAGGCTGATTGCTTCTTGCTCTTAGAGCTTCTCTAATATATTCACTTTGCATCACAAATAACAATTATTTGAATGGAATGATAGTCATTCCATTTTCAAAAAGTTATTGACAAATTTCCACCTGACGTCGTGGCAGCTCAGTAGTCAGCTCATGGGGTACCACCCTTGATGGGCGATTCACTTTTCCTATGTTATGCAGTCCCCCGGTTGTTTTGGTAGCGGATAGCATATGTTTCCAATAATGGTGTAATATTACTAATATTTCAAAGTTTAAAAACATGTTGTTTGACCGATGACAAAACAGAAGTCAAAATGAGTTCTGTAATGTTTTCAAATTCATTTACTAGAGATGCAAGTGATATCAACCTTAATTGCATTTGAAAAACGAATATAGTGGATTAAAATTTCCAAGAAAAGGAAATCGGTCATTTTTTATGACCCACCACATTAATAGGCTAGTTGATTGTCTGCTCCAAACCAGGTAGTTTTTATTGCCTATTCTCCATTCACCTGACAATCTAACGATGGCAGTAATTGATGGACATCTCTCGGTTATTGTTGATAGTAAACGATGGATCTACGTTTACTCCAAGTGGAATAAGCATTAATCTTGCTGTACCTGACGCCACAATTCTGTACGTGAATTTTTATTCAACAACAACAGTACACAGTCGTAAATAACAAAAGTCTCACGTCATGTGATACGTCGGACAATTTGAGGTTTCATAGTCAAAATCATTTTATTGAAACTTTTAATGATATTTTTGTAATAATATTAAATTAAATTTACACCACTTTATATATATTATTATTCAAGATTTCAACTGCTATATTTCGAAATTCAAATGATAAGATTGTGCTATGCAATTGTTATTTTATAAAAATTGAATAAACAAGTATAATGACATAAATTATACGTGACTGGACTAAACTGACCAATAAAGGTGATGGGGCTCACCTTTGTGATCAACCTTAAAACTAACTTACATACTAATTCTTATCCTAATTTTTCCCCGACAGTCTGCTGCCATCTATGCGGGAGGGGTGGTGGGGTCATAGTGCTAAACACTGGGTTTGTCAGGTGCTGCAACGAGTCAAAAAACTTAATGTGTCTCCGGCGGATGAACTCACCCACCGACGGGACACCAAGCAACGGGTGCAGATCAGCGTTCTCCAACCTCTCGAAAGAGGTATGTCGGACCACTTTTCGCATGATCCCATTCTGGAAATTTTGGAGACATTTGGCTGTATTGTCAGTCAAGTGGGTAAATTCCTTTCTTTTAAAATCTAAGGCAACAAATAAGGTATGATAGACAACTGATTTTGAATAAGAAACAAGGAGGTCTTGAGTATGTAAAACTGAACATTTACAATATTATCCCTTGTAGTAAACTATCAGCGACTTCTATTTATATCTTACTATCACTCAAAACGTTTCTGGACTAACCCACTTCATTAATGCTCAACATTAAACCCGCTATGGGATTGATAAATAAAGGGGTTTTCATGCGCTTGGAAATACAATTAAAAAAAAAAAAAAAAGGAGATGGTGACTCAAGACATAATTCAAGAAAGCCGGCCGGCTTAAGACAGAGGGAGATTGGCCGCGAGTCATTAACCTCAATTCTTGTCTTGGGCCGCAGACATTTGTAATCAGGCTTCTCGTAGGAACGTTTAAACATTTAGGCAATTTACTGGCCTTTTTAAAAGAGACCAGTTTACGATGGAGGGTGCGGCTACTCGCTGCAACTGATTAAAATGGAGGAAAAAGCTCAGAAAGAAAATTTTAAAATGTAGATGTTTACCCCAGCAGAATTTATCATTACATTCGCATAATAACAAGGAGATAATAACTAATTTTAGACTTTATTTAGACAACCATTAACCTGTCACAGGTCCTGACAAATTATGTGCAGGAGTTAGGGGTCAAAAACGTTTTGTAAACACTGCACTAAAGTAGATATTGTTATAATGGAATTATTTGTAAACCAGCTTGTGACATGTTTAAGGGAAAGGAATCTTTTACAATCTGCATACGTGGCACGAGTCCAAAAGCAATTCTCTGAGAGAAATTATCTTTAGAAAGACTAACCGGATAGACCGGATTACGACCGCTGGATGCTTTCTTGGTATTTTTTTTTTAAATAAAAAGAACATGTCATTATTTGTTGAACCAGAGGAAAGAAACCATTTTGGTCATCTAATGCTTGGGTCGCATTTTCCCTTTAACTATGTATTTTTAATTCCACGAAATACGCATTCAAACTAAACATAGTGATGTTGCATACTAGTGTGTGTGCTAATAGGTTGTGGCTGTTAAATATCGCTAGGGAAACAGGGCATATTATCTATTCCATAAGTAAAAAACCCATGAGACTGAATAAAAATCGAGTAGTAATATTTTTCGATTCTTTTCGTAAATGAATTTTAACCTAGAGCTAATCATCATATATTGGGGTGTTGTTCATTTCTATAGTTATATCATTAAACCTATAAGTTTACCATTAAAATTTATCTTGGGCCGTATTTTCCCTTTTTACGTTGTATTTTTAACTGCACAAAATTTTCTTTATTTATCAACCTTATAACGGTTTTAATGTTGAGGATTAAGGAATCGGTTTTATTTAGAGACGTTTTTAAATGATAGTGAGATATAAATGGAAGCCACTTATAGTTCACTAGAAGGAATTAATACTGTAATACAGCAAATACAACAGTTTTTAAGTTCAGTCATTTTTTTTTCAAAATGAGAAACTCTGCTCTTTTTATCTGTGCGACTGTCTGCCCTAGTCTTCATAATCAAGCCAAAGACAAACATTTTAACATGAAGGTCACACTTGATATTGCAAAGCTATCTCAATAAAACATTAGTGTCATAAAAATAAAATAGTTGGTTGGTATTCAACAAAGAAATATTTGTAAGAGTTTTAAAATTTTAAGTCAGAATAGATCACCAACAAGTTCATAAATTTGGTTCATATTGTCATAATATTTAGATGCTTTGCCTTCGATTTAAATTTGAAATTAGCGGGCAGAAAAGAGCTGCAAACAAGTTGGGAAAAGTAGGGGGTACTTGGAAAACAAGATGGCTAGGAGGTTGTTCTGCTGGTTATCCCCGAGGGATGCGTTGGATGAAGATTTGAAGTTGGGAAGATTTGTTGTTGTTGGTGTTGTGAATGAAGTGAGAAGAAAAAGGACTAACAGTTAATAAGTATATAAATAATTATAAAGGTAAATAAAAATTGTTATTAACATATTAATTTGTCACAGACTGGTGGATTAAAAAGTTAAAGAAAAGTTTGTTATTTCTAATCTAACCTCAGATATATAAACATAACAATTGGTGCCCGAGAAAACTAAAGTTCAAGTGTTTGTGATGCTGCTAAATATGCTTATCTTAGTAAGGTGATTTTGTTGTGGTGGTTTACTCATTGGAACCCAAACCCCTCTTGAAGATTAAAAAGAACCTTACAATTTTTATATGCTTGAGTTGATATCAAGTTGAAGATCATGAAGGGTCATTCATTTTTTATGTCCGATAACGTAAAATATATCCGTCTAGGTTTCGAAATACGATCACTCCTTATTTGAATGAAAGTTAATGAAATACAAACAAAGTATTTACTATGGGTCAAAGTCCTCTAAGAATAACAAAAATTGTACGAAAAATATTATAGATTTAACTGACTAAAGTTTCGGTTATCCTATAATGTAAGTCATATGTACACATGAGATGAATTTTGATGGGACCGCAGCATGCTATTGAACGTAATGAACAAGTATTAAAACAAAATTCATTATCAAAGTTAATTATCCCCAGATTATTCTCCCCGTACCCTTGAAATAAGAATACATGTCCTGCCTACCAGACAGGTGGGACTGGGGTGCTGCCTGGGCCCCGGTCGGCCTTAGGTAGGTCTCAGTGCTTTGTTCTCGCTATCATGCGCTATCACTCGGATCCGTATTATATATATATATATATATATATATATATATATTGAAACCTACCTCATTTTTTACCATTTTATTTTCTAATTTATTATATCAATTGACCTTAACTAATTTGGTAGGTCCGTCATGAGATCTTTAATTCAACTTGTTTTTATGTCTTTGACATAGGAAATTATCCCGATTGAATCGCCCGATCTCAAGGCTAATGTTATAGTTATTAATAAATTGAGAAATTGGGAATTGTGAAATATATACAAGTAAAATGGTTATAACAAATAATTATAATTATAAATAGTGCTGACATTAATTATATAAAAAAAATATTCAATTCCTTTTGAACAAGGATAGTTACTACTAATTAGTTATATAAAAAAATGAAAATTGAGCTCAATCTCTTTTTAATGGATCCATAATAAAAAAAACAATATCTATATCACCCAATCGATGATATCCGTGTAACCTTCTTCTTCTTCTCCTCTGCTTGTGTTGATGACCGTCAACGGAACGGGAGCTTGCTCTGCTTTGCTCTCTGGCTCTTGGCTAAGACTGGCCCTTTATCTCATCCCCACTCCTAAGAGCATAAGGGCAGATGCTGGACAAAGTGGGAGGGTGGCTGGTCATGATATTCTCAAATATCATGAATGTTACAATTGCCTTCCCTTATAAATAAAAAAAAATTTATGAAATTTTTTTTTTTTTTTTTTTTTTTTTTTTTTTTTAAAGTGGATCCACAATATTATGTTGCTGCGTTCGGTTTGTTGAATTGGTTGTTTATAACGGGTGTTGAAATTTTACAAAGTTTATAGTAATAATAGTTCAAATTTTGCAAGGTTTTAAATTGCTTGAAAAGCGTACAAGTTGTTTTAATTTTTTACTTAACTAAATTATTATGCTAATTAGTATGGATTAGTTCGAAGGTACATTGTTTTATGGATCATAACGCGATTTGGAAAACATTTGTTGAAAAGACGGTAGAGTGTGATTAGTAATACATATTGGTTTTTAATTAAAATACTAGACAATTCTACTGGTAATTAGTAACAATAGAGAAAAATTGTTGAGTGTGTGTGTGTGATTTAAATATTTTACCTGAGTGAAAAGATAGTGTTTATAAAAAAATTATAAATGTTACGAAAAGATAGGGAGGTCGTTGTCGTGTATAAAATTGTATGAGCTCATTTTATTTCCTTGCTATAAAATTAATTATAATGGACTTAAGCATTCAAAGAATATTTACGATCTGTTTTATAGATTAAGTGATAATGAAAGCAAAAGCTTCACTTGCTGATAATTCCATAGACTTTACTAGGGTCAATACTTCTAATAATAGTTTGTTTTTGTTTGTATAAACTTCTAAAGTTTGTGTCATCCGATCAGTATTATTTTCATTTAGTAATGAAAATAATAAAAGAAAACTATAAATTTTTTTTCTTTTTTTGAAGTCATATTGTATCGAACAAAAAACATCCCTGTAATTATTTTTAAATGCCTTCCATTCATTAATTTTAATGTTGTTCAAATCAAACACGCAAAAAGGAATTTCATCAAGATGAGTTGGAATTTGAGATTCCAATTTCTTCATATCCAAAACTTTATTTTGAATTATTTTTAAATTTTTCACGTTATCGCTGGTTGTCTGCTGATGCTCTGTAATTTGATCTTTCAATGAAATCACTTCTCCTTTCTTAATATTCGCTGTTTCTTCTAACTCTGAAAATTTATTCTCCAACAAACTCATATTATTCTCATAGTAAAGCTTTATTAGATCATGTTGACGTGAGGTACACTCATCATTGTTATCTGCAATCTTCTGTTCATCCTCCAATGAAGTCATTTTCTCTTCATTATCCTTAGTTGAATATAAGCTAAGATCTGTCTGACAATCAGCATCAACTAGTTGTGACTTTGTTAAATTTGTTTTTTCATGATCTGTTGTATTTTTCAATAGAATGATTTCTTCTTTTAATTTTGAATTTACATTATTATTTCCTTGGAGTGTTCTCTCCTCACAAATTCGTAATTGTCTATCTAATTTTTCGTTTACATCCGTGAAACCTTGTTCGAATTTAGCCGATCTTCCCGATTTTATTTCTTCCCTTAAGTGATCAAACTTCCCGCTCAACTCTTTTTGTTCTTTATTATTTTCTTTAATTGCGTTAAATTGACTGTTTAATTTTTCGTTTATTTCTTTGTTATTTTCTTTAAGTGCGTTAAATTGACTGTTTAACTGGGCAAGGATTAGTTGTAACATCTTGGAATGATTTATCGTGGGTTCGGGGTCGGGGGCAGGGGGGTCTCTTTTAGAGGCTGGGTTTGACCCAACCCCTGTACCTGAGTCTGACCCTAACATGTTTGTGTTCGTCATTTGTGTCTGTGTTTGTGTAACAAATGTAAAATTATAGGAAAATATAATTCGTTATTGCTTAGTTCTAGTTATTATTCTAACATGCAATACCTCACAATTCCTTTGGTTTCTTTAGAATTTTTGAAGTTAATCCCGGAGCGGCCCCCATTGAAACCTACCTCATTTTTTACCATTTTATTTTCTAATTTATTATATCAATTGACCTTAACTAATTTGGTAGGTCCGTCATGAGATCTTTAATTCAACTTGTTTTTATGTCTTTGACATAGGAAATTATCCCGATTGAATCGCCCGATCTCAAGGCTAATGTTATAGTTATTAATAAATTGAGAAACTGGGAATTGTGAAATATATACAAGTAAAATGGTTATAACAAATAATTATAATTATAAATAGTGCTGACATTAATTATATAAAAAAAATATTCAATTCCTTTTGAACAAGGATAGTTACTACTAATTAGTTATATAAAAAAATGAAAATTGAGCTCAATCTCTTTTTAATGGATCCATAATAAAAAAAACAATATCTATATCACCCAATCGATGATATCCGTGTAACCTTCTTCTTCTTCTCCTCTGCTTGTGTTGATGACCGTCAACGGAACGGGAGCTTGCTCTGCTTTGCTCTCTGGCTCTTGGCTAAGACTGGCCCTTTATCTCATCCCCACTCCTAAGAGCATAAGGGCAGATGCTGGACAAAGTGGGAGGGTGGCTGGTCATGATATTCTCAAATATCATGAATGTTACAATATATATATATATATACGAGGGTGGGCTGAAAAGTTTCTGACCTCAACATAAAGATAGCAGCAGTCGTAAATAAAAGCTAGTGAATTTCGTTGTTCATCTGTTGACAGTTACTCACCAAAGTTTCAGCCATTTTGGACGCGCAGTTGTTTTGTAACAGTCGTTTGAGTGAGTCGATGTGAGTGTTTTTATGAAAATGGACAAAATCGAGTATCGAGCTGTCATTAAATATTTGTTTTTGATAGACAATACGCTTACCCAAATCAAAGATGAGTTTGATTCTGTTTATGTGAAAACAAAAATACAGTCCAAACAGTGGACTGCAAATGGAGAACCGGGTCCAAAAAAAGCAAAAACTGTTTTTTCGGCTGGGAAAGTGATGGCGACTGTTTAGTCATGGAGTTATTTTAATCGATTATCTTCAAAAAGGAAAAACCATCACAGGAGCATCATTACTTGACAAGCTGAAGGCAGAACTTGCGGAAAAACGGCCACATTTGCAGAAAAAGAAAATGTTTCACCAAAACAACGCACCGTCTCACACCTCAGCGGTTGCCATGGCGAAAATCCATGAATTACGGTTTAAACTTCTTGACCATCCACCTTACTCACCAGATCTAGCCCCAAGCGACTTCTTTTGGTTCCCTCATCAAAAAATTGCACTCGGAGGACAGAGATTTTCGTCAAATGAAGAGGCTATCACCTTCGTGAACGATTGTTTGCAGAGAAAAACGCCGAGTACTATTTGGACTGGTTACAGAGATGGGAGCATCGCTGGGAGAAGTGCGTCGAGTTACAAGGAGATTATGTTGAAAAATAAAAAAAAGTCTGAAAAAACGTCTTGTATCTTTGATAGGTTGGAAACTTTTCAGACCACCCTCGTATATATTTGGTATATATAATATACCAATAATATAATTTCACCTGCACCTCGAGCAAGATCTCCTACACTCATTTTCTACACCCATCCTTCAAATAGGTCCCTCCTAGCACAAGGATCCACTCATCGCAAATAATTCCCATTCATTTGTCCCCTATTCTTGATTTTTCAAGTTTGAGAGCTTTGGAAAAAAAAAAATAATACTATTCTAAACTATTCTAAACGTTTAAAATAATAATAAAAAGCTAAAATAATTAAAAAAAAAAGCGCAATTGTAAAACTAAATTCAAAAACATAATTGTATATAAGTGTACATCAGTGACTCTGCTTACAGAGATGACCTAAAACGAGCATTATAACAGTGAATAACCGGGGGAAAATGAGAGAATTAGGGTAGGAATATAATTGCTGGATCTAAATTATAATAAAACAAATTGGTTCTCTCCCTTCGTGTCTGCTAAACAACTGTCAACTGACATTCCACAATTGGACTATTTCTTGTTAAACAACAGAGTGAATGATCATTTTAACCTGAAGGGACGAGGGCTCTGTGCTGTATTGGCAGCTAGTTGCATTCTCATTACACGACTACAAATTGATCGTGATTAATTTACTGGTACCGGTTGAAGGTAGGCGTAGTTCAGTGTCGGATAATTTCTCTCAAAGGCTCTGTTAGTATACTTCATTGCACAACCAGTGTACCCAATTTGAGAAATTTTAGAGCAACAGACCAAGTTCGACGGAGATGTGGCAATCAAAATTATTTTTGAATTCCCTGAGAGGTTTAATAATTAACCAAGTTATTACATTACTTTTGTTTTGCCTATGCAACATGCTCTTTACACCTTAACAACTGCTCCCATTTGCAGGTTTTCGTTGATAACAAAATGAGAAACCACGAAGTACGCTTGAAACATTTTTTATTTTCGTGAAACTACGGTGCCAACATACCTTGTATTATTATCTCAAGCCATCTTTATTAATACAAATAAATAAATAAAGACAAGTGTTGATGACTTACCTTCGTACTATTTACAACCTATTATCTACAAATAACGAAAAGTTTAAAATCGGTTTACACTCGTGCATCCTCTTCTCTAACTACAACTACCTTATCCGGTATGTACATGCTTGCAAACTGATTCAGTCCTCGATGAGCGTCCCCCGGACCTAATCGCTGTTCATCCTGCACCACTCATCTGCAGATTTTTAAGAGGCTGGGGTTCTGTACCACCTTTCACTTCTTGACAAAGAAGGGAAATGTCCTAAATAGTTTCTGATTATCGACCAGCAACAACAGGTCGGACTTGTTCAAGGTGTACTGTCCAAGCGATTTGAGCAAACGTTCTCTGGCCGGTTCCAAAGCTCAGCGGGGTTGCTGCCCTGTCCCCACTGTGTTGGAAATGATATCTTTAAATCAAGATCAAGTATTATTTATTAATTTTCGGTTACCAAAAGAAATTCTTTGAATAATTTTGTGAAGGGTTTCAATTTAAAGATCTGTGAGACGCCCTCTGTGGGGATCGTGTTCGATGAATGATAGTAGTGAAAAGCTCGAATCATTATTAGACCTTTCTCAACTTTTTTAGACCTTTTAGACCTTTCTCAACTAGGTTTTTAAAGCTAAATGTACATTGTCTCTTCCACTTCTCAAGGTCGTGACCAATACTTCTTGGGGTGCAGATAGATCGAGCTTACTCATGCTTTATAGGAGCATAATAAGGTCCAGGCTTGACTATGGATGTGCAGCGACAAGCTTAAAGCCAAGATTTCCTAGAGACTCCAGTTCCCATCCACAAATGCGTTATATAGATATAAACACCCACTTGTTGTTTTCAGTCTAGTCCGATTACTAGTTCATTGGTTGAAGCAAGAGAACTTCCTCTTGCTTTGAGAAGTGTACCTTAGTTTTTGAAGATATTTTCTTCACCCATTGAAATCCCTTTTTCTGACCTTTTCGTGATACAATAGCCTTATAGTTATCTAAAGTAGTCGCACCAACGCGAGATTTAATTCGTACCACTTTATTTTCTACCGAGCCATGCTCGGATCAGCTGCAGGGGTTGGTGCAACTTTATGCCTTAAAGATCAGCAGGTCGCTAGCAGTTACACCTTGGAGTGTTTGCCATAAGTAAAGGCCCTAGTTTTGCAAGATCATTAGCGAATCGTAATATTGTAATGTGTTCTGATTTTTTTTAGTTGCACTCCAAGAAATTAAAAACATTTATGTAACCCAATTTTTTTTTTCCTTTATAGCCCCTTTAAATTTACAGATAATTATATATAATTATAGATCCTCAGGTGAATCTATTCACAAATTATTTAGTATTTCCTGTAGCATCACTACATTATATACAGGTTTTGTTATTTTATAGAAATTATATAATCGAATAAACAAGCATAATGAAATACATTATACGTGACTAGACTAAACTGACTAATAAAGGTGATGGGGCTCACCTTTTTGATCAACCTTAAAACTAACTTACATACTGATTCTTATCCTAATTTTTCCCCGACAGTCTGTTACCATCGATGCGGGAGGGGTGGTGGGGTCATAGTGTTAAACACTGGGTTCGTCAGGTGCTGCAACGAGTCAAAAAACTTAATGTGTCTCCGGCGGATGAACTCACCCACCGACGGCACACCAAGCAACGGGTGCAGGTCAGCGTTCTTCAACCTCTCGAAAGAGGTATGCCGGACCACTTTTCGCATGATTCCATTCTGGAAGTGTTGGAGACATTTAACTGTATTGTCAGTCAAGTGGGTAAATAGCGGGGCACCATACAGCAGAGCTGGCCGGAGGACACATTTATATATCAATTTGAGACGAAGCGACAGGTTAGGTGAAGTTAGCAAGTGCGATAGCCGGTAAGACCTTTGTCGTACTTTTTCTATTTTATTACTAAAATGAGTAGAGAAATAGAGATGTAACCCAGTAATTTCTTCAATCCTTAAAAAAAACACGAGATCTTACTGAATTGGGATTCATTGTAACATTCTGCTGGCTACCGGGACATTTTGGTACAGTAAAGAAGTGCACCTTTTGAGATTGTCCTCAGACGTGATGCTATCAAGAATCTCAAATCGGAAATATGGAATTTCTGGAAAAACGAGTGGGGCTTGTTACCAATAAAAAGCTCAGATAGATTAAGCCTTGGGTCGGAGCCTGGGATCCTACAGGTCCAACAGAAGTCAGGTAGTTGTGTTGGCTCTTTTAAGGGCTGGCCCAGACTGACCGTTTCTACTTAATGGCCTATGAATAGGCCCTACCTGTGATGTTCACTGATTATCATCCATGGATTGAGATTTTGGCTCATGGTATTAAATTAAGTAAAGGAAGTCTATGAAACGGTTGATGGCATTTTTCAAATAAAGTCATTAACCATTTCATATTTCATTTCCATTTTTTTATCATTCCAGTTGCCATATATTTTGAGTATCCATTAACATTAGCTATAATAAGTTGTAAATTATATAATTCCTCTTTATATCTTGGTGCCCACTGGGAATATAGAACCGTGTTTATTGCGAAGTGGGAATAACTGTTACACGTTGTTGGGTAATAAAATCGTATTTTTAATCCCGTCTCCCCTCGCTGTAAGCGCAGTGAGTAAATAAATAAAATTCCAATATAAGAAATTTATGATTCCAGGATTTATCCCTGAAATTTACAACTGTTCATAGGAAGTAAACATCCTTAAACCATGAGAGTGTATCACCGCCTCAAGCTAATTTATATATTTGTTTATCGGTGAAACTTCATAAACCAATAGAAAGTTAAATTACCTAGCCTGCTAAAGCACACAAACCTATCTGAATATAATATTCGGGGTTTACAGTTCTGATCGGCGGGGAAGAGAAACAGGATGTGGTCATCGAGTCTAAACCAACATTGAAACTCAGACGAGAAACGAGCTGAAACATAATAAGCCGAGTTCACTGTGGGCGGACGAACGGACTAAAAGGCGTGGCACGGCATATTTGGAAGGGACTAAGCCTACCTCTACGGCGTAGAGTTCTTTGGTGTAAGTAAGCGTTAGGTAATCCAAACAATGTCCCTTATATATTTATATAATATTATATGCCAGATATGACTCTTGGCTATTCTGGTTGCACCTCCTTTCCGCACACGATGTTAAACGAGCCACGTCCACAGAACAGTAAGTAGCAAAAAAATGACGGGTGCTATTGACTGAAGTTCATATCTGTAACTTTCACCTTTCAACTTGGTAGTGAAAAATCACATTTTGCCCAAATTTCACTGTATACTTAATTCATAGTAATAAATGACCAAAATTATTGTTTAAGCAAAGAAACGATTGTTGAAATTACGTTAATCATTGAGATATTCAGCTGCTGTGTTTAACAGTGTTAAAACCCCTAAACACGTTACAAATTTCATTCCTGTCAGATAATATTAAAAGTTAAAATAATTCAAAAAATCTAATTAAAAACTGAAACAAAAGCAGCTATCATATATATACGTGCATCAATGACTCATGTGTTTGTCATGACCTAAAACAAACAACCCAAAAATAAAATATGTTTTTCTAACGAGTAGTTTTGATTGGTTAAGTGTTATTTTGGTATAAGCTTCAGACGAGAATTCAAAAAGAAAAATTCTCATCTGGAGCTTATACTAAAATGACAATTATAGCTTCAAGAAAAAAATTAAGAGGGTCACCGCCATTCACACAAAGAAAGATGTAATGAATTATGTTTTTTTAGTATGAGGCACTATTATAGTTAAAATATAATATTAGTTATGAATTATCAGTTGTGGTGTTGATCAAACTGATTTTGATACTTATTACCCAATGAAAAACTGTTTTGTATGGGTCCTGAAAGAAATTAACCCGAAACCTCCCCAGTCCATCCCTAAACGACCTGTGCACAGATTAAATATCAAGTATCTTTAGCTTTCCTTTCGATACTTGCTCGACTATCTACAAGTTCCGTGGAGTCAGTCAGAGTCTTTGATGAATTTCATTGGTTTCAATCTAGTGCAAGATGGTTTGTCTGATTTATTGGAATTATAAGAATATAATGTTGAGTATACTGAACATATTTGAACCATCTGCTAATGGACAACGTATCTGAGATCACCTACGGTCCAATGTCGCTATTAATTATAATCTGGTCCATCGAAGTATGAAGTAGCTACAGTCAGAATTAGCAAAGAGCAAGTTACTTATTAAAAGATTGTTTGTATGGCTTGGAGTCTTCTCTTTATTGGTGCGCCGATAATTCCTTGTTGTAGCGTTAATTTATTGACCTCAATTTGTTGTTAGAATCCAAATAAAGCCAATTGGTCTGCTAGAAGCCGATTCATACTAGAGATCACGGTATAGTCAGGTCAAGTCAAGTCATAGACATCGTCATTCCATTTGAGTTGCTCACTGATTAGTGAACAATACTCACTAATCAGATGTCATCTATGTTGATTTGACTGAATAGCGATTCGTTTATAACAAGCCAAGGCGGTCCAGTCTATAACCGTTGTAGATCAGTACTTCGATCTATCGGTTGATCTGCTTAACTCTGACTTGACCAGTGAGAATGTTCTCATTGGGTTACACTTTTATCGATGTTAATATTTGTCCTGACTTTTGTAGCCTAAAGCCTTCCTTGTTGTGTATATCTTATTTGTTGGATTAAATCAAATTGAAGTAGCGAACCAGAAGGTGACATCAGCACCAGCTGTTTAGTAGAGGCATGCCTGAATATACACCTTAGCAAGGCATTTTAGAATGATTTTTGGAATATTTATACAGTCGGACTATATCAAGGGAATCACTTAAGAGAATCATTGGATTGATGAAGTTTGAATTGTATGAATTTGTTGGGGCCATTTCATATTGATACAACGCTTTATACAATGGCTTATTATGTAAATATTAAATAATTAATCTCCCGCAATAATTAAATTACCTCACTGCAGTAATTATTCAAAAGAAGGCAATTCCTCTGATTTAGTTACTTACACCATTTGCAAAGCTTCATGAAATTAATATCATCGGTAATTAAACTGAACAATAATAGCAGAACTCCCTAAATTACTTGAATAGCTTGAAATTTCTGAATTCTCTATCGACCGTTGGCTGAGGTTACTAAATCGAGGTTTTTATACGGCTCTGGCATTGCCTAGCCCGGCCCCGATTAAAATGTTTTTGTGAGACCACAGTCGGTTTTTTGTTAGCTCTGCCTGTCTTAGCTGTCTTTCAAGTAGATGTATCGATTCGAGGTCAGTACGTTCTGTTACTTTTTTCATAAAGAATAGACTGAATCCAACCAGTCTCATTTTATTTCGGAAAATCCTTGTTTAAATCTAGATATTTGTAAGTCCTGGATCGATGTCGGCATTTTTCCAGTAGTGTATTTTGTGTTTAGACTAACCATAACCATAATAACTTGACACATAGTTCAGTAACGTAATCTTTTTTTGAAATCTTATGAATTATTTAGCTATTGAAATCCATCTGCAGATAACGTAATATTAATATTTATATTTATTAGAAGAAATGCTAGGAGTTTCTCAAAATACAATTTCTTTATTGATATTCCATCTTAAGCGCAACTTTGCCCATTCAGGTATCATCAGGAGTAAAATTTAGAACAAGATACATAAATTTACCCGTTAAGAAGCAACAAAAACATATTATAAGAAATATAATACAATAAGATTGCAATTTAATTAATAATAATATCTGAAAGCAATAAAAACAGTATTTTAAGAGATTTGTGTTTCATTTTTTATTACTTGATAGTTGTATTTTTAAGATAGTAAATCAATATTTCATGAAAAAGTAATTTTGTTAAAACAAACGCCATTACTTTGTTGGTTTCTTAAAAAAATATGCAAATTTTGATTTTTAATTGTCCAAGCAAGGTTTACAAAATGGTTTTTAATAATTATTCCAAAAACTAATAATAATAATTTATTTGCATTTATGTTTACCCGAATTATATGATATGGGTTAGGATGGTTTATTCGAATTATTTTGTTTGTCTCCGACACAATGCTATGTTCAAGAGAAAAGGTACAGAGGTTTCATAAAGAATAAGACAAGTTTTCAGAGCTCGGGTGGGAGACCGGCAGCATCACAGGTACAAGTCGGTAGAGGGTCTGTAAGGAGGCTGAAAGGCAAGGTGCCAGACGTAGCGGCGCTTAGGAGAGAGTGGGCTGACGAGGAGTCTAAGTGACTGCCTTCCAGGGCCAAGTGGCCCTGGCGTAATGCTACACCGAGTAACTGCGGATGAAGAGAGATAGAGGTTAGAAGACTGAGTTCCCAGGCCTGGTGGCCCGG
This sequence comes from Acanthosoma haemorrhoidale, assembly GCA_930367205.1. Lineage (NCBI taxonomy): Eukaryota > Metazoa > Arthropoda > Insecta > Hemiptera > Acanthosomatidae > Acanthosoma > Acanthosoma haemorrhoidale. The sequence continues at coordinate 183,390,973 of OV884011.1, read as the reverse complement.
GCGTAAAGCGTCCGAGTGAAGGCGGAAAGACTGAGTGGCTCGCAGACTGAGTGGGATTTTGGGCTAGAAGCCTCTAGATTAAATAGTATTTTCCTGCTTGGTGGGGGAAGCGCGGAAGTGAGGAAGTGCGCGCACCTGCGACCCATTACGTGCCCCTCGACCCCTAAGGGACTGTTTACGACTCTTTATGGCATGCCTTTTAGGTTTATGACCGCCGGAAGGTGACTCTAGGTCTAAGAGGGTATGTTTTATTACGGCCAGCTTTTAGGCCGGTGTACCGGACTTGTTTTACGACTGCCGGTCCCTTGCGTTTATTGCTAGAAAAAGCTTTTACCATGTTTTACATCTAATTACAATACATTATATATGCACCAGATTATAGGGTGATTTAACTTAAGTAGTTAGCGGGCGCTACAATTGGAAATAAATGTTGACAGTGTTAGTATCTGGTAACACCTCATCTTGCTTGTGTAATGGGTTCCAGTCATCTCGCTATTGACTGGAAGACACGTGGAATGTCCTCTTGAGGGACATTCTTCCATTCTTCTAATATTGAGTTTTGAAGTTCAACAAGTCTCGTTGGTAGATGATTCCGAGCTCTGCTGATACCTCTCTCATGATACTTGATGATGATGAGGCTATGAAGCCTCTTCAACACATCGCTAACGACTTTTATCGAATAAAGGTTCAGACTTCTTGCAGGAAGGGGCAGAAGATTAATGCTTACTTCCGGGAACATGATTGCAGTGGTAAGTGATCCCACATTGTCTTGGAGACATAGAAATTTCCACTAATAGGTGGTGCACCTGATCTTCCAGTCACATACCTCTCTGAAGTCGGTGAGCTCCATTTATTACGTGTAATTCTTTGCGGGCTTCCAAACGTATACCAGCCCAGACCACTACAGAACCACCAGGATAAATGTTGCAAGCCACAAACAGCTCTAAAGGGCGTCTTAGTCCTCTTATCCGACTATCAGGAGAATTTAAGGCAAACCATAACTAATCACTGAACAAAGAGACTCTCCAATCAACGATTGTCCAATTTGCATACTGCCATGAATAGTCAAGTCTGACTAATTGATGTTGCCTGATGAGAAGTGGACCATGTCGTGGAGGTTTTGACTTATTTTTCGGTGTGAAATCACCACATTTCTGGCCGAATTGATTTCATTTCGAAGTTGAAGATTTGTTTGGAACCTCTGTATTAATGCTCAGAGCGTGATACCATATCACCATCTCTAGCTGAAGTATCCCTTGACAGATTGTTGTCTACCTGAATCGACGGTCAAAAATCAGTACACATTACTATATTATAATGATCTTGCAAAACTAGGGCCTTTCCAACACAGTGGGGAACAGGGCAGCAACCCCGCTGAGCTTTGGAACCAGCCCAAGAACGTCTGCTCAAACCGCTTAGACAGTACACCTTGAACAAGTCCGACCTGTTGTTGCAGAACAACAGATCGGTGCGGGTGGGTGATAGCTTCTTCGAAACTGTGCCACTGACCTGTGGAGGGCCCCAAGGAGCCGTCCTATCCCCGGTACTATTCAACGTGTACACGTCTGAAATTGTAGGAGACCGATATAAAAACAGTCCCTGCTTTCGCTGATGACATAGCAATGTACAGTAGCAGCATGAGTGTCAAGGTAGCTCTAAGACAGGCTGAAGCAGCCTGTAACCAGATCAGTGAGAGAGTGGGGAGACTCAATATCTCTGTAAACGCGGGTAAGACTGACTGTGTAATTTTCTCTTTTCAAAAGGGAAAAAGCCCGCTCCCTACTAGTTACATAGTAGGAACAGAGAAAAATTCACCAGCCAACAACCTAGTATATCTGGGAATTAAAATGGACAGACACCTCCATTTTAGTAACCATTTTGCGAAGAAGTTGAAGCAAACACGCATGAAGTCTTACCGGCTTACGCACTTATTAACTTCCCCCAATCTATCACTGCGTCTCAAACTATTGATCTACAAGAGTATACTTAGGCCTACTCAGCTGTGTGGTGCACCGCTTTTTCGTTATCTGACGTATACGACAGCTCGGCGACTCCAAAAATTTCAAAACGGTATACTGATGAAAGTGGTCAGAGGTATTTCGTTCAAGCCGCGGAGCAATAGTGAACTTTATGAGATCTTTGAGCTGCCTACGGTGGATGAATTCATCCAACGTAGACATATCAATTTTTTCTACTCCTTGCAATACCTAAAAAACCCGGTGTTTAACACGATAACCCCCGCTCCGTTCCCCTATCGATGGCAGGACGCAGTCGCGGCTGGAACGCTTTAGTCTTAGGTGCTAGTTTAGGGTTTAGTTTTTAGTTTTTTCCCGGTTGTAAGCTGAAGGTGAGCCTCATCACCTAGTGTTGTGTATGTGTTTGGCTTTTAACATTAATCTGCATTGTATTATATTTATGCCCTACTTAGAATGCATCTGCGTATGCAGCACGAGAAGTAAATGTAAATAAAAAATTATTTGTTCATTGTAAAAATTATCAATAAAGATGTTATGAAATTAATAAAAAAGAAAAGTTGCTGGTTGATAAACAGAAACTCTTTAGGACATTTCCCTTCTTTGTCAAGAAGTGAAAGGAGCTAGAGAGCCCCGGCCTCTTAACAATCTGCAGATGAGTGGTGCAGGATGAACAGCGATGAGGTCCGGGGGACGCTCATCGAGGACTGAATCAGTTTGGAAGGGTGTACATACCGGATCGACGGAGTATCCGGCTTAGCAACGATTGGTTTAGACCCAAGCGTACTTGGTTTCAGGACAAACCTTCACTCTTCGTTGCTAGTGATGTAACTGCGATTTCTTCAGGCCTATCCATTTTAAAGCTCCAGAAAATTTGAACTAAAATAGAACGTACAAACAATAATGAAAAAAACTAACCACAATAACAATCACTGAATCAATCAACAAAAATTTCCTTGTTTTTTTTTACCCTTCTAATGTAAAGATCTGTATTGCAGAATAAAACATACAAGTAATGTTAAATGTGATAGGTGATAGTTTTTAACTTTTCAAAAGCATATTTTCCAATAAATTACACTGATAAAATTAAAGACAAAATTAACGCACCCCCCTAATTTTTTTTGGAAATATTTCTCATTTCTGCAAATTTTAGACTAATAGAAAATATTATTGGTTGAAATAAGAAGTCATTTGAAAACGAAATTGTATTTTACACCTCTGGTACAAATCACGTATCTTAAACACCTTGGAATTGATTAGAAGAGGTTTTCAAAGAAGTCCTGAGGAATATTGTCCCAGCCCTTTCCAATTCTTCGAGAGTGCGAGGGCATGGATACTGACGTCATACTCTTCGCTTCTGTTGGCAACGACTTGCTCAATAGGATGTAAGTCTGGACTCCATGGTCCATGGAAAGCTACACCAAGCGCTCAATCCCAATCTCGATCAGGTTATCACCAACCAATCGTGCTCTGTGGGGTCTGGCATTATCATCCATTAACAAGAATCCCTCACCTAAGTAGGGAGTAAATGGCACTACATGTTCTTTGATTATGTCTTCTAAGTACCTTTGGGACGTTAGCGACATGCCTAGCACAACAATAAATTCGGTACGAGCGTCGAAGGAAATTCCACCCCAGAACATCTGTGAGACACCACGAAGAACTATAAGGCATGGTGCGCGTCTCTCCCCTGGCCGTCTGTCTCCATGTGAAATTACGGCCTTCTGAAGACTTGAGACCACATCTCACCTCATCTGTAAAGATAACTCCAGTTTTCCAAAGTCATGTGAGTGGGACTGCACTTTTGGAAACTGAAGTCTGGCCATTTTGTGAGCTGTGGTAAGGAGAGGTACATGGGCAGGCTGGCAAGCCCTAAGGTTATTTTCATTAAGTCTACTTACAGTCCTGTTGGAAATGGAAACATTTCGGACATACTTTATGAGACTTTCTATGTCATTTCCGGTTTTTTAAGCCAGTTGCCGGATGTACCTATCGTCTCTTTATGATATACATCTAGGCCAACCCTGCTCTTCTCTTCTTGGGTAAATCGATTTAGAGCCCTGCCTATGGACGAGTGATGTACACCCAGTCTCCTGGCGACATCACGCTGGATGTATCCTTCCTCTAGCAATGTCATAGCTCTCACACAACCGTATTCACTCAAATGCCTTACTGAGGCTATTGCACACAATTGAAAACGATTACAAAGAGTTTATAAAGAGAAAGAACCATTAGGATCGAATTTTATGCTACGCAACATTATATCAAAGAATACTGTTTGTGATAACGGGATTTAAGAGTAAACAAAGATTATTAACTGTTTGTATTTACTCCTAAATACAAATAGTTAATCAAAATAAAACGGAAGATAATTTATTTAATTTTAACTTATAACAAATTGAGTGGTGTGATAATTTTGTCCAACAATTTATATAGAAAATAGATTAGGGTAAATGGTTATAGCTTACAATACCTATGCTTTATTATTTACGTTATCCCTACTTTAACTTGATTTGAGCTGTTCAATTTTGTACAAATCCAATTTAGTTCAGGAGAATTGTGATAGTCAATTCCCTTTTAAGAACATGTTTTCCTCCTTTACTTATCCTTCTATTTTTCTGATGACTTTTCCGTATTTATCTTGATGGTGTCTCCTGGAGGATTTATCTTGGTTTATTCTATGTTGCTATGTCAACCTTACACTCAACTCAAAATATTTAATTAAATCAAATGCTGGATATCTAATATAATGGATGCCGTTAGTATTCAGCAATGAAAATGTCCGGCCACAAGGTATTCACACGCACTAGTGACGGTATTAGTTTAACCTTGAAGTAGCACATGCATCTTAAAATGAAGTTGGTATTGTGGGTACGCTATGAGTACGATTATAAATGTGGCTGGAAGATTTGAGTACTCAATGAAAATTTTTTTTTCGGTTTTGTGCACCAAGTGGATATTTTTGTAAGAATGGTTATCACCGCTTATTAAGGGTGAATATACGTTATGAATCATTTTCTGTATGTACCCATATCACTGGGAAATGTGAAATATCAGGAATCATTGGCACAATAGTGGCAGGGAAAAACTGGAAAAAATTCTAAATCCACACTACAGACACTAATATGAAGATACGCACACTATTCCCAATTCGTGAGAAAGAGAGGAGCTGAGCCACTTCTTTTTTGAAATAGCAGAAGTGAGAAGTCATTTTTTACCGGCCTACTATAATGCGTAAGTCCCTTGCAAAAAAACATAGAACTATACGAAGAAGAATGATTTGAAGATATTTATAACTGGTGTAAAATTAGGGCGTGGGCCGATGTGGTTGGAAGGTAATGTTTTCCGTTGCTGGTTAGAGTCTCGCCCAAGGAATTAATTTTATTTTGGCTCAAAATCATCTTCCAGAGTTAGGAATTCTGTAGTTATAGAGGGTAGCAATCCACAAGTTAAATAATCTTTGTAGAGGAGAGTATTTTAAAAGAAAAGCTTTATTATGAAGTACAAGCAAAACACTGGTATATACAAATATTAAGAGTTATGATACTACATACTACTGGGTCGGGTGTTTAACGACTAGTGTCTTACATTGTAAACAAATGTAAATAACATAACCAAAATATAAATCATTGTAAATGTGGTAAACAATAAACATGCAGCTAGGAACCAATTAGTTATATGAGCTGGGGCGCCAGCTGCCAGTGGCAGGTACTAGACCCAACCCGCCGATAGACCTTTACCCAGCTCACGTCTCTTTGTCAGAGGACAAAGAAAACCACATACTCAACGAGAATTAGGTACTACAAAAACAGTGCTGATTGGCTACTGATGAAGCCAGCTGGTTATTTAAGACCGGCGGATCGGGGCCTGTATATCATTCACCTGGGAACTAACTGGCTCGTGGCTGCTCTGCTTTAAGCTCTGAAACTTGCCTTCTTCACTATGAAAACCTCTGTATCTCTCTCTCCTCACCTCGCTACGTTTTAGTCCGGCGTTGTCAGACCCCCACACCTTCCTAGTGGGAATCTCTGCCTTCGTCTCGCTAAATCTAGCACCTCTTTGGGAGAGACCTCTTTCTAGTTGACAACGGTTGTCGTGGCCCTGAAAGCTTACCAAGCAGTGTTCCCCACGGCGATTCAGTCTGCCTCTCTCCAGTTCACACTCGCCTTTGGGATCCGGACTAATTTCGCCTACCCTTAGATACCAAGTGTGAATTCGTGGTCATTCAAAGACAAACTACCTACACCATCTACCCTATACCTCTTCTCCTTGACATAGTGCATTGTCGGGATACATACCTATCAAAAATAAAGTCAGATAGTAAAACCGTCATAAAACGATTGTCCAGGTTATAAACTTAATCAACCCTCACTTCGTCACCAGGGCTAGGGTAACTAGGCTCCCCCCTTCGTGACAACCCGACACTTACAAATAATTATCGATCTTAAATCATGGAATCGCTCGGTGATTTGATCGATACGACGTTTTCCTGTCTCAATAAATACCTTGCCTCAATAAATTCTGCTTAATAATTTAATTAAATGACTTTAGACTTTTAAATTAAATTGACTCGCATATTATACTTTGCTTGCATTGTAACTCTCACTGTTTTCCATCATCAAAAAACTTACTATATTGCCTGCCTCTCTCAACTGGCTAGTTACAGACTATAAAACAAAACGCTTTCTGTCTTTCCACGGCTAACGAAACACACAGAAGGTGTTTTTTTAAATAATAAATAAGGCGTGAAATGTGTGCACTGAATCCCAACGAATAATTGCTGTCGCATAAATATTACTCGGAAAAATATGTTAATTTATGGGTTGGAAGTCTTAACGATATTTAAGAAAACAACTATGAACCTGGCTCTGACGGGATATCAACCGTGTTTCTCTAATGTTGCTCGAGTGCTTGTTCATTGTGTACTGGCTTATCGAGTGGAGCATTCGTGCTCAACCATGTTTCAAATCTGGACAGGTGAGCCCGACATGCTCAACGGTATCTCTATGTCCTCAGAATGTGGAAAGTTTGGGTTATCCGCTCTTTTATGACTCGGATCCGCCGTGTCACGATAGCACCTGGGAACTCCGGCTGACTGGGGAGGCCGCTCTCAGCGTGTCCTTGACAAAGGGAAAGTGTTTCCTAATAATGTTCAACTTTAAAATCTCCATTTGCTTTAAACTACTGCTTAAAATCAGCTATGGCATGTTTACAGGCAATATACATATACAAGTAGCCTACAGCCATACAAAGAGACCTCTTTTAAATTGGCAAAAAATTAAACAGAGAAGTAGTCGAGCTATGTTTTATGTCGAGAATTTTTATATATATATATATATATATATATATATATATATATATATATATATATATATATATATATATATATATATATATATAACTTATGATAGACTGAAATCAGAGACTAAAAAGGGGAAGAGGTAATGACTGACACAAGAGCTAAGTTGAGAATGGCTTTATTTATGTTCTGACATCTATATATACCTTAGCTAATACTCTGAGGGGATTAGCTGGGGAGTCTTACCTATGTTGTCTTCTCACAGTAGGCTCCCCAGTTAACTCCCCCCTTCCAGTTTCTTATACCTAAGAACTCACTATAACATCACAACAAAATAAAACAACAAATAAACAAAATAACAGTTCTTGTACAACGAACATAACCAGGGCAGTTCCTGCCCCCGATAACTTCTTGTTACCGTTCACAGGTACTAATTACTGTTGGTTTCCGGCCACAAGGCCTTCACCCGTTATATCTTAACTAATATGGTTCAATCTTTATTTATTTACAATGTCTTACATACTAGGGGGTTTTACATCTTTCAAACATAACCTGCTCCTTCGAACATTGTGGTGTGTCGGTCGGAGCGCCGCCCCCCGTCGTCCGTCGAGCCACCGACGACGGTACTCTTAGTTCCTCTAAGTGGACGGTGCGCGACCGGAAAGGGTGGTTGACGTCCCGGATCGTATAGAGGTTGTGTTCTCTGACCGCCACCACTACGTACGGTCCCTCGTACCGCGCGTCTCCCTTCTTACGAGCTGTCCTCAACCTGCGGTATACCGTAGTCCCCAGCGCGACCGAGCCCGCGCTAACGATCCCGGGTCTGCCGTTAGCTCTATCTACGCGAGTCCGTTTCTCTCTGATTATTCGCTCACGGACCTTCTCCCAAATCGCCCGGCGTTCCTTGCGCGTTTCCCCTAGTTGCTCCCGTAACTCTAAGTTATGCGCCGTCATCAGGTCTCCTCGATCGCGCCGCCTTTGTCCGAACACTATTTCCACCGGCGATAGCCCCGTTGCTGAGTGTATACTGTGGTTATATGCCACTACTGCGCGCGGCATCGCCGTATAGGAATCGAGTCGTCGGTCTATCCCAAATAGCCGGAGATGCTCTCCTAGTGTGCTGTGGAGACGCTCCACCGCGCCCCTACCCTTGATGTGATGGGGGGTGTTCCGTCGCCAGTTTATTCCTAGTTCCTTACCCTGTTCCCGGATCCAGTCATTATCAAATTCCCGCCCCGAATCCGACACGATCATATCGGGGACCCCGTACGTGCCGCACCACTGGAGTATCCCCTCCCATACCACCTCGGGTGTCTTGTTTTCTACGGGATATGCCATGGCGATCTTACTAAAAGTATCTAGGATCGTGAGCCACGACTGACCTTCATTACTATAGAGATCCGTCTGGATAATCCTCAAGGGCTCCTCCGCCGTTTCCGTGACCGTTTGTTCCGCCACCGGGGGTTGTCGGTCGTACTTCGCCCTCTGACATATTTCGCACCGCGTAACGACCTCCCTGACTGTCCACCCCATATTTACCCAAAAATATAACCTCTTCAACGCCCGGAGCGTCTCCTCAATCCCCCGATGATTGGTCTTGCCCACGTGGTGGTCCTTCACTAACCGACCCTGCACCTCTGCTTCGGTGACCGTCTCCACCTGTCTAAGGCACCTAACTAATGTGTACCCCATCCCTAGGCGCTCCTGTCTCCATAACCGTTTAATTTTATCGGCCAACAATCTATTCCCGATATATATATGGCAACCCTGCCCCGGCTTCGTGCATTGCTCAATGGCCCGCTCCAAATCGGTATCATCCACCGTGGCTTGTGCCCTAATGGTCACGGAGGACAGCCCCGCGTATCCGCTCGCCCTCGTCTCGACTCCCGGCTCCCGTTTCGATTTGATAATTATTTGTCTCCTCTTATCATTAATTATTCCATCGATTTCGGGTAGGTCCGTAGGTCGTTCGGACGGGGTCTCTACCTGCCCCGGGTCTCTCTGAACTAAGGGGATCTCCGGTCCGCTCTCGGCCCACTCCCGCAGCTACCGCACCGCGAACGGTTCTTCTTGACCTACTTCTTCCTCCAGAGCATTCACTACCAACTCCCGGGAAAGCCAGTCTGCGACCGCGTTTTCGGTCCCCTTTTTGTGCATAATTTTAAAATTGTACGCGGCGAGTCGCTCCTTCCATCTGGCTACCCTTGCCGACGACTCCTTCAGGTTCCCCAGGTATACCAGTGGTTTGTGGTCCGTGTACAGTTCAAATAGCCTGCCGTACACGTACGGCCGGAAATGCTCCACTGCCCATACCACCGCCAACAATTCACGCTCGATGGCGCTGTAACGCGTCTCGGCCCCGTTCAGCTGGCGACCCGCATAGGCAACAGGTTTCTCCCCCCCCCCCAGTGTCTTGCGACAGGACCGCCCCTATGCCACTCGCGCTCGCGTCCGTCGTGATCCGGAATGTCTTTCCAAAATCCGGGAATATTAATAATGGTTTCGTGGTAAGGATGTCCCGGCATTTCTCTATACTTTGAATTTGCTCCGGCCCCAACCGGAAACTCCGCCCCTTCCTTAACAATTCCGTTAATGGGTTGGTGAGTTCCGTGATCCCTGGGATAAACTTCCGGTAGTAATTTATCATCCCGAGAAACCTGCGAATACCCCGCACGTTCTTGGGAAGGGGTGCTTCCTGTATCGCCCTCACCCTCTCCTGATCCGGCTGCACCCCGTCCTGTGAGACGGTGTAACCAAGGAACCTAATTTCCCTCAGGCCAAACCTGGACTTCTCCCGCGATAATTTTAGTCCGAACTCCCTTATTCTGGCGAGGACTCGACTAAGGTGCTGCACGTGTTCCTGTTCAGTCTTGCTGAACACTATCAGGTCGTCCATATACACCTGCGAGAAGTCCTCGCCCAGCCCCCTTTGGAGTTCGTCCATAAGACGCTGGAAAGTTAGCGGGGCCCCCTTCAGACCGAAGGGCATTCTCACAAACTCGTAATGCCCCCGCTCCCAAGAGAACGCCGTCTTCCCAACATCCTCATCTGCCATCCTAACCTGATGGTACCCGCTCTTGAGGTCCAGCGTGCTGAACACCGTCGCTCCCGACAGGCGATCGAGTATGTCCTCAATCCTCGGGAGCGGGTACCTCTCGTCTACGGTGACCTCATTTAATTTTCGGTAGTCCACTACCACCCGGTATTGCTTCTTGCTATCCCCGCTTTTCTTTTCCACGACCCACAACGGACTATTATAGGGAGAGTTACTGGGGCGTATGATACCCTGCCTCAGGAGTTCCTCGAGCTGCCCTTTTATGATCTCCCTCATCGCTTGGGGGTACCGCCTTTCCTTCACGTACACCGGCGTCCCCGACTTCACAGGTATCCTATGTTCCGTCCTCCCCGTCGTAGGTAGTCTGTCCGCTTCCCGGTGGAATAGATCCCCGTTCGCCTCTACTAGTCGACTCACCGCGTCGCGCGTGCATCCGGCTGCTCCGACTCTCACCCCCTCTCCTCGCCGTCCCGTGACTATATTATACTCGCGCTTCCCTAGTGCGCACTCCCACTTCCGATTACGGACCTTCAATTTCATCCCCACCCTCTGTAATATGTCACACCCCACTATTAGGTCGTAATTCTCGGCCAACGTTTTCATAATGTGCGCCGTGACCTTCTCTTCGCGCCCAGCGATCTCGCGAAGGCTCAGTTGTGCTTCCCCGCCCGTTCCACACCTTCCGCTTACTGTGGTTATGGCGCACTTACATGGTTTCCGACTGTCCCAGATTCCCAGTTCCCTCGCCCCTCTTTCACTTACCAGCGAGTGGGTGCTCCCCGTATCGATTAAAAACCGAATTCCGGACGCCCCCCCCCTCGCCACGGGCAACCTAAATCCCTTTTCCCCCTTTTCGACGTTGTTTACTTCCAATACGCACGCCCGGTTGCCCCCCCCCAAATCGCACCCTCATTCGTCCCGCCTATTTCCCCTTACCACCTCGGCTCCCGAGGGACCCCCTTTCCACGGTTCCCCCCCACTTACCTCGTGTCTCAACGTCGGGGCGCTGCGCTCCGACCGACCGCTTTCGTCTCCTGAAGACTCTCCGCTTGAGTAGGGGGTCGCAGCTCGTCCAGCCTGTCTCCGTGGGGTCCACTCCTGCTGGTTCACCTCCATAGGTTCCGGCCGGAATCCCCTCCTGTCGCCTCGAGTATTACGTCTAGGGCAATTCCTGGCCATATGCCCTTGTCTCCCGCATTCGAAGCATTTTACCTGGCCGCACTGAGCCGCTACGTGTCCCGGACGATTGCATTCGAAGCACCTTCCTTCCTGCTTCCTCCTCCTCTCGTCCTGTCCTCTGCCGGTCCGCCTTTCCATTCCCCGGCTGTGTCCACTCTGTCTTGGCGGGCTCCTTCTGTACGATACTCTCTTCCAACTCACGTCTCGTTCGTATCCCGCGCCTTCCTCCTCCCTGGCGCTGGCGTCCACCATCTCCTGGGCACACTCCAGGAACGCGCGTTCCCTCGGGAATCCCTCCTTCTTTCCCGTCTCCTTTGCCAACTGAACTTTTAATATAGTCGACAGGAACGCCATCCGTGCCTCCACCTCAGGCGCGCTCACCGACTCCCTCATCTTCTCTGTGATGTTGTTATACTTCGCTAGGAGATTTCCGGCGTAGTGTCCATTTGTCTGGTGGGACTTCTTGGTCTCCCGAAACATCTTAAAAATGTCTTCCTCAGGTGTCCACCGTCCCCCTCCGAACGCCTTCTTCAGTCGCTCCTTTATGGCCATCCATGGGGTCTCCTCGTCCGCCTGGATCATGTTTAGGATGCTCCTCTTCACCCTGCACACTAGAGCTGCCCTCAGCGACTCGGCATCCCCTTCCGTAATGAGATCCTCCGCTCGCTTGCGCTCTAGCCGTACCATTACCCTGTCCCCTCCCTTCAGGAAGTGATTCAGCTCTCCTGTTTCACCGGAAAACCTCTCTAGATCGGAGATTGCTGTCCGCACATTTTGTGCTGAGATCTCCTGGATCTTCATCCATGCCATGGTGTTGGCATGAGCGGCCGCCATGGTCGTTTGAGGCAGTTGCGGTATGTCCGCTGCTGCGTTGAGCACCGCTGGCCTGAGCACTCCCTCCGGCATCCCGTAATCGAGAGAGAAACAAGTCACGAACCGATAACTTTACGGCAACGACAACACTTCCCGGGTTTCGGCACCACTTATGATAGACTGAAATCAGAGACTAAAAAGGGGAAGAGGTAATGACTGACACAAGAGCTAAGTTGAGAATGGCTTTATTTATGTTCTGACATCTATATATACCTTAGCTAATACTCTGAGGGGATTAGCTGGGGAGTCTTACCTATGTTGTCTTCTCACAGTAGGCTCCCCAGTTAACTTATATATATTCCTTTATTGTGCTATAATTACAATCTGCCTTATAAGGCAATAAGTAATTAAGATAAATGCTCTTATTCATACCATATTTACAATTCATCATTTACTCGCTCATCCATACAATATTCACATACAGCCCAGAGACCTCCTAAATCCACATGCAAAGAGAAAGCGGAGTCTTGGGAAGTCCCCCACGCTCCTCCGTCAGCCGCGTCACCGCATACTAGCCAGTGGAGGCTGACCAAGAGCGCGAGAGCCACAGACGCTCAGGGCATGATTGGAGAAACTGACCATTGCCAGGACTCCCACTGTCACGCGTTTATAGCAGGTCACGAGGCCACTGCCGTCTCAGTCTCCGAGGAGGATTATAGAGATGAGTGGCCAAAAGAACGACATTAGAAAAAAAAGAAATGGGGAAAGTTTTGAAATAAACATGGGAAAAAGTCAATCAATCAAGAATAAATTCTTGAGAAGTTCTTGGCCCCTAGCAGATAGTGGGCTGTAACTATCTAAAAACTGTTTTTTTTTAAGGAAAAAACTATTATATTTATACTGGTTCACGATAAATTTCGCTCTAACTATTATTCATATTGATTTATTGCTATTCCAGAATGCGTTGGAGCAATATGACCAGAATCGGTCCCCCAGTTGTAGTATACTCGATAACAGATTAACAGGATATCGTGTTCACTTCATATCTCTACTGAAGACTTCTGTAGTGAGAGTGGAGGGGGGACCGGGTACCAACACCACTGCACTGAACACATGCAGTTTTCCAATAAATTAATGGAATACTAACAAATTTTTATTTGAAATTTGTTTCCTGAATAGTATTTCTGTAATCTGAGAACTCTGTATTTTGATAAGTTCCCGAGGAATGGAATAAACAGGAAGGACCATGAGTAAGGGAATTTCATGCGTGAGCACTCCTTGACGGACTTGCTGAAGAAATAGCCACGATGACACTAGCCGTGATGAATAGCCGGCAGGACTGCAAACACTGGAGGAACTGTGTCCATGACAGATGATTCTCCGCAGATGTTCCGAGGTCTAGAGTGCGCCATAACCGAGACTTACGGCCTCTGGAGGACTTACACTTCATAAGAGCTACTACCAACACCGGAACAATCGAATCACCAAAACTTTTCCCCATAAATTAGGAAAGCTATTTTCTTCAAGCAATAACTTGTCGCATTTGAAATTCCACTTTATCTTGGACTCTTTTCTTCCAAGGAAACATGTTACTAGTTGTTCCAAACAATATACCTGGTAAGATACCGTTTCTTAAGCATATATTTATTTAAAAAAACTAGTTGATATTTTTGATTCAAAATAGTTCATTATTTTTTGCTAAATCATTTGTGTCAAAAAATCACCTTTTCAGCAAATAATGAACTGTAAATATCTAATATATTAACTAAAAAGCACCTTTGAAATCGTCATAAATTTCATTAAATACTCGATTTCTGCTGGTTGTTCCTATAAAATCTTTGTGGCGCGTTTAAAAATAACTTCTGAGAAATGAGGAGTTAAGTTAAATTTCTTCTTACATATTGTTTTTTATTTTTTGCAACTGTGAAAATATTATTGTTGTGTGGTATTGGCATAGAAAGGCTAGTGTATTCAAGAAAAGTTTGACAGCTGGTTAATTTATGTCGTACCATAACTGTTACAGATAGTAAAGTTTGGAACTTGCCTCTCAGGTCTATAGTTATACATATAATGTATTTTAAAGATTAACCTGGATATTTTACAATGTGTTTCACCCTTAAATATATATTTTGTAGTTAGGTGGATAATATGCTTAATGGTATTTATTAAGTTTGGCCCTACTTTGGCCTAATTAACTATCTTCGTTATAGGGAGCACTTGGTGATGTATAGAGATATTACTAGATTATAGCTCTGACTAGAGAGCCCACGTTTCGAAATTGACCTTTACAATTTAACAATAGAATTAAATTAAATTTTAAATCTTATACTGCTGTGCACATTTGAACTGGGCAGTTTAGAAATCTTAGATTTTAGCATGCAGGGCACTTGTATATTTTTTTACCTTACCTCCAGTAATTTTGTTTAACCAAAATACAATCAATTTTTTTTGAGAAGTTTTGAAAATAACTATTAAATTCGGAATGGGTTAAATAATTTTTAGGACCGCTGTTGTAGAACGTACCGCTAGACGTGGGAAAGGCAAAAACTGGCTCGGGAATCACAAAAAAACCAATATTGTTTTTCTTCTAGAATCTTTTGCCACTCCACTGACTGGCCACTCATTTCAGACCTAACCTAAATCGGCGAGCAAACAGAACACATTGAATCGATAAGTCAAACTGTTATAGGAAAATCAGTGGCTGTCACTGGCAAAGAATCCGGCCAGAAGATCGATTCCACGCCCTCTAGGCAATTACAGACGGACAAAGCACATTTCAAATCAGACCGAATTTTCAAAAGCCGTCACGGGACTAAGTGGCGTTCTGTTGCAGATATGTTTGTTCATGTCAGCTCCCGTTGCTTGTATTATAACAAAAGAAATATGTATCACTGGTGTTTGGTTAAAATAGCTTAAGTCATCATTTTTACAAAACATCGTTTCGACTAAAAAATTCTGCTTTAAATCTCAGATTTTTAAGTCTATGATTTTTCAAAAGTGTTGGTCGAACACCAGTGATATATACGCATATCAGAAACACATGAATTCATGGGAGAATTTGTCCTTTTGGGAGAGATCTGCAGATCCAGAGGAAAGGACATTTAAAAATGTTTCATGGGGCTTCATTTTTTTTAAATAATGGAAGATTGACTTTTAGAATTGTCCGTCATTGTTCAGAGATTTAATTTTCAGGCAATTAGAATGATCACATAAAAAATTAGTATTAGTAAAATTATAAGAAAAATTAATAAATGTTGCTACATCGGGAAACATTTCATTAAATAAAAGTCGAAGCCAAAATTCTTTGACCCAGGTTAAATATTAATACATTTCAACGCCTAATCTACGTTCTGCATGACCATAAAAATCATTAGTAGGGTGGAAAACGCTACCCATACATTGTGGTCAATACAATTTAAATTCACAATTTTTTGCTAGTCAAATGCAAACTTTTGCAATTCGAATTCATCATTTTTCAAATCAATTTCAGCCTTTTCCATTCTATGGGCTAAACTACATGAATCATTCATTTTGTTTCTGATTCCATTAAACGAAGTGTGGGCAATGATGATTTTTAGCAATGATCTGGAATCGCTACACAAAAATGATACCCATTAATGAGTTGGGCTTGGTGAACAAAACCGTTATTGAAAACCTGTGTCCTTAGCAACGAGTTAAGGACGATTTTTTGTCTGAACTGTGGTAATAAACCTGCAGAGAATATTGAGGAATTATGTATTTCACCACCCTACGGTTACTTCAAATTGTTATTTATATACAATATATAATATACTTGAATAATTTAAATAAATTTTGAAGTTTTTATAACTAATTTTCATGTTTTTAATAAGAAAAAAATAAATATTTATGGAGAAATATTTGTTTGAATTCGGTTTTTCAAAAAGTGTTCGGTCTGTGAAAGAGAGAATTCAATGTTAAAAGTTCGAATCTGGAGATTGGTTTTATAAGCGAAACAAACAATGTAGTGCAACAGCAATATAGCCGGGTGGGTTGAGCCCAGGATCTTTGAGTCTCCTGTCGGGTGTACTACCCATAAACTATCCTGAGGGAACACATAGCATAGTCCACTTGAAATCTTTTCAAAAACGTTCTCAGAACAAAACATCGTATTACAACTTGGTGGATTCAGGTAGTGATGTCTGTTAGTTCATGGGTTTTAGTTAATATAAGCCTAATTTGCAATCTTTAAAATCGGAAACTATAGAGCATTTTGGTAAGTACAAGAGCCTAGAGTTCGGAACCATAGCAAAATTTTTGGGACAACTGGACTGTGGTATAAGCGTTCTGCATCCCGGTTCTGTCACTGATTTGAGGGGAAGGGGATGTGATAGGTTCAGCCCCTTCAATCCACTCCATTTGCTTGGCTTTTACCCTGTGTAGATATCTGGAATATTTAACATATCCGAATTCATTTGTTTTTCTAAGATACAGAACATTCTGGATCCTGATTGCTTCTATCTTTTCTTCACCCTTTTCATTTCTATACATTTATTTACAAGATATAATCATTCAATTTGAAGTATCTCATGAATAATTACTGGGTACAACTGTTTGTCTCATACCTACCATGTAAATCAATGCCTACAATAATAAGTATTCAATATATGATTTGTTTATTTTGAAAGTGTCCTAGGTTGATTTCCCAAAAAAATCAAGTTAGCTGTTTTACTGTAACATGTCTACGTTATGTCGTCATTTTTAACCATATTATAACTATTATAATATATCTCACTACCAAAGTAATATTATAGTCACAATTTTTTTAGAAATGTACAGATAACGTAGAAATGTAAATATTAAAACAGATTGAGTTTTTTGAAAAATCGGCTTGGAATATTTTCAAAATAAATGGCTCATATTATCCAAAATTATTCAATTAAGCAATCCATTGACATGACATATGAACGAAAGAAAGTTGATCCTGAGGTATAACTTTATGATACGGATTGTCTTGCTGAGTTGTAAAGCCCTCTGCTATGGATTTTAAATACATTAAAATAATCAATGGCACTTGACTGAGCCCTTGAGTTCAGACAAGGGTCTAAGGCAGGGAGATGAGCTTGCCTGTTATTTGCCCCAACTCTCGAAATTATGGAAATAGGGCACCCAGGCTGGAGGGAAGCCGATCAGCAAAATGCTGGAGATACTATGAATGGGATTGTAATTGACAACATCTACAGTAGCATTAAGAGATTTCTTTAGCTCTTCACCATCCAGAAGGAGCTGTGACACTCATGACAGCAATACAAAATATAGAATTTCCAAGTCAAAAAATTTTGCAAACCAAATTAAAATTGTTACCGGAAGTAAATTTTTTTTATACAATAACAATCTTACGGTAAAACGTTATTAGAGCCTCCTTTAACTTTTAACACTCAAAATGGTAGCTCATAATATATTTATTCGCGATCAAACGTTGAATTCACGTCTAGAAAATTTCATTAGGTACTCATCAGTCATCAGTTTTCCTTGCTTAGCGTTGATTGACCTACCTAATGAATGGCCGAGGAAGGATCGCTGTTTCTTGAAAAATACAGCGTACCACTCGACAAACTGGAATAGATATCTTTAAGTATTTTTTAAAGTTTATTTTACCGTATTTCTATCACTGGGGTCATTAATATAACATATACAAATCAAATAATACAACGAGTCTCTAACCGTTGTACATATACATTTAGAGTGACAGGGTTCTGCAGAAAAAGCCCTTGTAGACACTGAAGACAGTGCGGGACAGAGATTGAAGTTTCAACATTGTCAAACAGTTCAAGAAAACGTAGATATTTTGCAGTATGTAACTACTAATTGTGACTATCCAAGGACTCACAAAGAGTTACTGCTTAAATAAAGGCGTTATAAAACCATCCAATAATCATATCTCATGGAACCAAGAGTGCAGTCCAAAGTTTTTATCAGCGGTATCGTGACCATAAGTTAAATAATCTTTGTAGAGGAGAGTCTTTTAAAAGAAAAAAAATAAGCTTTATTATGAAGTACAAGCAAAACACTGGTGTAGCGACCGCTAACTACTTAAGATAAATCACCCTATACTCTATGGTATATACATTGTAAATTAATTTAAACCAATGTAAATAACATTACCAAACCATAAATTATTGTAAATATTGTAAACAATAAAAGCGCAGCTGTAAGACACTGGGGACCCTCACCCGCTTCCCATAGCAGGTAGTAAAGCGACCCAGGCCAGGCCTAGGGCTGCCGAGAACAAAGAGCCACCGCATACTGAGCTGGCATTTGGTACAATAAAACCTAATATGATCGGGTACTACCGAAGCCAGCTGGGTATATAAAGACCCAGGGTTTGGCCTGTAAATCATTTTCCCGACCTCTCTCTAACTGATGACTTGCGGCTGCACTGATGTTTAAGACTTACCCTTCTCATTTATGAAAACCTCTGGACTTCTCGCTTCCTAACCTCGCTATGTTTTAGTCCGGCCTTGTCAGACCCCACACTCTCCTAGTGGGATTCTTTGCCTTTGTCTCACTAAAACTAGCAGTTCGTTGGGAGAGACCTCTCCCTAGTGGACCGAAATTTACCGAGTAGCGTCTCCTACGGCCATCCAGTCTGCCTCTCTCCGGTTCACACTCGCCTTTGGGATCCGGACGGATTTCACCTACCCTCAGATACCGATTGTGAATTCGTGGTCATTCCAAGACCACACAAACTACCTACACTACCTACCCTATACCTCTTCTCCTGAACATAGTGCATTGTCGAGCCACATGCCTATCAAATTTGGAGTCAGATAGTAAGACCGTCATGAAACGATTGTCCAGGTCATAGCCTAATCAACCCTCACTTCGTCACCAGGGCTAGGGTAACTAGGCACCCCCTTCGTGACGACCCGATAACTGGTATACACAAATATTAAGAGTTATGTTAGTACATACTGGGTGGAAGGTCTAGGCATGAGTGCGGGAACAAGTGGGGTCTAGGGCTAAAGCTGAGACATATATGTATAAGAAATGTAGTTCTCGGAAGTTGGGAGGGAGGTCTTGAAGGGATGCGGCTGCTTACTTAAAAATAACAGGGGACCATCAGTAACTTCCATGATGTCACGAGGCAGGTATACGTTCTGCTCAACCCCCTTCTACTATTAGCATTATACATAATATTAGCATTATAATATTCTAAGCATTATAAAACTTATGATGCTTTCAAGAAATATATTATACTCCCATATTTCCTTTTTATTTAACTAAGTTAATAACAAAAAGTGAATTTACAAAACCATAACGAGGGGATTCCTTATATACAAAACCATACTTTTGTTTCTAGAATAAGGAAATTCTATAACGGCATAAAAGCTGGGAAATAGAATAGGAGTTCCTATTTTGATCCGGTAGGTGCAGCTGTCATTTACCCTTAGTCTAAAAGAAAGGATTAATATAAAGGATAAGGAATAAAATGTATTCGGTTAAAAGGGTCTGTCAGGCATGTGTGGAAACCTAGGAAGGTCCGTGGTTCGATAACTAGTCAACTGTTGCCTTGGTCTTCTTCCGACTGAAAATTTATTATTTACGGCAATGATTTTTCCACCAAAGCCACAGAAAAGATTTTTTGTTTTCCAAACCCGAAGGTAGATACTCCAATTACCAGCGATCCTAGTCTGTGGTAATCTCAACTACTATCCTTCTTTTTGTAGGGATAAATTTAAATTCAATGGCATAGTTTGGAGTGGATTGCAAATCTTTAAATCTTTTTTGAAAATATTTGTTGTGATAATTGCCTTGGTTTATCTAGAAAGATGTTAGATATTCATTAAATTCATAATATGTAAGATATTAAGACAAGGTATGAAGATATTATGATAGTATGATGTTGTTAAAATAAAGATGATGTTTAGAGCTCCACATATTTGAGAACTTATGTCTTGTGAGAATTAAATAATTGTCAACCAAATCAAATGTCTCAAAAAATAATCAGGTGACTGTGGCTCGAATGAGAATAAATAATTGGAAAAAGATTTGGTTTGAAAACTGTGATAAAAGCGATGAGGAATAATGGCTGAATGCTGGAAGTCATGAAATATTAAATAATTACCGAAGGAATCGAATCTGTTTGTCAAATGATAGTCAAATAAGTGTGTGTTGTTTGAGCTAATTTTCTATGCTTTTATACCTTTTTTATCCGGTGACCTTCTCTCCTTTTGAGAACATCAATTAGCAATAATTGTGGTTTTTCGGTATAAACTTAATTTTAATAAGGATAGTGTATCTTGACTGAAATTGTAAAGCTCCTCTTTTGTTGTGATAAACAACATTTTTCAGGCTTATTAAGCTTCGATTTTCTCTTTTGTTCAATTTATTAATTTTCGCAGAAATGTTTCTTTTTTATTTATTTAATGAAGCTTCTTCAAAAATACCCAGAATAATAGCCAAAATGTATCAGTGATGATGACAATTGTGCCTGAAATAAAATATTGTGGGCATAATATGATTTAGTACAATTTACTGTACTATATTGAAGCTTCTTCGTTGGAATTTACTCTTTTATTCATTATTCATCGAAGCTTAAATGATCAATCACTGTTTCCCAGCGTAGGAGGAAACATTTTTTTCTCACTTCAATGAATAATGAAAAAGAATTTTTTTTCCCCCAGTGTCTATATTTGAGGTATTCAAGTTGCCTCGTGTAATTCTATCATCCAGAAATAACTTAATTTTTTTTCTAGATACTTGCTTTCTTGGTTAAACTTCTGAAACTCATATTGTGGTAGTACTTTCATTACTTTCTTGTTGCTGCAGTGTGAAGTGGCCCAGCTATTGCACTAATTTAAACAATAGCCAACAATAAAAAAAGGGACGATAGTTGATGATATCAATGACAGTTAAATAATTAAGTCCCGAAGAAAAAAAAGAAATATCTGAAAAAAAAAAATACTTCTAATTTATACTAAATTAGATATCCAACAAAGTTATTGCTAAGCCTGAAGGTAGACTTCACTAAAAATGTTTTATTCCACATTTCCTGGGATCTTGTTAATGGGTTTTTAGCTAAAATCCAATAAAGACAAATATAAGCATGAAAAAAAGTGGATCTTTTATCTCTTAATTTTAATCATTCTTATGGCATGATTTATTTCTAGTGCTTAAGATAAGACTGAAGCCGGTAAATATAAAGTAATTGCCATGATATCTAGTCATTTAAAAAATGTGTTCTCTAACTCGATTCAATTCAACCTAAATGTTTAAGAATAGGATAATTGTTGTAATATGGTGGTCAAGTTGTCTGAACTATATTAAAATCAAAAAAACATGTTTAAGAAGTAATACCCAGGGCAAAGGCTTTCTCGAGGAAAAGTAGGTAAATTCAATATCCACGTTATGACCTCAAGTTTTGGATCTAGAAGATCCTGCAATATACAATCGCAGGAAGAATGGACGATTTGCCTATCATAAGCTTTTACTCCATCTCATGTCCTCAATTTCTTGTTTTATCCCAAAATTTAATCTTAAGAAAGCTTTTCCCGCCACCACGTGCCCCCTTCCAGACGATATTAGGTTATTCTCCTTGTTCAAGGAGACCGAGCCACTTTTTAGAGCTGTCACTCTTGGTGACATTTGATTATGAACTTCTGTTAGTAAAATAGATTTTTCTCATTAATACATTTAAAGTTCGAAATAGATTCCATTAATTACAACTTTTGTAATAGTTAATGGTTAAAATTCATATGAGCCAAAGAAAAAATATATTAAAAGTCCCCACGATTCCTGTGACCCAATTCAAGTCTAATCTCTTTAACTGATTTCTCATAAATTGTGAAAAATGACAGATCATCTTTCAAAGAATATTACAATGTTCTGTTTAAAGTTTAAGAATTGATTTACTCGGTATTTTATGTATCAAATATTCAACATAGATTTACTGTATTATAATACAATTGTAAAATTGCTAACATTATTAATAAATGTTAACATTAAAATATCTATAGAGCATAATATAAGTATCATTGAACAATTTGAGAGTTTTTGAAATCGAATAACTAAATCACACGCTATCAAAGTTTTTACATGTCTAAGGAAAAAAATAAAGCGAAGTTAAGGTGGAAAATAGCAAATATTTTATGTTATTTAATCCTCCATCATCAAGATTGATTCAAAATAAAAAAAAAAAAAAAAACTCCAACTAACTGATTTTAACTTGCGAAGGTAGTTGGTAGTAGACAGATTAAATTACTCCAGTTTACTTCTTGCTCGAAACATCGCAAGTGGGAGCCGTAAGTAAGCAATTAAGAAAGCTAATTACTTTTTTTTTTCTAAGCTCTCTAGTTAGAATTTTAGGATGAGGGAGAAATATAAAATATTTAGGGTGATCGGAACCTTGTACTAGGGGTACCTGCTTGAAGGTGGTATGAGAGGAGTACGGAGTGTGGAAATCCTCGGTGGAGGTTGATTGTTACGGTACAGCGGTGAGAGTCCACTGGTGGCTGGGCCTACAGTCTTCTCTAGGCATGTAGTGCAGTCGTAGTTAGTCTGATACCAGTGAGGGTGCCCCTTAGAGGCTTGTTGTTGGTGAGCCAAGCGCCGTGATGTCAACCATTTCTTCTGCTTTACTCGATCTTGTGAGTTGACATCGTGCCGGTAGCGGTGGTGGTGTCATGTCTCGGAACAGAGGGTTTAGAATGTGCTTCATCGAGTCGAAGAACTTGATGTGACGTCGTCTGATGGCTTCGGTGTTGGTGGGGAACTCGAACTTTTCGTGCATGTCGGAAACCTTCATTTCACGAAAAGGGGTATGCCATAGTGCCGTTTGCAGGATGTTGTTCTGGAAGCTCTGGAGGTGAGTTTTGGTGCTGTCATGTAGGAATCTAAAGAGTGGTGTCCCAAACAGTAGAGCCTGGCCTCAGGACGCTCTTGTATACGAGGAGTTTCAGTCGAAGGGATATGGCCTGGCTGGTGATGAGATGCTGGAAAGAGTAATAAGTTCTGTGGACTCGTTTTAATTTATTTTGCAAGTGTGTGCCGAACGTCATGTGCCTGCCTAGGTTGATGCCCAGGTAGCAGATGCTGTTGGCTAATTTACATTGAGTCCCGTCTATGGTAAAGCTGGGTGGACGCTTCTTTTTCCCATGCTGGAAAGAGAAGATGATCCCCTGAGTCTTGGCTGGGTTCACTTGAATGTGGACAGCTTGCAGCCTGTCGGTGATCAATTGGCTAGCGCCCTCTTACTCTTACTCTTAGCAAGAGAAACATATGAAGGGACAAGTTTACATTTAATTACGAGAAGTCTCTTATTTCAACTTAAATTTGGTTAATATTTGATCTTTGGATCTGGAAGTGTATCACGTTTTGAAATTAATTAGGCATCTTAAAAGAACATAATTGAAGCAAAGAGCTTAGTGCTTAAAATTAAATAAAAAAAACCGATAGCATTTCACTTCATGAAATGAAAATTCAGGTTTTCGTACGGCACTTTTTCAAACGTAATTACTCTGAACGTAATAAAAGACGGGACCAAGCAAGTAACACGAGAAGGTTCAACAGCTGTAAGTCATAAACATAACAACCCTTTTGGGGCCTCTCTACCTCCAGGGGGCAAGGGGTCGGGTAATTAAGCGTCGGCCGTGAGTACATCACCACATGTGTGGGCGACCCCCAACCGCGGGCCTAGCACCCTTGCAGCCCCCAGTAGAGAGGATACTTAAGGCAGGATCCTGGCCCTGGTAATTAGTCTCTCGCGACCTTTACTTGGTGACGCTTGGTTTCCGCTCGACTTCTGAAAACTTGACTAATTCTTTATGAAAAACCTCTGTACCTCTTCTCTTGAACATAGTGCATTGTCGGGGCACATACCTATCAAAAATGGAGTCAGATAGTAACGCCGTCATGAAACGATTGTCCAGGTTATAAACCCGAACAATCCGCACTTGTCACCAGGGCTAGGGTGATCAGGCACCCCCCTAGTGACGACCCGACATTACTTATTGTTAGTTCTCATTGGCCATAAATTTTATCCCGTTATGCGCCACCAAATAACACAAAGTTACATTCATCAAATAACTAGAAGGATAATCACGGTTCCTAATAGCAGATAGTATATTATTTAGTCATTTTTATTGTACAAATACTAAGCATAATGAATTAATTAGCACTATTTACTGCTCTAGTAAATTTAAAGGATTCCTGGTTTGTAATCTACTGTCAATGTTCAAATTTCGTGTCAAATGGTTCCAGGTGTTTGCCACATTAAGTTGAATATATACCTTACATGGGTGGGGGGGGGACGTTATCGCATTAAACACTTCTACATGAGATGTATTCCAGTGCTACACCCATTGGTTAGTGTAACGTCGGTGGGTGAGTTCATCCATCGGAGGCATATCGAGTTTTTTACGAGAAACGACTCGTTGCAGTAACTGACAAACCCAGTGTTTAACACTATGATCCTACCCCTATTCCCGTATCGATGGCATGACTGGGAAAACTAGGTTAAGTTAGGTTAGTATTAGTACAATTAATTCTTAAGGTAAGCCCTATTATTTTCTCTGTTCACATTCCTTGTATTCTGCACATCAGCCTAGTTTAGCAAAATTCATTTAAATCCTACAAATTATATAAAATGTAGCTACTCTACAGTAAATATGGCACGATGTAATGATTCCTTATAGTGGAATATGTACATCTATATACATTGAATAAAGGGTCTTAAAACGAAAAAAAGTTCCTATTTGTATTTATGCTTAAAATAATGAAAAATGCAAGTTAGAATTTGATACCCTTTAAACTATGGCCTCTAAAAATACAGCACTAATCAAACATCTCTGATCACGTTTTAATATTCTTTCTTTACTCTTAATAGAGATTTAAATATCTATTCAAATTCTGGCTCGGACAAGACAAAAGCCTATTGTGATTCAAATTGAGCCCTTCTCTGGCCCCAGTTCTAATCCAATTTATTTATCTTTACAATGAGCCAGTTTCGGAACCACCCTCAACTATTGCTGAAAATTCACTTGCTTTTAATATTGTATTTGAGTAAAGATAAAAAAAAAGAAGTTTTATATTAATTGGAAGTAATTGCTAAGTTCGGGAATATCGATCGCCTCAAGCGTATTACTTACTATTGCTTTTACAGCCACAAAGAGCTACTTGATGTATCGATCATCTGCACATCAAATTTGCCAATCAATCACTTTTTCAGATACATTTTTCAGGCTAATTTCAAAGAAGAATAATCAATAATTAAAAACTTTTATAAATAAATAATTTAAATAATTTAAAAGAAGAAATGAATCTGTTGGGATATTGGCTTAGGAAAGAGAGATGTGAAATTTTAATCAAAAATATCATTGGACAACAATGCGACGCACTAAGTGTGTTATGGTAGTATGTATATAATCCCCGATGTATGTATACGATCCCGCTTCACGGGCTTGTGGGGCAAGCCCGTTTGAGGCTCAGCCTCAGGAAGGGCGAGAAAAAAAAAAAAAAAAAAAAAAAAAAAAAAAAAAAAAAAAAGTATGTATATAATCGGTTATATTTTCTTACTATACTACAATGATTTAAGTCTTATATAATGTATATTTTTATGTAACTGTACTAATAAGGTTTTCTATCTACGTCGCACATTTTAATTAAATTGTTATATAGCTATTAAAACGTAAAATAAGGCCCCCAAAAGAACTTTTCATGACACTTTCAAAAGTAGGTTTTCGGATTTTTTTTTGTTTTCACGTGCAGATATTTGTAGGAAAAATATCGAAAAATGAAAAAAAAACAAATATATAGTCAAAAACTAATCCAATAGTAAGAGGATTTACCTGTCGTTATTACGACATTCCCCCAGGATATCATTTTCCTCTCGCCAGGCTAGATCTAGGGATTACCCGCCTCACACTGGAAGATTATGTATGCCCAATTGAAATGTCACTAGCCACAGGGCTACGAAAAAACATATGTATAATGTTTATCCAAAAACCCCATGACCAACATTTCAATTTGAATTCAACGCGCTGTTATTGTTTGACAATATCAGCGATTCTCAAGATTGTAGAAGTTTATGTATCTGCATTTGTATTTAAAATGTTTAACACTGTATTGTTCGTTTTTCCATTGTTGTTTCCAAGTACAAAAAACCGCTTTTATTATCACTCAGTAAAAAAAAATTACTCAAAGTTTTAAACATTACAAGAATAATGTAATATCAAATTTTACAAGTTAGTTTAATATTAGCATAACAATTTTTTAAATAAAATTAAAGTATATTAAATAATGACAAAAAATATTACTACTATTATAGCTAACTAAATATTACTAAATATCAATAAAGTTAGCTTGTTCTGATTACATAAACAGCCTGCTATGACTAAGAATGGGGCTTAATCCCATTTTTTCACAGAAGTAGCGCGTTGGAGCTGTGCAGTGGGAAGTGGATTGGTACCACTCCGGGATTGGAGTTTCTAAGCACTCTCAACAGCCTCCTGGTGGATTGCGTTGACTGCATTGGATACACTGCTCTTTGCCCGATAACCTCTCCTTCAGGCTGGAGTGGGTCGTTGGGATGATGGAGATGTATCTCCATACTCGATCATGTTCGTAGGTTCGGATGTGAGAGGGTGAATGACTTGTGGATGTTCCTGTCACATAGATCTCTTTCATAGTGAGTTCTACTTGGAGAAATGCAACACTTGGAACGTAAATTCATTTTGCATAAATGCACCTGCTCGCATAAAGCTCCTTGGAATCGGGACGTCACATACCAAACTTTATAAAGATCTACCTGCTATTTTTCACTAGTTGATTTGTGGATCCCTTTCCCGCCAATTCTTGTTTACAAATATAAACTATATTCTCTTTCAAATAATATACTCATATTGAAAAAGAAATTGAAGACTCAGTAAGTGAAGAAGCAATATCAAGGGATAAATACAATCAGGCAGGAGTCCAAAGATTGTAAAAAAATTACTCGGTATTATTACCCAAAAATATTTAGGCGTTCCTGGAAGGGCCCTTGAAGGAATGATCCTTTTATTCCATGTTAAATTATTTCAGTCATTCAAAACAGCATTCTAAAACACAAAAAGAAATATTAGTTCATATTAGGCCGTAACGAAGGGGTCTTACAGACCTAACCGTGGTGGCGGAGAAAGAGATAAGTGGTCTATGGCCTTGAAAACTGCTTGGCGACAGGTCCCGTTATTGATCTATCTGACTCCGTTTCTGATAAGTGTGTGCCCCAACAGTGCACTGTGCTAAGGAAAAGGAGGTAGGTAGAGGTTAGGCTTGAGGAAATTTATGGGTCTCCAAAGGCGATTGTAAACCTGAAAGAGGCAGACTGAACCACTACTAAGGTCGCGACCCAGAAGCCATCGAATGCGTGGAAGAGGTTCCTTCCAAGGATGGGCAAGAAGCCTGGGAACTTCACTGGGAATGGTATAGAGGCTGTTTGCACCGCCACTAAATCTAGCTGGTTAGGAATAGAGAGGTGCAGAGGTACATGAAAAGGCAGTAGTTAGAAACGTTAATGCAGTTGTGAGTACCAGTTCAGAGGCAAGAAAAGGGTCAAATGAATCGACAGTTTTTTTTTCTATACCCCTAATTTTTATTTATTACAAATTAAATATATAGAAACATACACACTCAATAGGGGGCTCAGTTTATTATTCCCAAAGTAGTGAGGAGACGCCCGCCGCGGGCTAGGATCACTACAACCTCTTAGCCGCCGTCCGGTGAGCGCCCAGAAAGAGATAAGGCGGGTGAGCCTATGGTCTTTCACCCTGGCCGCCTGCCTAGTTGGCAGGGTAGCCTCATTCGCTTTGATCTGACTCCATAAGATCTTTAGAAGGTGTGTGTGCCCCGACAAAGCACTGTGTTAAGGAGATGAGGTACAGGGTAGGTTTATAGGTAGTTTATGTGGTCTTGGAATGACTACGAATTCACACTCAGGCAGCTCAAAGTCCTCGTGGAGCTCGCTGTTTCTTCACTGCTTGAATGTAGTATGTCTGACCACTTTCATAAGTATGCAGATTTGAAACCACTGGAGTCGCCTCGCTGTCACTTCAGTCAAATGACTAAAAACGGCGCACCGTACATTAGAGAAGGCCTGAGTATGCTCTTATATATCATAAGCTTTTAGCACAGTGACAGATTGGGGGAAGTCAGTATATATGTAAGCCGGTAAGACTATGCGTGTCTGTTTCAACTTCCTGGCTAAATTGTCAATGAACAGAGGTGTTGGTCCATTGTAATGCCCAGATATACGAGGCTGTTTGCAGGAGAGTTTTGCTGCGTTCCTACAGTGTGTGTAGTAGTCATTCTCTTTTGGATTGA
Source organism: Acanthosoma haemorrhoidale (assembly GCA_930367205.1). Classification (NCBI taxonomy): domain Eukaryota; kingdom Metazoa; phylum Arthropoda; class Insecta; order Hemiptera; family Acanthosomatidae; genus Acanthosoma; species Acanthosoma haemorrhoidale. Next base: position 183,362,340 of record OV884011.1, on the reverse strand, counting down.
AAAAATTACGCTGTCAGCCTGAATTGAATAGAGCAGCTCCGGGTATTCCCGGTCGCAGAGCATTTGACCGTGGGACACCGAGTCGAAGGCCTGCGTGCTGTCTACCGAAATCATAGCCCTGACTATGTTTTCGTTCAAATTTTGGCTAGCTTCTGACTGTAACTCATAAGGGGGTGTTCTGTTCTCAATAGATTAAAATCCAGTCTGTTTAGGTGGAATGAGGTTATTTCCCGCAAGGTATACTACCACAAATCTGATCGGTTGTGGGCTGAGTGGTCTGCGCTCTTAGCTGGCTTGAGCAATGAAAACAAGATGACTTGTTTCCATTTTTCAGGAAAATACCGCAATCTTATACACGAGTTGTACAATCCTTCTTCTTATCCGCTTCTTCTTATCCTCTTCTTATTCCTGTCCTAGCTGTGATATTCCTATCGCAGTGGTCGGCCAGTTTATTTTTACTTGTTGCTCGGGAGTAAGAATATTGTCGACTTCGTGTAACCGGACAGTAGCTTCCAGAACATTCTGTGATGACCGTGCGTGCTACGAAGTCACTCATGCCTGATCTCATCTGATCTCTCGTCCTGTACCACCTATTCTTCCAATCGTTGCGCAAGGCTATAATTTTTAGAATGTGGTCTGCAGATGGTCGCAGGGGTGGTGGCATGGGAGTGAACCTCGGGATCGCAGTGTCTTCTGCGTCTATGATCACATTAGTTATGAAAGTTAGTTGAAGATCTACTTCTTCTTTCGTTCAAAGAGTTGGCACCGTATGCAGACATTTAGACAAGAGTTGATCGTTGAGTTGATTGGCAGTGGAACCGCTCTCTTTTGGCTTGAAATTATTATCGTACTCAAATTAAGATATATGATAGTTGTGGGTAATTTTACGGGTCATTAGTGATATTCAATTTAGTTTGTAACACTATATTTCTCTTGTTACAGGTGACGAAGCACAATGCCATCTGATAAAATCAAGTAAGTTGAACTTACAGTATCAGAGCAATTATTTGAGGGAAAGTTCCCAAAACCAGATTTTGCTTTTGATTTAAGCAAAACGGAACATATTATAAAATTATTTTTAAAAGCATGTAATATGCACTTTATAATGTCATGAACCATTTATTAATTAACTTTTACAAAATATAATTCAAAATTTTAGTTATTGTGCTTAAAAAAAGACATAGAATCTATTAGAATAGATACACAAAATTTATATGAGAATTAAATCACTTAGCCAATAAAAATGGCAGATGTACCCGTCCTTTTCTGCCCCAGCACAATTCACAGGACCCACAGTGAATTTTGAACCCACTATGACAGTGAACATAACTCAAACATGACCCAAACAAAATTCTTGTTTAAAATCTTTCAAAAATTTCCTATCATAAAACAAATAAGGTCATATATCAAGGCTATATGACTGGTTCAGGCTTATCATCAAGATCCTTAGCCAGAGGTAGGCAGTTCGGCCTCTTTTGGTTTTTGCTGCTTCCTTAGGTACTTCTTGTTGGAAAATCTAATGAGTGTTCTTTTCGGAACATTAAAGTATTTAATGGCCTTCTTCCAACCTGTTACAATCGCTTTGGTCATTTTAGGCGGACACCGCGTTTTTTGATTGCCCTTCCCCATAATCTTCTTGGCATCTGCAAACGGGATTTAACAGTGTGTCTAAAACAGCCAGACTTTAAACAGATAAAATAAGGGATCCCATTTTGGCAACTGAAGTGGTTAGGTTCCCACGATTAAAGCCAATATATTTTAAATCAATCAATTTTTAACCAAAGATCTAATCTAAACAATAACGACCATTAAATCATTTAAGAATTTATGTGAAACGTAAAAGATATCCGAACCTTAAGGAAGCGACAGTAGATCTCAAATGGAACATAAAAGTTTATTTGGGTTATAGTTAGTTGTCTATTCCGAACAGGAAAGGAATAAAATAAAATTTTGTATTTTTTTAAGGTTGCCACGGTTTCGTTGTCACAAAGCGGTAACTAAAAATCTATTTAAGTTAGGTAGTTCCCAATTGCAGCATCGTAAACTAGACAAGACTTTCTACAGAGAAAAGTAGAATTTATCTTTGTAAAAAACATTACGTGACTAAATTACGCAAAGTTTTTGAATAAAATCATGGATTATTTCGATTTTTTTTTAACAGCCTCCTACTATACTACAGATTACCCGCTTTTAGAAAAACTTCCTTGTTTAATAGGCTTTAAGTCCATTTTAACTAAGTTGCGGTCTGTTCCGGATTAAAGTCATTGCACTGCACCACTCATCCCTATAATCCTCCTTGGAGACTAAAACGGCAGTGGCCTCGTGGCCTGCTATAAATGCGTGACAGTGGGAGCCCTGGCAATGGCCAGTTTCTCCAATCATGTCCTGAGCGTCTGTGGGTCTCGCGCTCTTGGTCATCCTTCACTGGCTTGCATCCGGTGACGTGGCTGACGGACGAGCGTGGGGGACTTCCCAAGACTCCACTTCCTCTTTCGCATGCGAGGGAGGTGACAAACATGTGGTTTAGGGAGGCCTCTGGGCTTTTTGTAAATATTGTAAGAATTAGAACATTTATCTCAATCATTTATTGCCTAATAAGGCAGATTGTAATTTTAGCACAATAAAGAATATTACTTATATAAAAAAAAAAAATGTTATACATCTGGTGCTCTTTGATTTAAGCTCTGAACCATGTGTGATTTGTTTGATTATTTAGCACTTTAATACCGTAAGGATAACTTTTGAGAAAATAAAAAGATCGTCTCTATCTTTCATTTATTCCGACTAGGCCGAGAGGCGATTCATGTTTCCTACAGTATGTTGGGTATGGGGGAGTGAATTATGATAATATTCAAATGTATATGTATATGGCTATTATAGTTAGGGTACAATGCGCATTAATTTCAATTTAATAGGCGCACATTAACTCATAAAGGGGACATGCAATAATATAAGGTGGTGATTAGAAAGGCTAAGTGCGCCTATTGCGGCAGGGGGGAGATTAAACCGTTGCCTATTATACTTAAAGCCTCCCATTATATGTTTAACCATAAAACCCATAATGGAGTCGCTAATCTTTCCATTGGCTCTAATCCTTAGTCTGCTCGAATAAATTCCAACAAACTCGATCTCTTGTGTTTCACCGGCGATAGGGTAATTCGGAGGGGTCTTTAAGTCCATTGAGTTTGTACGCCTATTAACCCAAAAGAAGAATTAGTTAAAGTTGCCAAAGTTAAACTTTTCTTTTCGGAGGTATTCACACTTAGGGGAAAAACCACTGGTTTATCCGAGGCTAAACTAAGCCTCCTTAGAAATCTATTTCTTCTTTTTTTTAAATCTTTATGTAAAAAAAAGATTACCTTCTGCCCTAGAATGGCAACAGATAATTGTGATAATATATTGCATTCGTACAATATTTACAAAATATGACATTAACGCTACATTTACAAAGTGCCCACTTGACATCTTGTTTATTCTACGGTAACCGCCGTAAAGATAATTCAATCGGTCTTAAATTTTTTTTTTAAATTGTCTTTTAAACATTTTGATAAGTTGTGGGTACTGATTTTTAATTTTTGTAAAGTCACAATCAAAGTTTGATGTAATCAATTGAATGTATATCACAATAAAGTTCTAAATGTCCCTGGATCGAAATCTATTGATATTTTAAAGAAAAAAGTTTTGCAATCCAAAAATAAAAATGGTGCACTTAATATCGTTCTAGCTGATTTATTAAGCTCTTTCATTAATGTTCTTTTGTTTTGTTACAAATAAAACGCAGTATTCTAGGTCAAACATCTGGAGTATTTTCGTATTTGTATGAGTTTTTGGGATTTGGGGGGTCTCTGGGCTGTCTGTAAATATTGTATGAATGAGCAAGTGAATGATGAACTGTAAATATGGTATGAATGAGAGCATTTTTCTTATTACTTATTGCCTTATAAAAGGCAGATTGTAGTTATAGCACAATAAAGGAATATATCAATAGAGATTTTATTTTATTGTGTTTTATGTTATTTTGCGGTGCTTTTGAAAGAATTTTGTGTTTTGGGGTTATTTACTATTAATAATGCAGCGAATATATTGACCCCAAGTGCGTACGATATCAACAGTAAAGCTTCAGGCACCTCTGAAGCCCACCAGGCGCAGGCGGCACCCCAGTCCCACCTGTCTTGTAGGCAGGGCATGTATTTTAGGTTTTTATACACGAGGACTCATCGGACTATGTTGGTAAAAGCCATGTTCTCTTTCAATAATTCAGCACAGTCCGCAGTGCTTGTTCATGGTGACTTAAACTAATGCTAAGTTCGATGTTCGAGAGTTTTGTAATTAATAGATACTTCATGGCGTAACAATACATCTAATATAAAACTGTATCTAAATACATAAAATGTAAGGAAATATATAAGGGATGTATCTTTCTAAGGGTACATATATCCTTTTATATATTCACCTCATTTACTCCCAATACCTCGCTTTTACGCTCGGGTTGAATAATTAGAGCATTTGATTAAAAAGGGATGCCATACAGCTATTCAACTCAACGGATTTGATTACTTTATCCGATCATGAGCGTAAAGTGCATACGCAGAGATATCCAAAAAGATTTAAATCTTTTAAGTGATAACTCAAACACGGTTCTATGAAACAAAAATGAAATAATCAAAAATACATAATTGACCTACAATAAACAAAGGAAATAAAGTAAACGACAAATTCATGCCAGATCACGATGAATTTTTATTATTAAAATAAAATAATACACATTATAAGTTACTTGGAAGGAAAATAAGAAAAAAAAAAAAACAATATTTAAATACCAGGGCCTGGTATTTACTGAAATCTATAAACTAATTAAAAAATAATTTTGTGCTTAATATCGATTGACAAATATTTGCTTTGGTTTATACTATGCGTTCGAAAACATTCAGCTATCAGAAACTCAATTTGATAAAAAAAAGGAACTGTTTTGTTCAACGAATATTCATAAAAAAAAAAAACGATAAAATAATAAGGAAATAAAATTAAAATTTAGCAATGGAATTATTAGTTTAATTCGGAAAACCGTAATTTCTGTCATTAACAAATTGCAGCAGTAATTCAAAGGTCTTTAGAGAAAAAAAAACTGTAGAAGATAAGAATACAAAAGTATTATTCAGGTAGTTGTAGATGAAGCTTAAAGCAGTATGAGAAGTGTTGATTGAAAGACAACCACTGGGCGGTGATGTTAACGGAAAGGTCCGTCACCGAGTCGAGAGATGAATTGACGTCGTCGAAGTTGGTTGTCGCCATTGATAAGTTGTTAGGCCAAGTCCTTCCTTCTCGTAGTCTCGTTGATGCCAGCTCCAAGTTCTAAGTGGAACGGGCTCTTACAGACATTACCTCATAACTAAGTCGGTTCAAAAGCCCGCGCCATAAGCCTTGTTACCCAAAGCCCAAAGTTATATAAAATAGAATGTTACTGTATGTTTTTTACTCAGGATAGTTAATGGAATGGGATTAAAACAAACGTGATTCATACGATAAAAAGAGTACAGATTCTTATTGAATAAATATTAGTGACCATGCTTACCTCAATGTCCTCTATGGATGAGAAGTCCGGTCCAGACCTCATCTCCTCAGCGACATTGCGATGTTCACACCCGAACAAGAGGGCAGCATGTGTACCAACCTCATGTCAAGCAGACCTCCTCCCTAATCCTTTGTCTCAACACACTGGTGTCGCAACATTGAGTTCTTTGTATTAAAACACTATTTTTCAACACGTTCTGAGAGCGTGACCCAAACCCAAAAGTTTGTGGAAGACCGCCCTGTCTGCTACGCCCCATATTTCTATCTGACACTCACTCTCGTGACAAAAAAGGATGGGCTATAACTTGTCACTTGAATCTGCCTTTATGATGGCCAATAAAGGATTCATCTGGGCTCTTCGTAGCTTGAAGCCTACCCAAAGGGTTTATTGCTTGGTTTATGACAGTCAGCTCTTGACCCCTTAGTACTTTTATCTAGGCAACCGCTATCTCCTAATACTAATTTTATTTTTACATCAAATTCACATGTCAGGGTCAACCAACATGTAATACTAGAATTTTATGAAGCATCACACTTGACTTGATTATTTTTCTGTTTCATCATTAGGATTATCACTGAGGACTGAACCATGAAGTCTCATGCAGATATTGACTTCCCAGCTTGTGAGCAGTTTATCCTAACTGAATTGAAGGGAGGTTTGAACGAAGATCTGGAAAGGGGGCCATAATTCTACTGTATAAATAGTGGAGGCGGTTTGAGTAAAGGAAGTAAACAAGATCTAGGTTCTCCTTAGACCGCCTATGCCGGACAAACACCATTAGCAAGTATGAGACTTGAGGACGGTCCGCAGTCTATGGGCACTAAGTTCATCTGAAGGATTAGGCAAATGGTTGTCTCTTGGGCACGCCAGGCTCCTATAAATGTTTACTGTCACTCGCCATCGTGGAATAAGGCTTTACAGTATCGGACGAAAACATCGAGGATTAAGTCAGTTACACTGGCAGAAATCTAGGACAACTGGTCTCCCAGTAAGTATGAAGATTGAGGTAGATACACGAAACTACGTGACCATTGCAACAGTAGCATTCCCATTCGTTTTACAAGTAATGACTACAATATTTTTACAACTACCACCATAACTACAAACGATATTTACTAATGACTCAGAAAGATACGATATCGACCTATATAACAAACCTATATAAGATACTGTTGTTCTTGCCAGACTTGGAATCAGTATCTTCGAAACTTTTTAATTAGATGTGAAAAAACTTCCTGGAATTACTAACAATTTTTTACATTATTTTTTATTAATTATTAGTTTTTTACCAAAAAAAAAACAACCATTAATATCAAATAAATGATCAGCTGGACCACATTAAATGCACTGATGTTCCCTCCTAACGCTTTTTGGAATTCTTTTTGAGTTACTGCCTTTAGTATCTTTAATAATTTGAAAATTTTGTTTGCCCAGCGAAAAGTCTGAATTTTAACCTTTAAATGCTTCTTGGATTTTGTTTACGGATTTTAAAAGTTAACAACACGGAACAAACTTTTTACTTTAAATTTGTTTCCCGTTTTTTGTATATAAATGCATAACAAGTATAATACCTGGTGTTGTAGAGCATAAATTAAACAATGCAGATTGACCAGATCTGATAGCTAATCTAGATTAGGCAGCAAATAATCAATATAGATTTGCAAAAGTAGTGAGCATAAGACAACTACGAGTTATGAATTGCATAAGGTACATGCAAGAGAAATGACTTTGAAAGGTCTGAATTAAAAGCAATGGGAAGGAATTGGGATGAAAGACAGAGGAAGTGTTTACTTTCAATACGTGAAGACTCGAAAGAAACTAATCTGTGTATGGAGAAGTAGAGGTCGGATAGGCGTAAAGTTTGTTTGAAGAATTTTATATATATTTGATACATGTCGACCCGCTTAAAAAAATAATATAATGTTACAATTTAGGCACAATTACTTAACAGCAACAATTTTTATTAAGATAAAATCTGCCCTATTAGGGCAATAAGTAATCGAGATAAATGTTCTCATTCATACAATATTTACAATTCATCATTCACTCACTCATTCATACAATATTTACAAACAGCCCAGAGGCCACCAAAGTTCACATGGTTGTCACCTCCCTCGCATGCGAAGGAGGAAGCGGAGTCTTGGGGAGTCCCCCACGCTCCTACGTCAGCCGCGTCACTGGATAAGAGCCAGCGGAGGCTGACCAAGACCGCGAGAGCCACAAACGCTCAGGACATGATTAAACTGGCCATTGCCTGACTCCTACTATCACTTAATTATAGCAGGTCACGAGGCCACTGCCGTTTTAGTCACCGAGGAGGATTATAGGGATGAGTGCTGCAGTGCAATGACTGTGATAGGGGAGTAGGGTGGTTGGATAGGTTACTATGGAATTTTATGAACTTGGAAGGAATGAGTTCAAGAATGTAAGGTTTTTTAAGATCGTTATTAAGGGTTTTGTTGCTTTTATTCTATTATGATTTTGTTTAATTCACCAAACTTCTGGATTTTGGATTAGACCAATTCTTGGATTTCATATTTTTCAGTATTATTTATTTAATTGAGTGATTATAAAAAAAAAAAATCAGAACAGGTTGATGAATCTAAACAGAAATAATTTCACAAAGCATTAAAATGTAAAGGCTTAATGAGGCTTTTTTTAAATTATATTTTTCTCTTCAATTAATAGGCTAACCAAAAAAATACATAAATAATACCTAATTAAAATTATAGATATATTATGTTTCTTTGCAATAAGTTCATTAACATCATTATCTACATCATTAACCGAATGATATCCATTATAATGAGCTACAGGAGATAAAAAAATAGAAATATTGGTTTTTTCTCAATATTAGTTAACAAAAAACTGTGGAGAGAAGATTGTTTTCGAAGCCTAAGTGCTATAGCGTTTTAGTTTATTTGTCTTATTCGGGCTTATTAATTTGGTCTTGTCAGTTTGTTCCATTCCGACCTTTTAATTTAACGTAAGAGATGATTTTACTACAAGCTCAGATGGTGTGGTGAAATATAGATGCAAATTAAAACTTGGCTAAGCAACTATCTATTAAACTTAAAGAACTAATCCGGTAATAACATGCCATATTATGCTAAATAATAATGGAAAGGGGGGGGGGGGTTGAAATATATACCTGGTAAGAATAACAAAGATATTTCGAAAGGATTGGATTTTATTTTTAATTGGTCTAAAAAAAATATTTTGCTAAAATGACAACATATTGACAGGCTTGTCACTAGTCAGATTACAATCCGTGATAACATTGTTCACATGACATTTGATTGTTATATATTGTAACATACCTAGTTTTCCTCTTTTTCTTTTATGGCCGTCGCTTATGTCTCATGATTCTTCATTTACAGTGCTTTTTCTTGAAGCGGCCTCCGCCACTATCTTAATAGTGGAAATATTATCTATTCTCTAGCATAATTATTCTTCAATAATTTAAAAATAACCGACCACTATGAACGGGAGTACGACCTTCAACCTGAGTGAACTAACCTTTCCCTCTTTAACGCCACCTGGCTCACTCTCATTGGCCAAAGAAGAGGTCCTGTGTTCGGAATTTTTAACCAAAATTAAATTACAGGCGGTGAATTTTGGAAAATCAAAAATCCAGAACATCCTAGTGCATGACAGAATATAAGATGTATTCATTTACCATTCTATTTATTTATCTACTAATCCTTTATTACATTGTTATATTCTTGTGCTTTCATTTTCAGAACATTTTTTAATTCTTTGTTAGTTACAAACTTACTCAAATTATAATTTTAATAGTTAAAAATCTTAAATTGAAGACAAATTTAACCAGCTGGTTTCATGTTTAATTTTATTCCTACCGTTTTATTTTAACCAACCCAGCAAAATGAGCGTTGCCTAGGATACTATACCTTCTTTTAAGTTTTAGATTGATCCAATCATTTTAACAACTCTTAACGTAGTATATTTATTCATGGAGACAAGCGGCTCAGTCTGAGTGCATGTAAATACTTGGGTGAATTTTTATGAATTCATTGCTACAAGGATTTTGTATAGCTTATTTTCAAAGTAGAAATTCTTCGCTTAAATTATATACGTCTTAACATTATATTATAAAGATAACATGGAATATACTAGGGTCAACCCTAGGACCAGGAGAGATAAAATACTTTCTGCACTCCAATATGGAATATATAAACATGTTTTGGCCAGAAGCTTTCCGTCTTCATAAATGTAAAGTGGATAAGCCCATTTTGAATGGAAAACGGCGGGTACTGCAAATTGGAAAGCCTCCTACCCAAATAGTTTGCCATGTAAATATTTTAATGTATTAAGGACAATTTTTTTTCATGTCATAAATGCACATTTTTAGGAATGTCCTAGTTGCCAAAAATATTAAATTAATCAATCATTTTCCTGCTTAAACAATAATCGTCCATTAGAGCCGTTTGTACTGTAAAGAGCAGTTTTTGGTTGAGTGTGTTCTCAAGCAATTATTTGGGACCAGTTGGGGATTTGGTACTGTCTGACCAATTGGACCTTAGTCCAATAAATCAATCGAGTTCAGTCACTAGCTTATTTCGAAGTGTTGAGTGTCTTATTGGCTCAGTCCATTTTTACAGCTTGTCTGTACGAAGAAGACAAGGCCGGGTATCGTTCACATCGCATTGTCCACTATCACAGTATTTACACCCTTTTTAAACCTGTTACTTAATTTTCTTCACTGATCTCCATTTAAATTAATATTATTTTAATTACTGTCCATTTGTTATTGAAAAGTGGTTGTATTTTGTTTAGATAATGTCTATCCTATATTTTTATTGTATTTAGTCAAACAATAACCCCCCCCTGAGCAGAGGTATATTATATTATTATTATTATAATTGTTTCATTAACTTTATATTTTGAATTCGTTAATGTGTCAAAATGTTTAAATAAGGTAACGTTCAACAAATTGCCAATTGAGGCAGTCATCGGCCAGACTGTGTGAGTATATTTGTAAGCAAATTGTTATATTTCTATATCTTAGGTATATTTGCCATCATGGTTGTTACTAGACCTTGGGTTCACCGTTTTACCTTCCGGGTTAGCCGTGAGTCTATCGATAAGTTGAAGCGTTGGTTGTGAGATAAACTTAGGTTGAACGTAAAAATGTAAAGTTTTCGTAAAGTTTATTTGTGGACAAAGTTTCGCCGTACTAAGTATGTCTGCTTCCAGTCCTAGTTAAAATGATGGCACTAACTGTTTTGTCAGCTTGCCCATATTTCTAAACGTTGTCCGCAAATAAGCTTGATTAAAATTCAATATCGCTTTTTGTACTTAATGATTGTTGTTCTTTGGGGATTTAAGTATGAAGATCACTTTTTTTTTCAATTCACATCACATCTAGAAATGACCCTCGGTCACAATGAAGAGTTATCAACTAGTAATAAATCTTCTTTCCTGTAAAGGCGTTGGTAATGCCTGAGGCATAGCTGGTCAATAGAGGATAAAATTTCGGGCCCTAAGCTGTGTGTAGCGACAGGGACAGGACCCTAGGACAGGCCCTATCAAATTGTACCTGTAGCTTACGGTAGCTTAGGACCTGCGGCTGACCCACTGTCAGCTAGTGTTTCCACGCCCTGTTTCCTTGCCTGGGCTAGACACCAGGTAGTTACTCTATTGTGTTGCTCAACGTTGTATTAAAGATTATCAATAGCAGTTATTGGTTAGCCACTGCTCAGTGTCACGTCAATTTACGAATTGACTGGCTAAATTTATTTATTTCAGTTATGAACTAAGGTCACATTTCGTTTAGGAGTATTTAAAGGAAATAATGGAAAGTAATTAAGCCCCTATTCGACGATACTAATTAAATATTACAATAATTTTTTGACTAACGATGCATTTTCAAATTGAATAATTATATAGTTCAATGTTTTATTTTTGTACATCATCTAGCGTGATCTTTAGTCAAAGGTGACTGACTGTACTGTATTCAACACGGTGTTTAATCTATAGGATGACTAAGTAGAAGAATATAATTGTGGTATTGGTATAGCTAAGGCCATGGCAAAATTATAGAGATATCTTTGAAAACTCACGTTAAACCAATGGACCAAGTCACAGAAGTGACGGTTTATGGTTAAGTTAAATCAAGGAACTATAATAATGAACCACAATAAAAGATAATTCTCATATGAGATAACACATCACTCAATAATCACAGCTTGATGAAGTACAATAAGCAGAAGGAGGAGTCAGCAATTACATGCTAATGAAAATTAGTTATAACAGGACACTACTACGCAAACCGTTTAACATCATGTCTGACTTGTCCTTCAATGTAATAAATAAATAAATATCAGTAACATAATTATTCTAGAAATGTGCCTAAATAAAACTAATTGGGTACAAACGGTTCAGCGTACTTAAGTCTAACCACCTGTACTACACAGCGTGACATGAGCTCACCAAAACCTACTGTTACCACCCTCTCAGGTGTGTAAAGCGCATTTAATGTCTACTGAATAATTGAGTATTTATTACTGAAAAAAAAAGCAGATCCGTAACTACTGTTGGATGATTAGAAAAGGTGTTTATCTATTTCGGTATTATTAATTTTCTATTTCCATATAATTATCTTATTACTCGATTTAACGTTATTCGGTTGGCTTTGGTGTAGACGGAACAGTCTGCCTTACAGGTAAATAACAAATTATACCAGTTGACTCATAAATTGTACCTGGACTCATTTTCTTACTTTTTACATCGATTATAAATAACATTGATATTTAGAATTAATTTACAACAAACAAAATACACTTTAGCAGGACTCGAACCAGCCCCCTTCCCAATTAATATAGAAAAAAGCGTCGAAAGAATTCTCCACAGAAAAATAAAAATAATTTTTAGCATTTTATATTTGATAAAAAATGTATACGGTTAACTAACCGTAAAAAATAAATTGGAAGGGTGTGTCCGGATCCCTATAAATTCCACGTCGAGGGTATTATTGTACCACATTATCACACCTTGATTCAGAGCGAAAAATATTTTAGACATATATACCAATAAAATAAAATTGCTAACAACTATAATTTTCATTAAAACAGACCTAAATGCAAAGGATTATTTTTTTTTGTTTCTGAATCGTTTCATTTAATTATTATAATCATGTCGTTCAATACGGGCTGATAGAAGAAGCTTTGTTTATGAGCTGAATATTCAATAAACAAGCTAGGATACATTAATGATCGCTAGTGGTAATTATGACACCATTAAGAAAGGGCGGAGGTAAGTATGTTAATGGAAATTGCACCATCTAGTCATAGCAGGAGAGAGGGTAATCTTCCAGTCTTAGGGTAATGTAATATTACTTAGCTTCCTTTAGCGACTACCGGTAGTCAATGGAACCATATTTAGCCCACAATCTTCATGGTGAGTTCTTAACACAAACTATAGGGTTAGCTGTAGCGACCGCTAACTAGATAAGATAAATCACCCTATACTCTATTGTATATTGTAAGCAAAAGTAAAATAACAAGAACTAAATGTATTATAGACAAATATAAGTCATTGTGCATGTGTTGAACAATAAAAGGCGGAAGCCAACTAAGTCACACGAGAAAGGGTCACCAGCTGGCAGTCATAAACAGTCATAAACTTAACAACCCTTTTGGGGCCTCTCTACTTCCAGGGCTTGTCCCCTGGCCGGGTAATAAGCCGGCGGTCAAGCGTTCCTTACCACCGGTCACGTTACTCGCCAGGTGTGCGTGGGAACCATCGCCGGCTTAGACCCTTTCAGCCTCCCAGCAGGCGAGGGTACTTAAGGCAGGGCTCCTGGCCCTGTTAATTAGTCTTTCGCGACCTTTACTCGGTGACGCTTGCTTGGTTTCCGCTCGAACTCTAGCACCTTGACTAATTCTTTATGAAAGCTTTGTACCTCTTCTCTTGAACATAGTGCATTGTCGGGGCGCATACCTATCAAAAATGGAGTCAGATAGTAACGCCGTCATGAAACGATTATCCAGGTTATAAAATCAAACAATCCCCACTTGTCACCAGGGCTAGGGTGACCAGGCACCCCCTAGTGACGACCCGACATTAGCAATTTGAAACTCTTTCAGTCCGCTACTAGTGGAACTGTATTTAGATGAATTAGTGACCAAATTGCGAAGAAGTTGAAGCATGAAGTCTTTTACCGGCTTACGCATTTATCGACATCCACCAATCTATCACTGCGCCTAAAACTCATAATTTATAACAGCGTACTCTTCTGTACGGTGCACCGCTTTTTAGTCATTTGACTGAAGCAACAACGACTCCAACAGTTTCAAAACGGCACTCTTATGAAAGCGGTCAGACATACTACATTCCAGCAGCGTAGAAACAGTGAGCGCCACGAGGTTTTTGAGCTGCCTACGGTGGATGAATTCATTCGCCGAAGACATCAAATTCTTCGATTCGTTGCAATACAAGACAAATCCCGAAGTTAGTATGTAGGTTTAGTTTTATTCCCTATTTGTAACCCGAAGGTGTGCGCCGTTACCTAGTCCTGTTTCAGTTTATATAATTTTAACAATAAAAAGATAATGTTAGACTTTAAGATAAGTTAAGCACTCCTTAAAATGCATATGTTAAGGTACTAATGTTAAGGTAATAATTTATATTGGTGTTTGTAAGTTTATTATTTCAAAACATATTAAATAGGGGTTATGAAAAAAACAAAAAAAGGTACACATATTATCTAACAAAAATAAATACACATGCTAAATCAAATATTGGCTAAGATCCGTGGACGACGTAATAGCGTACTTCATGGGTCATTTTTTCAGGCACTCCCTGATACGTATATAGGGCTGTCACCAAATATTGGGAAGATTGCTTCACTTAAAGCAAGAGTGATCAGAAACCTCCATCCCACTACACCAGCTGATGAAATTGAGGATGAAGTCACAGTTCTGGGACACAAACTTCACCAACCAATAACCAACTTGATGCACGAGGATAAGCAAGACGATGAAACGATTAAAACGCCGCTACACATATTATTTGTAGGTCTTTAGTGAACACCTGGAGTACCGAAATTCTACGAACTAATCTACCTGTATTACACAGTGTGATATCTTCATATGCCATCATTATCAGGCATATGAGCTCACCAAAACCTACTGTCACCACCCTCTCAGGTGTGTAAAGTGCATTTAATGACTGAGTATATCAACAAATAACTAACTGTATTTATAACTGTTAATACATTCACTGTTCATATATTACCAACAAATTGTATTGAACTTCTTTATTGTGAAAAAATTACAATCTACCTTATTAGGCAATAAGTAATTAAGATAAACGCTGTCATTCATACCATATTTACAATTTATCATTCACTCGTTACCAACAAATATATTAAAAAAACTATATTTGGTAGTCTACTGAAAATTAAGTATTTATTTTTTTTTTTTTTTTATTATTTGTTCCGGCATTTGTGCACCGCGGCCTCAGTGAGACCTATTGTGCGCCGTCCATGTCCCTGTCCTATATATGTGACAGGCCCACGGCCTTTGCAAATCTGAGGATACTGAATGGATCGATCAGTTCACATAGTTTGGGGTCTACAATGCGATCACTACCAAAGTGAAGGTATCGCCTTCTAGCTAGGTTATCACAGTCACATATTATATGACGTGCCGTTTCTCCCTCTTTCTTGCAGAATCTGCAGATTGGTGATCCAACTATCCCCAAATTAAAGAGGTGTTTGTTTAACCGACAGTGACCTGTATAGAGTCCTGTCACACTTTTGAGTGTCCACCTGTCCATTGATAGAAGTGCTGAGCTTCTTCTCTTACAGGGTCCATCAAGAAACAGTTTCGAGTGTTCCTGTTTCTTAGTTTCTCTCCAAGAGAGTCTTACCCTGTCCTCTAAAGCTAATTTTATACGCCTTTTAGCGTAGCTGAGGCTGATACCACATATGGGTTCAGGTGCAAGAGGTGTCTGTTCTGAGCCCACCCTTGCAAGGCCATCTGCCTTCTCATTGCCTGTGATGCCTGTATGTCCTGGCACCCAGTCGATTCTAACCTTATTGGCTAGCGAGAGTGTGTTTAGGTTATTTTTACACTCCTCAACCAAATAAGATCTGGTCGTATAGCTTCTCAGGGCGCCAATTGCTGCCTGGCTATCCGTGAAAATTGTGATCAGTCTGTTTCTTACACCCTCCCCAATTAAGGTTTGGGTACAGACATTGATCGCCATCACTTCGGCCTGAAAGACCGAGGTGTGTCTACCTTAAGGAATAGAAATCCCAGATTCTGGTTTATCTTTCCTCCATATGCCGGCCCCTGATCCATTTTCTGTTAGTGAGCCGTCTGTATAGCAATTAATCCCATTACACAGTTTATGTGGTTTGGTCTTTGTGTTTACCGCACAGTATAAGACGTCTGTGTGTTTCTTAACTTGTAGGTCAGTATTTATTACTGAAAAAAAAAAGCAGGTCCGTAACTACTTTTGGATGATTAGAAAAGGTGTTTATCTATTTCGGTATTATTAATTTTCTATTTTCATACAATTATCTTTTTCCTCGAATTAACGTTATTCGGTTATGGTGTAGACGTATACAGTCTGCCTTACAGGTAAATAACAAATTATACCAGTTGACTCATGAATTGTACCTGGACTCATTTTCTTACTTTTTACATCGATTATAAATAACATTAATATTTATAATTAATTAACAACAACAAAAATACACTTTAGCAGGACTCGAACCAGCACCCTTCCCAATAAATATAGAAAAAAGCGTTGAGAGAATTCTCCACAGAAAAATAAAAATAATTTTTAGCATTTTATATTTGATAAAAAATGTATACGGTTAACTAACCGTAAAAAATAAATTGGGAGGGTATGTCCGGATCCCTGTAAATCATACGTCGAGGGTATTGATTCAGAGCGAAAAATATTTTAGACAAATATACCTATAAAATAAAATTGCTAACAACTATAATTTTCATTAAAACAGACCTAAATGCAAAGAACAAAGTAACCAAATAGCTATATCGATTTATTATATATATATGTTTTTACGATACTTCATAATGACTTTCTATTTCTCACAGAAATATCTCGAAATAAAAAGCAAAATATGTAAAAATCCTCATTGAATATCGCCCTCGGAATCTTTTATCCTGATCCTGAATCATAAAAACAGCAATACAAACATATTATGTTTCCTCTACGGCGTCGGATACGTATTGATGTACCACTGTAATGAAGTGATAAAAGGCCGAGATAGTAGAAAATTGGAATTATATCTCGCGAGTAGCAGTATATATCCGTGGATCGTGTATCTCAATAAAACAGCGCCTTGTTTGTCCTGACCACTATCGCCGAGATCCCCCCCTATTCCCTCTCCATTCTCTGGGGAACATTATACGGTAACGGGGAAGGAAAATACAAGAAAGGCGGCTGACCTGTGGGGTACAAAGGGCTGCTTCTAAATGGAGTGTTTACACAGCAGTAATATCGGCCATCTCTGATAAACATCCGGTGTGTTTGGACCAGGCCGATCGCCTACCTTCCAGTTTGTCTTACTTCGAGAGGAAATTCGTTAACTATTTAATTATATCCTGCACATCTGAAATGAAAATATCTTTATTGTTCTTAATTCTAATCCTCTCATCCCTAAAGTGTAACTTTTATAAACGTAAAGGTTTGCTGCTTTACAGGTATAATAACAAGTTATACCAGTTGACTTATTAATTTTATCTTGACTGTTTTTTACATCGACTATCAACAATATTCTCTTAGCTCTCAAACTTATAAAAATTGGATTTGGGAAAAATAAAGGAAAATTATTTTGGGCTAATGAGTGCCTTTCACTAAGGGGAGTCCCCCATTTGAAGGAAGTATGAGAAGGATATAGGGTGTGGAATGCCTAAAGGAGGCGGGTGGAATCAGGAAGGTAGTGAGAGTATACCGAGGGTGGAGCCTAGGGGTACCTAGGCAATGACTCTCACTTTTTTTTTTTTTTTTTTTTTCTTAGCTCTCAAACTTTTAAAATAGGATGTGGGAAAATTACTTTGTGCTAATGAGTGCCTTTCACTAAGGGGAGTCCCCCATTTGAAGGATGTATGAGAATGATATAGGGTGGGGTATGCCTAAAGGAGGCGGGTGGAATCAGGAAGGTAGTGAGAGTCTACCGAGGGTGGAGCCTAGGGGTACCTAGGCAAGGGTTTGTAGTCGGCCAGGTCAGACCTGGCCCCGCCCCGGCAGGGCACTGACGTCATAACCTTTATTAAACATAGATACATATTTTCTAATACGAGAAGAAGGGAACTTATAATTATTTGTAATTAAGAGGTGGCCACAACACCAGTAATTAAAATAGCATTTAAAAAATAAATGATGAATGATATGAAGCCAAAATAAAAAGGCCGTGAGCTACTAAGCATGGGATATCACGCTAATTGGAATGACAGATAAAATCTGGAAATTCAATATGGTAAGGGTATGTTCAGGCTGAATCTTGGGGGAATGTGTTCTCCAAAGGTGAACTGATAAGGAAATTTAGGTCGAAAGCTGCAGTAGTGGTTCGAATGATGTGAAGGATTGGAGTGATTTGAAATTCTTGAGGCCATTTGTGACAGCCCAAGAGTACATCACATGCTGGAGTGTAGCCTAACATGAGACCAGTGAAATAAAACTAAAAAAAAATATTCATGATCTTTTTCCACTTACCTCAATCCACCAAGTGCTTGGAGATTAGGTCAGATTTTCCACTTACCTCAATCCACCAAGTGCTTGGAGAGTAAGTCAGATTCTCCAAGAAAGTGATGATGATGAATTCCAAATGATGTTTGAAGGCCAGTTATTACTAAAGTTTTTTTTGTTTAACTTCTTATCACAAAATAATGAAGAACTAATAAGAATTTCTGACATTTATAAAGAGCTTTCTTCCCAATCAGATATTTATTCTTTGAAAAATAGAAAATTTAACTAGTGTATAAATCGCATTTTAGGTGTATTTATAAACAAACGTTGATTGATTTATAAAGAAAATCTACCGTATATAATTCAAATCCAGTTTCTTTTATTGAGACTTTGCATTTAAAAATACTAAGGGGAATTGCCTTTCTTCTGCCTGATAAGGATAATGATACTAAAAGTTATCCAATGTTTAAAGCAAACGTAATATGTTGAATCTAAAGCAACACCTTAGATAATTGTATATATGTTTGGGTTGTGATGAAATCGTGGAAACAATGATAAAATTAAATAAACTTGAAGAAATTCAGTTAAGTTTCTCTACCTTTTAGGATTTCATTCTAAGAAAGACCAATCAATGGTAGAAATAAAAAGCTATTTCAAATAAATATAGGTTTTTGGGCCCACATCTTTAAATATTTTTTATTTATTTGTCCAAAAGAAGTTTTAGGAAAACTCCTAGCTTTCTTGCAATATATCAGGTGTATTCGACCTCCTGATGGTAGTGTCAGGTCACACCGTCTCAATAAACCACGGCTTTGACATAGAATCTCCCAACGATAGAGATAAATACCATAGCACTTTCCCAAAGATCTGCCTAGCAATAGAGAGGGGGAGGACTTCGTGAAGGATAGACAAACAACAACTTCATGGCAAGGAAGAGTCATAGGCATTGATTGAATATTGGAATAACGCAGTGACAGGATTCCCAATCCTTATCGTAAAGCTTCAGTCGCTTTATTTTACCAATATTTGTCTTTCTCTTATTTACTTGTGTTTAATGTTTAGTCTCTCAGGCATTGCAATATCACGTTCTACCCATATAAATGATACAAACTTATAGTTCAAAGCATAATTTCAACTATTTACAACAAACGTTATTGAAATATAAAAAGATAATGTTGGAAGAGAACAAGACAAACTAAAAAAAAAACTGTTTCTTTGACAATAAATGCATGAGAACACGAAAATATATATTGGACGCAATTTTAGGAAAATATATAAAGAAGAAATCAAAATAAAATCTGGTCAATGACTTACCAGTTCAGGATCTTCTCTGTGGTATTTATTAATAATAATTCAACTTTATTATGATAAAATTACAATCTGCCTCATTGGACAATAAGTAATTGTGATAAATGATTTCATTCATACTATATTTACGATTTTCATTCACTCGCTCATTCATACAGTATTTACAAACAGAGGTTGCTATGGAATTTAATAAACTTGAAAGGAATGTGTTCGAGAATGTAAAGTATATTAAGATCGTTATGAAGGGTTTTGTTGCTGACTTAATAAGGGGCATTTTCTTATTGTTTTCAGGACTTTTGATTGAAAGGATTGGATACGCTGGTAGTTTGACTTTTTTGCTGTCCCCCATAGCTCTACTCTGTATGTCCAGATTAACTTAAGAATAACTTTATAGATTAGTAATTTATTTTTTATTAAGATATAGGATGTCCTTCGAAGTACTCTGTAGAGTAGTCCAAAGCGTATGTTTAGTTCTTCTCTTTTCAGCCTCGTATGTGGGCTCCAGGTCAGCCGTTTGTCGAGATGGAAGCCTAAGTAGCGTAGAAACTCGGATACTGGGAGAGGAATGGAATTAAACGAAACTAGTGGACAAGACTTCCGGCAGAAGGTGAAGGTAATGTGGGAACATTTTGCTTCATTGACTTTGATTCGCCACTGGTTGCACCAATACTCGATCTCATCAAGATATTTTTGAAGGTTATGGAATGATACATCGGGGTCTGAGTGGGATGACAGGACAGCAGTGTCGTCTGCAAATGTGGCATGAAGGTATTCGGGGTAGAGGGGACATCGGTGTTGTATGGGCTATAGAGGATCGGACCCAGGACACTGCTCTTTGGAACTCCTGTTTAATGGGATAGTAGTCAGAATATTCTAAACCACATCGGACTTGGAAGAAGCGGTTTGAAAGGTAGGACTGTAGGATTAGGAAAAGGGTCTGTGGTAAATTACTTTTGAGCTTGTAGACCAAACCTGCGTGCCAAACCCTGTCAAAAGCTTGAGCTATATCAAGAAAGGCAGCAGTGCAATATTGCTTGGTTTCAAGGGCCGAGGAGATGTGATCAACAATGCGAAGGCCTTGTTGAGCAGTGGAATGACGTAGACGGAAACCAAACTGGTGTGTAGGAAAAAGGTTTTTGGATTCATCAATTGGATGTAGACGTTTTAATAGGAGGTTCTCAAATATTTTTGAGAGGATAGAAGGTAATTTTGGAAGGTAAGGTGAGGAATCATTGGGTGGTTTACCGGGTTTGGCAAATAGGACAATAATGGAATATTTCCAGAAGAGAGGAAAGTGCGTAGTTCGGATAATGCAATTATAAATCAAGGTTAGGAAGATTATGGTTTAAGGAGGGAGTTGTTTGAGAATTGGAGGACTCAGGAGTTCATATCCAGTGGATATTGGTAAGGTAAGTTTTTCAGACCTTCAGGTTTTCAAGACCTCAGAAGGGTTAACGACTATTGGCGGAAGTGAGAGAGGGATAGGTGAAGTGAGGAAATCTTCAACAGTTGTGCCATGAGTATGGTTTTGATGAGAAATGTGAGGTGCCAAAGTAGTTAAAGCCCAGAACCCATCATCACGACGGAGTGGGTGTGAAACAGGATGATATTTTAGAATTTTTTTGGTTACATTCCACAGGGATTTATCCCTGGTAGACAGAGAGGAGAGGTGGGAACTTAAAGAATCGAAATGGAAGGATGCCAATTGCCACTTTACCAATCTGCAGTACTGATTGTACGAGTGACGATCAGAAGGATGTCGGGATCTTTGTCACACTGTTCTGGAGTGGCGTTTGATTGGATTAGGTATTTGAGATGCTGAGGTAAAGGATTTTGATTGTGAATTTTTTTTTTTTGATGAAGAGCGGGGGGGGGGGTGACGATGCCTTCCAAGTTGACCTCTGGAACTGAGTGGTTAAAGAATGCACTGCATCGTCTAGGTCGTGGGATGTTTTCAGGGACACTTTTGAGGTCTACGGAATCAGTAAGAAGCTCGCGGATGTGGTCCCATTTAACTTGGGCCCTAATAAATAAAAAAATCAAGTGCTACCAAAGAAACTATGTGATGGGAAATGGAGTTATGTACAATCTCAGCGGTACCTGTATGAGGTCTTCTATTTGGGTGATCATTTCGATAGGTATGGTACTGTCGAACTGTAAATGGTCGTTTACTCGTAAGTCCTGTTTCAGTAATGAGAGCTACGGCGATGTTCTTGTCGTGGAGTAGTGATGCCAGTAGCGTCAGTGTGGGTGCGAACACCATATGCCCAAATGCCTGACAGTTATGGCACTCGACAATGTCGTGTTTGGGGTACGGTTTTTCGACCTGTATTCTGGTGTAACACACAATAATTATTATTACAATTAAAGACAATAATTAGTCGTGTTAGATCATATATTTTCTTCACTCCAGGTGTTCGCTCGAGATCTACGAAGAATAAAGGTGACGCCGTTTTGATTGATCCCTCTCGTTGCCTGTCCTCGCGTAACACGTTCGTTATATGGTAAACTTTGATCAGCTGGTGTGGTTGGATGCAGATGTCTGATCTCTACTTGTAGCGATCGTTCCTGCTTTAACTGATAAGTAATGGAGGTCGGCATTAGTTTCTTCCGTATATTTAATTATATACGTATATGATATGTATCGGGAGTGTCCGTAGAAATTTTCACGTCCCGAAATCGGTTGAGGCACGTATATTTTCCCGTACCTACAGTAATATTCATTTGTGTACAGAGCAATTTAAAATTTCTTATATTTCAGACGAATATCGCAGGTGGATTGGGCTCTGTAGGTGTTTTTATTACTTCCATGTCTTGGATATTGGATGGATTGTAGTTGAGTTTCTCAACGCCTTTTGAGGCCTGTGTGTGAAAGGAGGGGAACTCTTCGACGGTTTCCTCTTTGGATGTGCTGGCCTGGGGCGGTATCTCTTCCATCGAGCTAGCTGCAGAGGAGTTTATCAGTTCGTCCCTATTTGAACGTCTTGGTTTTCGCTTAATTGGCGATGGCGTCGAAGTTGGCCCTAGAGATCTTGATCTTTTTTTTGGTTTTGGGACATTAACTGCTGATAATTAATGCTGATAAAAATCGTATTTTACCATATTATAAATATTTCAATTAATTTTAATTCAACGTCCTAGGCTGAGACGCCGGTCGTAGCTCTCGGCTAGTGGTCATCCAGCCGACAATGTCAATTGCTTGATGTTATCTGTAGTTCGGCAGAGGCAAGCGCCGTCCAATATGGCCGACTTCTCAGTGTGATATCACCTATTACACTCCTACACAAATATAGCAAGTGATTCACTTACTTCTTGAGGGCTCCCGCGTGACCAGCTCACGTAAGTTGCCTGCTGAGACAGTTTTAGAGCTGAAGTAAGGTCTATAACCTGTAGTATACGGTGTTGATATGAAGAACGAAAACAAGACGTGTTTGTATATAATAGCACATGTGGAGAACTAGAAAGGCATTTGAAGTAAACTAAAAGTAACGAATAATATATGGATTGGTTGAAAAAACCGAATTGTTCCTATTACAATCAGTAACAAGTAGTTCATACATTGAAATAGTACTAATATATGTTTCTATAGATGTGTGTTAATTTGTATATTTAAAATGTCTGTATATTTAAAAAAATAAAATCTAGCTTAAAATTAATGTTACTACTGAGAGAATTTTAATACGTCGAAATTAAAAACTCTCAAAAAATAGTGGTTCAGCTCATCCTTGAATTGTCTCTTGGTATAAGTCTTGATTAAGTGGTTACTACTTCTTAATTGAAACTATAGAGAATTCGCTAATAGTATTTAAGCCCATGTATGTTTAGTATTATCTTATTTTAGGAAAACAAAAATAAGTGATGAAGAAACTGTTGCCATATTCAATTGGACGTTGATTTTAGAATATTTTTTGAAAAACGTAGCTTAGAAACCCTATTAAACCAGTATTTGGTAATACCAGACGTGGATTATGTTTGTTTCTAATAGTTGTGATTGCTTAAGAACATCTTTAATCATTTTAACTCAAGAGGGATAATAGCTCATTTGTATTCACCATCAGCGCAAGATTTGTCTAGTTGAAACTAGTTTAGTTTAGCCTTTGTAATAGGCAGTGGAAAACGTGAATTCACTAATTAATTGACATTGCTGATGGTTTATTTATTTAGTTGATATTTGTTTTTATTGTATAGGGGATAATATATTTTGAGTTGTAAATATTTCGTTATGAAATACATGTATGGTTTACCCTATAACTTTGAATATCTTCATTTTGTTTGAAAATTCTCATATAAGAAGGAGTATACATTCGAAGCGGCACTTAAAGTTTCACCTCGGTAACGTTGTAACTTCAAATTGGCGGTTTGCTTCATGTATTCTAGCTCAGTTTCTAGAAGATGAGATAGCATCAAAGGATTATGAAATATGTGTTGTCAGCTTATAGCTAAAGTTTTAATATGAATTGAATATTGAATATCTCGTTCATGAAACTTTTGAAGGATTAAGTTTTCTTAAAGGAGGATTAGTTGCTCCTTAGATTTATTTAATATGAATCTTATCAGCTTTGTATTGTTATACTTTTGAAGTAACTAACTCACGTTTTAATGATACACATTGCCAACTATTCAAGTTCAGTGGTGCTACTAATAACTTTGGGTATAATATTTTCAAATTAATAATTTAAAATCTCAACAAAATTCATAAGATTTCTGCTGCATATCAGTAAAAATAGTTAATAAAAACATTGAAACTTCACAAATATAAAACGTATAAAAGGGGTGAAAAAAAAATTATCAGAACAAAACAGCTGCTAAGCGAAGTAGTTAATTGATGGCCTTGTAGATTTTTTGTTGTTGATTACAATATAATATAAAAACCAGGAAGAAAATGTTAAAGAAAAGTGATGAGTTTATAAACTTCAGGTTTTAGTTAGTAAAAGTTAGTTAGTTAGTTAGTTAGTAAAAGCTCTGTTTGGTGTTATTGATCCTCGAGATTTGCTGTACAGCAGCATTTCTTCCAAACGTATTTATATTTTTTAGGAATAGACTTAAAACCCTGATTCAGTTGATAATTGGTCCCGACTAGTGCCCCTGTTATTTTCAAGACAAGTAAGGACTTGGAGCAGGGATGCTGTACAAGGAACCGGAAGCCTTATTCCTTAGTCGCTCTAAACGTTTGAGGTTCTGAGTTGTGTTTGAATAAGAAACGGCTCGATTCCTAAATTTAATAAGTGTGTAGTCTTGCTGTGTGGGCCAACACACAATCTATGGTAAGGGTTTCGTTGGATGGACGATGATAGGAAACTTTTTTAAGGGATTTCATCGTATTGTTCTGATTTACTATTTACTATTAAGTGCCATATCAACCTTTCCACTGTTCAAATACTTTATCGATCTCTATTCTAAATAAATCATTCAATAATGACAGTACATATGCAACCAACTATCGTATTTGTTTACCTTTTTTTTCCACGTTATATTATATCTTATTGTCAATTAAATGGAATTAGGAATGTCAATTACTCTTTCATATGCTTTTCTGTAAATAACTATGATTGGTTCACAATATTTACTCTTCTTGTCTTAGTCTTTATCATATGTCTGATATGAACATGATCAGGCTTTTCTCCAAGACCCATTATAAGTATATTAAGTAATATGTATGTATTTTGACATGGGCCCCATCTACAAACGAGTTCAACAAATACTCACGGAAGATACACGAGAAAAATAAAGCAATTATAATATTCATGAAGTTCACAGATGTAGTTGCAGCCTGAAGAAGAAGAAACCAATCACCCCGATTTACATGAGAATGAGTGGGGTCGAAAAAGGTCTGATGGGAACAGAACAAGAAGCTGGCAGCTAAGCTGTAGGTACATCTAAAAGCGTATGGATCGGCCTATTTCCAGAAGGTTCTCGTGGTCGAATGTCGTCTGGAGAAGAAATATTTTTGAGGGCCCTTCAAGACTGATGGTCGCCCTTCTGGAGTACGTGACGTCCTCGCGAGTATACTCGGCTTACATAGGAGCATTTGTCTTGCAGCCTTGAAGGCAACTGTAGCATGAGGGCGATAATGACCCTCGAGGTCGAGTCGTCTTTAAACATGTAATAAATAAAGAATAGTTACATGTCCTATAAATTTATTTTTTTAGTAGTTTATTGATAAACACATTCCATGATCTATTAGGAACGGCTTCAAGTCAGATTTTAGTATTTATGGTAATTATGCCATTATATATTTATGGTTTGTAGGAAGAAATAACATAAAACAATTTCGAAATTTTAATGAGGTTCTTGGTTTCGTCTCTTCTTTGCTTTATTGCTCCTAGGGAATGTCAATAATTCGGGTGATGTATTGTGCTTTTTAATTTGACTCGGGAAGGAGGCTTCCAAGATTAGGGAAGCCTTATACTTCCCGGCACGTCCACCCCCACCCTAAGGCCAATGCCTTAATTAATCTACCACGAAAGCCTTAATAGGTTCTTTACTAATTCTTCCAGAAGAATCTTGAATCAAAGAAGATCATGATCAGCATGTCTCAAGGCACTGTGTCTTTTCTTTACCAAGAAATTTATTTTGATGTAGTCAAAAATTATCGAAAGACTAATGAAATTCTGTGCAAAATTTCTTCATTGAATATAATTCAGTCAATGATATTAAATAAATGTATTGCTTAAATATATACGATTGTATGTTGAAAATTCAGTATTTCATTTAAAGATCTCAGTCATTTAATGTTGTCATTATTATTGCGCTCGAAAATCAATTTTCACTAGTGTTTTTAAAATATTTTACCTTTGTACCCGAAATGGTCACGAGTTTACGTGTGTAGGTCATCTCGGTATGCGTCTCCGTAGAACTATTCCATGATTATCATATAGCAATACCTTGATATATAAAATTTATACATATTATACACTGTTTTATTTTAATAATTTACTTCCGTTTCTGGATGTGATATATGATACCATCTCTTACTGATGGGCCTTAGGCGGTTATACGGTCATACTATTTAGAACAATTATAGTAATACATGTACCAATAGATATCGATTGCATTGAAAATAATTTTTTTTAAATATTTAAGCAATCTTAAAAAATATTACTTGTTAACGTGTATTGGGTATTGACAAATTAAAGTTAATACAACTTTTTTTTTTTTTGCCCCTTTCCAAAGTGGAACCTCAAACGGGGTTTGATGCTTTATATATGACGAGCCGTGATGCTGGCTCGGGGATCGGTTCTCGAACCAAAAAGAAACAAAAAAAAACACCGAGTTCATAAAGTTAATTCAACCAAAATCAAGCAATTTTTTCTTCCACATTACATTTCACAAATTAAAAAAAAGTCTATTAAAAGATAAATTCCTCTTAGAGAATTGTTTTTTCGTCATAGCTTGGAGATATTTCGTTCACTGTTTTTCAACTTCAACTAGATAAAGAAGAGAATACATAAGTAGTTCATTTTATTGTTCAGTTTCCATTATTCAAATTGGCAGGTCGATCGCTCTCCTAAGCACCCTTCGGAACGGCAAGATTTTTACATTTTTATGATTACGGTCGCTATAAAGAAATCCTACCTCAATATCCCAGAAGCATTGAGAATTTCGAAAACCTATTTACTGTCTCTTCCATCTTCTTATTGGAACTCACCTTCTTATCCTCGAGTGCTCCTGGTCTTGGTATAGATCGTTAATCAATTTGAGCAGTTCTAGACTTCTTGGTATCATTAGAAGTCCAAATACACGAACTTTTTCTGCTCAAAGTTAAAAAAAAAAAAGCCCTCTTTTTTCTACAAAGAAAAAATCAACCGGAGTTGCATGATATGTTTATCTACAGTGGCAGCATACTGAGATCATTTGGTTATAATGAGGTTTCATTATCAAACTAAATCAAAACAAAAATATTTATTTTTTTTACTATATAGGGTAAAGTTAAGGAGATTTATCTGAGATGCAATTTGAGCCCTGTAGTATAAAATGTGATATCCTTATTAAAATGCAGTGGTAGCTAGTATTTAAAAAAATTGGAATGACCTAACAAAAATAGGTGATAAGTCTTACTGAGACTTATTGATCTAAACTATGTGGTGATGATACGGTTTACAAAATAAATACGTCCTCTGAGATCCTTAGTAGTCCAAATGATACATAAACATTAAGATGCCCTGGATTTTTGATTTTCCAAAATTTACCTCCTATAATTCAATTTTGATTAATTCCGGACATGTGTCCTGCGTTGAACAGGGAACGGTTAGTTCACACCTAACGTAATGAGACCCTATAACACTATGGCATCAGCCTTAGAAAGAAAGGGGATTAGTTCCTTAGCCTCTAGCTGGAAAATAGCTAATGGATAAATAGCTGTAGCCCCTAGCTAGAGAATAGGATTTTACAATCACAATTGGGACAAACCAAACTGTGGATGAAGCCAGTGGGAGGATGTCCACAGGAAGGGGTGTTATCTCCATTACTGTGGTGTTTGGTCGTTGACTCATTGTTAACAAACCTAAACTCTGCAGGGCTCTACGCACAGGGATATGCTGATGACATTGCTGTGCTCATAGGGGGCAAGCTCTCAGAAACCATTTCTGAGTTGCTTTCCGCATCGATGGATCTTTTGAGGGATTGGTGTGAAAAGAATGGTTTAGGAATCAATCCCCAGAAGATAAATCTCTGTATCTTCACTAACAAAAGAAATGCTATAGTTAGACCACCCTATATAGGGGGGACACAGGTAAGCATTTGTAGTGAGGTAAAGCATCTAGGGGTTACTCTGGATAGTAAATTGGACTGGTCTAAACACATCAGGAATACTACTATGAAGGCACTTCGATGCCTCTATGCATGTAAAAGGGCTGTGGGTAGGACCTGGGGACTACAACCCAGAATGTTATTCTGGCTATATACCGCAGCAGTGAGACCAATGGTGCTCTATGCCTCTATGGTGTGGTGGCACAGAGGTAGCATTAGTAAAAATAGAACTTTGCTTGGCAAATTACAGAGGCTTTCATGTCTCATGATTACTGGTGCCATGAGTACAACTCCTACTGCTGCAATGGAAGTCTCATTGAACTTGAATCCACTGCACATAGAAGTAGAAGCGCAAGCCTTGAACGTGGCTTACAGACTTGCGAAATCAGGAACAAGATCCAAAGTCATGACTCACATGGGACATGGGAACTTGTTCAGAAGAATTGATGAAGACGAGGTGCTGTCAATGCACTCTGACCTACAAGTTAAGAAACACACAGACGTTTTATACTGTGCGGAAAACACAAAGACCAAACCACATAAACTGTGTAATGGGATTAATTGCTATACAGACGGCTCACTAACAGAAAACGGATCAGGGTCCGGCATATGGAGGAAAGATAAACCAGAATCTGGGATTTCTATTCCTTTAGGTAGACACACCTCGGTCTTTCAGGCCGAAGTGATGGCGATCAATGTCTGTACCCAAACCTTAATTGGGGAGGGTGTAAGAAACAGACTGATCACAATTTTCACGGATAGCCAGGCAGCCATTGGCGCCCTGAGAAGCTATACGACCAGATCTTATTTGGTTGAGGAGTGTAAAAACAACCTAAACACACTCTCGCTAGCCAATAAGGTTAGAATCTTTAGCCTTGCAAGGGTGGGCTCAGAACAGACACCTCTTGCACCTGAACCCATATGTGGTATCAGCCTCAGCTACGCTAAAAGGCGTATAAAATTAGCTATAGAGGACAAGGCAAGACTCTCTTGGAGAGAAACTAAGAAACAGGAACACTCGAAACTGTTTCTTAATGGACCCTGTAAGAGAAGAAGCTCAGCACTTCTATCAATGGACAGGTGGACACTCAAAAGTGTGACAGGACTCTATACAGGTCACTGTCGGTTAAATAAACACCTCTTTAATTTGGGGATAGTGGGATCACCAATCTGCAGATTCTGGAAGAAAGAGGGAGAAACGGCACGTCATATAATATGTGACTGTGATAACTTAGCTAGAAGGCGATACTTTCACTTTGGTAGTGATCGCATTGTAGACCCCAAACTATGTGAACTGATCGATCCATTCAGTATCCTCAGATTTGCAAAGGCCGTGGGCCTGTCAAATATTTAGGACAGGACATGGACGGCGCACAATAGGTCTCAGTGAGGCCGCGGTGCACAAATGCCGGAACAAATAATAAAAAAAAAAACAAAAAAAAAAAAACGTAATGAGACAAGGAAGTATTCCCGCTCAAATTGATCGGTTACTTTAAAATTATTGAGCAATAATTATACTTACCCTTGGTAGACTCTCACTACCTTCCTGATTCCATCCACCTTTTTAGGCATTCCACACCCTATATCCTTCTCATACATCCTTCAAATGGGGGACTCCCCTTAGTGAAAGGCACTCATTAGCCCAAAATAATTTTTCTTTATTTTTCCCACATCCTATTTTTATAAGTTCGAGAGCTAAGGAAAAAAAAAAAAAAAAAAAAAAAAAAAAAACGAATAAAGACAAGGGGGGGGGGCGCTTCGAGAAAAAGCAACGTTTTTAAAGAATCATTGGTCATACTGAAGACCAGAAAAGAAAAATAGGAAACGAGGTATGTTCCAATTAATATATATGTCGGGTCGTCACTAGGGGGGTGCCTGGTCACCCTAGCCCTGGTGACAAGTGAGGATTGTTTGAGTTTATAACCTGGACAATCGTTTATGACGGCGTTACTATCCGACTCCATTTTTGATAGGTATGTGCCCCGACAATGCACTATGTTCAAGAGAAGAGGTACAGAGGTTTTTATATAAAGAATTAGTCAAGTTTTCATAGTTCGAGCGGAAGCCACGCGTCAACAAGCAGAGGTAACGAGAAACTGATTTTCAGGAGGCTAGGAGCCCGCCTGAAGTACACTACCCAGCCTTGTCTACTGGGAGAGGCTGGGCTGGCAAGGGTGATAGGCCTGGTGTCGGTTCCCACATGTGATGAGGTACCCGCGACCGACGCCTAATTACCCGGCCAGCCCTGTCCCCTGGGAGAGGCTGCAAAGGGTTGCTTAGGACCTGCGGATTCCCTCATATGGTGAGGTACCTGTGACTGACAGCTGGTGACCCATCTCGTGTGACGTTTTTATTGCTTCCCACATTTACAATGATTTATATTTGTTCATGTTATTTACATTTGTCTATAATACATTTAGTTCATGTTATTTACGTTTGCTTACAATATATACACAATAGAGTATAGGGTGATTTATCTTATGTGGTTAGCGGTCGCTACAATATATATATCTGTACCTCGGAGGGATACAACACTATGTCCATTTTCATAACTTTACAGGAGAGGAGTTTTAAACTTTTTTTCAACAAAAAGTGTTATTGGCACAGCTATTATTTATTGAGATGTTGAAACAATATTTTACCAGAACATTCTATTTATTGTTATTTACATCATGCAGTTGTTATAAAATGAAAAAAAACCTTTTTTTCTGTAATAAAGTCAATATGGAAAAAAATGGACATAGTGTTGTATCCCTCCGAGGTACAGATATGTATATATTTAATTCAATTAGTTTTAAAAGATGCAGCTATATAACAAGATGAATTATTATTTAATTACTGAAACTAAATAATTATTTTTTTTTGCCCTTGAAGGCCATATATATAAGTCAAGTCTGAGCACCGCTAGTGCCCAGCCTTGATCCCCAAACATATGTTATCTGTACATATGTTATGTGTATATGTTTACATGTAAAACTTATAGATGGAGGTGATTTGGAGTAAATAAAGCAGTCTTGTAACAACGTTCTACCTGTTCTGATTACCCACCTTTCTGAGTTTTTAGTTCAATAAACATTAACCTATATATATATATAATAAGCATTCCGGTTTCAAAACCACTTCTGGGGATTTAAGACTCAAGGTTTGTCAATTAGACGCTTATTCTAGAAGCCTGAGTCATCAAATTCATCCGTCAATCAAACTTAAGCCAGGATGTGCTCATGGGTAAAGTGAGCATATCCTGGAGCAGAAAAACGTGGGAATTAGAGCATGAAAACCGTCACTTCAGCTTGATACGATAAAACAGTTCGTCACAGTTTATAACTCTAATATTTCACTTACTATGTTTATTTCCTTATTGTTTCAATATACCTTTATTTTAATATATATTGGGGGATAAAATGTTTAGACTACATTTTATATAGTGTATGGGGAGTCATGCAAATGATCATTTAAATCAAATGCATTTAAATAATGCAAGCATTTTGAAGCTGGTAGGTGATGAGGCCCACCCTCCTGAATGATTGTAGACTAAAACTAATTAACCTAAGTTTCCCGTAAAATATGTTTCCAAGGATATTGGAAAGGTGGTGGAGAGTTAATTAATGTTTATTATACTTCTAAAAGGATTTTAAAACAACTACTTTTCTGGCATTGTGGTCTGCTTATGTTCTTTCTTCTTCTTAACTTATCACCTTGATGCTGCTAAGCTCATCACATCTCCGTCAACGTTCTCTGTCACTTGCAAGTTGTTTAATTTCATCTATGTAGCCTGATCCAAGACTTTTTAGATAATTATTACATAGCTTTCCAGCTTTTTATCGGGTATGCCTTCGTGTTGATCAGGCTCCACATATCCACTTGACTTTCCGATTATCTTCCATGTGGACCTTATTGTTTTTCCTTTATTCAAGATTCTTTGGAAGCTCTCAACTATCTGCCCTCCGGTCTTACAGTCTAGTTCTTTCTCCACTCGTTGCCTTTTTCTTTCTCCGAATCGTGGGATGTCTATTTCATCTCATTCAAAAAATTAGAGTTAATTACCACCACGATTAAAATATCCCTTACCTTCATGACTTTTTCCAATCCAAACAGCTAATAAATCTTACGATACCAATTCCAATCCACCCACCTTTCCGATAGATCTTTCTCCTGTGTCCTCTTTTTTTAAATCAGTGGCGCATACCTCCGGAATCCCATTTTCATCAATATAACCCATCACTTCCCATTTTTGAATCTACATTTTACCTTTACAGTACCTTACTTCTCTTTAGTATTTAATTCATGTTTTATTTGCAATATACGTTCCTTTCTGTGTCATCCTCCTCCATGTGAATTTTGTTTTCATGGCACTCATTCCTTCTCATTTTCTTCGACTGATACTAATATTTTCTTATTAATAATGTTAACGAATCAGGTCCAATTGTTTTTTGGTGAACTGTTTTCTATAATACAATATATAATAAAACCAAAAGCAAACATCTTATCATGTTGTTGCGGAATTTACCTGTAAACTTTCAGATAGTTAAACCATTTTTACAAACTTATCATGGGTGTCGGGTCGTCACTAGGGGGCTCAGTATACCTGGGTATCCCCCAAGTGGCGAGAAGACGCCCGCCGCGGGCTAGGATCGCTACAACCTCTTAGCCCCTGTCCGGCGAGTGCCTAGAAAGAGATAGAGCGGGTGAACATATGGTCTTTTACCCTGGCCACCGGCCTAGTCGGTAGGGCAGCCTAATTCGCTTTGGTCTGATTCCATAAGATCTTTAGAAGGTGTGTGTGCCCCGACAAAGCACTGTGTTCAGGAGAAGAGGTATAGGGTAGGTTTATAGGTAGTTTATGTGGTCTTGGAATGACCACGAATTCACACTCAGTATCTAAGGGTAGGCAAAAACCGTCCGGATCCCAAAGGCAAGTGTGAACCGGAGAGAGGCAGACTGGATTGCAATGGGAGACACTGCTGGTAAAATTTGCAGGGCCACGGCAACCGTCGTCCACGAGGGAGAGGTCTCTCCTAAGGAGGTGCTAGTTTTAGCGAGACGAAGGCAGAGAATCTCACTAGGAAGATGTGGGGTCTGACAAAGCCGGGTTAAAACATAGCGAGTTTAGGAGAGGAAGATGCAGAGGTAGTTGAATGAGAAGTCCATGGTTTAGAGTAGAGCCGCAGGCGCCAGTGCAGAGAGAGAGAGAAGTGTTCAAGGTCCCGGTTGTTTCTTGTCAGAGCTCCGACTCAGGGGCTCGGGCTTATATAGGAGGCCAGCCAGTAGGGTGGGGATAACTCCCCACCTACGACTGTCTCGCCACTACTTATCCCCTCACTCTCCGACTGGCGTCATAAGCTTAATTTATTAAACTTATTGAAAAAATGATATTTATAATCAAGAGGTGGCCACAACAATGGGACATACATGTATATAGAAATACGAACACTCAATTATGTAGTTAAATGGAAGTAGAACTTGTTTTGCGGTGTCTGTTATTATTTATATTGCAATAAAATGTCTCTAAATATATTTTAAACACAACCTTAGTATGTAGTTAAACGGTTTTTGAGGACTTTTTTTAAACAAAAAGTCACGGTTTTCTAGCAGACTAGGGGTTTTCTACTTACACTAGTATAACCCACTAATCTCTTTAAAAGACAAGGATGATAACTGACAACGGTTGTTATATCGGGATGTTAGGCAGCAATGACATTTCGACTAGTCTAAATATCTAAGCAATTATCATAGAAATTTGACATTGTTATGATGTTATAGAGAGCTTTGGAACGTTTATTGATTGGACCATACACAAATAATTAAATGTAGATATGATTTAATTAACCTCTGCAACGTGTCATTATATATACAACTCGCTGAGAATTAATTATATTTATAATTACTTCATATGGTATGAATAAAAACATTTATCACAATTACTTATTGCCCAATGAGGCAGATTGTAATTTTATCATAATGAAGTTATTTTTATAATTACTTCATGCAGCAGAATCGGGAACATTAATTAAATTTTCGTAACTATTATTATGAATATTCAATGACCAAGTCAGAGCACTAGAGTGACTCAGCAGACCACAAGCTCATCTATGGGAAAACAGAGTCTCGGTAGTCATCCGAAAAAACATTATGACACAATTTTAGTCATATTTTCTTGATCCTCCAAAATTATTATGTAAATAAAATTAACTAATCTCGCTCACTTTCTTCCTTTGTTTATATTTTCTTGAAGATTTTATTATTTAAGACGTTTTTCATTACTAAACTGACATTGAATTCTATTGGACTTCACCCATCTCGTTACTGATCTTATTCAATTGTAAGTCCATACTTCAGATTCCAAGCTTTGCCACACTCCCTTCTACTCAAAACTTACGATGACATCAGTGATCAAGAAGTTTTCACGTGACTAAAACAAAACACTTCAAGATGTTTGCTTTTGGTTATATGGCTATAACTGACAACATGAAGAAAAAAACAGTAAACCAAAAACAATGGGACCTGATTTGTTAACGTTTAAGATTCCTCAAGTCACATCTTAGAAGCTTAGTAATTAAAGTTTTCATCTATTCCTTAATACTTACGGAAAAAATAAAAGATGGCCTAAAAATGTATTTACAACTATTAATATATATGTTTGAGATTCAACAATAGAAACCGAATACTTAATTATTTCTAAGCTGGCTTTATTAAGTCAACTTTTTAGATATTTAAATTGTTTTTTATTTAAGAAAAGGCTGTTTAAAGTGACCGGAATGATGAAATAATTAAACTGGAATATTTTCGGTAAAAATTACCATGCATTTTTTTCAAAAACATTTTAAAAATAATAATAAAAAGTGACGTATAATTCCGTTAGTGGCAGTCGAAATTTTATTGATTGATAGATTGAAGTTGTCTGGAAAAATACATGGAAAAAATAAATCCAGTTATACTCTACTTTTTAAGTTATCAATATAAATAATATACCAAGATGGGTACAAATATAAAATACAAAAAGAATAATTAAGACTGAAACCAACCTAGCGTGCAGAAGCAGAGCATTCTTATGCCTTGTGAGCTCTATTATGCTAGTATTATTAATATTATAAAGAATAAATTGTTTTATATGGCATATTATAGTGAACTAAATATGTATGAGCATCAATAAATATCATAACAATTAACATGGAATGAGTTACCGAGGATTCAAACTGAATTGATATTTCAAAATGGAGTAAAACTTAATTAAAGGCAATGATAATCAATTTAAATTTAGCACATATGTTCCATTTAAAATTGTCTGCACTTATTAAGTTTTTTAACTAATTAATTATATAGCCACACCCAAGTTTTACCATTTAGCTGCTTCTTCTGTCTTAGTCGCTGTTGTCCAGGCTATACTGACATTAAATCTACCAGATTAGAATTAAATTGACTCTGCTCAATGCAAACATTTTATATAATTAAGTAATTAAATTAGGCTAAAAAGAAAATCACTGGAACTATATAAATATTCCATTCAATCATAACTTGCCTAATACAGATGCTAAACATAATCAAATGTTTAAATATTTAAGTTTTAAAGTTTGCATCAGTCTGTTTTACAATTGAAAATTAACATAAATCAACTAAAATGAACACTCTAACTTTTGAAATGGAAAATTGGCCTGTTTTATAGCTCGACTCCTATGTTAAACTATCCCTTCGTAAAGATTATCCACTATTTCCATATTTATTTACCGGTACTATTAACTCAATGTTCAAAGATAATCTATCCTTATTAATATTAAATTGAAATTATTATTAAAATCCTTACTAATAGCCTTCTCTTAGGACCCTTACATTCCTTCGCACGTGCCTCAGCTATGTAACCTATGATGTATTGGCTACTTACTTAAGATTTAGGATCAAGTCTTTTTGTTTCTGAGGATCTCCAATTTATGGGTGGTCTTTGGCGTCTTTCCAAACAGGCAACCTCTTCTTGTTACTCAACAACTTTTTTTATTATTTTTTTTTGACCTATTAACTATTATTTAGAAAAAAAAAACCTTCCAAAATAACAGAACTCAATACAGTAATACTTTGCAAAAACCAAAACCAGAAGGAAATAAATTTTCCCACTTAAGGAAAATACCAAACATGTGACGACAATGGGACACAAGTTCGACCATAATTATTCAGAATGAATTCCTTCCTACATTTTATTATTTTTATTCTTCATTTTATATCTGTCATTTTCAGTTGTTTAAATGAAAAGTCAATAGACATAATTAATATTTCATAATTACAACAATTAAATGTAATACTATCACATAAATGTATATAATGTGACATAATCAGAGTATTAGAATGTATCTCGATAGAAGATTTAGGTTGAAGGTGATCAAGAAAAAAAATGAGGTTTTGTAAATAAAAAAGTGCAGAAGATGACTGTGTAGCGACCACTAACTACATAAGATAAATCACCCTGTACTCGATTGTATATATTTTGTAAGCAAACGTAAATAACATAAACTAAATGTATTATAGAGAAATGTAAATAACATGAACAAATATAAATCATTGCAAAAAAGGCGGGGGCCAAATAGTCACACGAGATGGGTCACCAGCTGTCAGGCGCGGGTACCTCACCACATGAGGGAAACGACCGCAGGCCTAAGCAACCCTTGCCAACCCTCCCAGTAGACAAGGCTGGGTAGGGTACTTAAGGCGGGCTCCTAGCCCTGTAAATCAGTCTCTCATGACCTCTACTCGTTGACGCTTGGTTTCCGCGTGAACTCTGAAAACTTGACTAATTCTTTATGAAAAACCTCTGTACCTCTTCTCTTGAACATAGTGCATTGTCGGGGCACATACCTATCAAAAATGGAGTCAGATAGTAACGCCGTCATGAAACGATTATCCAGGTTATAAACTCAAGCTAACCCTCACTTGTCACCGGGGGCTAGGGTGAACCGGTACCCCACTCGTGACGACCCGACAATGACATTAAGCATATTGAAGAACAGCGTGTTTTTTGTAACACACGTCATATCCATCTTAATACATTGTAAATAGTATTCTTAAAACAAATAGTTTGTTAAATAGTGAATCTCCTGCCTTTTTAAAATATAGTATTCACATAGTTTTCATACAATGAAAAGTCACATGATAAAAACCTGGACTGTGCATGCGGAGACAAAAAAAATCTATCATTAAAAGCCACGTACAATCAATCAGTGAAAAATATTTACAGTGGTGAATTTCACCATGTCCGAAATGGTCCATTCGTTTTACTAAAATTAATATATAAATAATAAACATTTAAAAAATAAAAAAACAAAAACAAAACACAGATTAACGTATTAATCTCATTGCTTCTAACACAAGAAAAAGAAAACTTAGAAAAACCTTATTGCATTTGAAATAGTTTATATTAATATAGACTTTAAAATAGGTTAGCAATATCATCAGACTTCAGTCTATAACTGGCTTTATTTAGGAGGTATGGAGGGGCTAGGTTTCTGAGCATACGTGTGTTTATTGCTTCGTCTTTTTAATTTATATTATCCAATATTGGGGGATCTACATGTTCAATACTTTCCATACTATTAATTAATTTTCTATAATTTGTATGTTGTACGAAGGCAACTCTATGTAGTGCATCATAATGCAAATATTCCCAAAATACGGGATAGTGCACTATTTTTAAATTCCGAGTTATCCCTTGCTACACCATGCAAATACCCGTGTTTTATTTTTATTTCGTAAAACAATTATTTATTTTAAATTAGTTTTGTCATACCTGTCATGAATAATTTGTGTTTTAGTCCGAATTGATTCTTCATGAAGATTACTAATTTACCTATTCTCTATAATAACAAAAATAAGTGTGAGGATGAGTAAATGAATGAAAGCTTCTAATACAGGATTCCTCCTGAAATATCATTTATTAGTTGGCCTAAGCTACTTTGAAAATCATGTACACAAACAATACGTATTTTAAAAGATGGAAAAAAACACTGCAACTTAAATAATTAGCTAACATCTTGGAATATACAATTTTCCATCACTGATCACCTTTATTTTTCTTCTTCTTTTCAATCTCCCTTTGTGAATTTCTTCGTAGGGACGCTTCGTTCCAAAGTAGCCAGTCCTTTGCCAAGAACTTTCATTACCTGGACAAATTTCTCCGCAT
Source organism: Acanthosoma haemorrhoidale (assembly GCA_930367205.1). Lineage (NCBI taxonomy): Eukaryota > Metazoa > Arthropoda > Insecta > Hemiptera > Acanthosomatidae > Acanthosoma > Acanthosoma haemorrhoidale. The sequence goes on along the minus strand of OV884011.1, from coordinate 183,323,866 downwards.
CCAGTCCGAGGTCAAGGTTCTGGTTGGTCTGCATCCATCAGTTTCCAGGTTTCCTGAGTTTCGTACATTCAACAGGTATGTCTTTACATCTTGAGTTGTCGTTACCTGAAACTTTTTTCAGGGCAGCATTCTATAGATCTTCTACTACCGTGCCATACCTGAGCTGACCACACTTAGTTTATGGAAACCGCTACCCGAAGGTACTATATTTCTCCTGTAAACGGGTAGTGGGTAAATACTTCTTTATGATTCCGCTGAGGAACATATCTAATTCAGGATCAAGCGACTCTGCCCACTCGAGCTCTTGCTTTTCCCGCATCTTATACGTACGAGGTAACATGTTGCAACTCCCTATAGAATACTACTACATCCTCCCTTTTCCCTAGGAACTCAAGGGGCCATTTGTCCCCTAATAACGTAAATTGATTTAGTGAAGTTTAGCAAGCCTTGGAAATAATGGATAATTTTTTTTAAGAGTGTAAAATTTAAAAATTGTGAACTGTTTTTAGATATTTACTCGTCTAGAAAATATTATAGAAAAACAAGAAACAAAAATAACGTGCGTTTACGAGACAAGTTTTATAGCCCTCAAGAAGAAGAATTGCACATTAATTGGAGCAAGTCAACCGGAAGAGTCAGGTTATTACCACTGCACAATTATCTGATTTGAAGGCACAACTGTGTCACTAATTCAATTAGCAACGGAGAAATGAATTGAAGCTGCCCCAGGACGTCTATCACTTCATTTTAATTAGCAATCTCAAAGTTTTTCAGTTTTGTTTTAACTTAATACTCATATACGCCTACCCTAGATATTCCTACCCTCAACTTTTATTTTCTTCTATTCAATTAAGTTTTTTTGACTAAAAAAACAAAACACATGCACTGTACTGTATGATTAAGAGAGCCGCAGATACTCAAGCATAATTTAAGTACTATGGCTAGCAAAATATTAATGACCTCATAGGTCGTATTGCCACACTAAACTCGCTTCTTCTTTCCCAACTGTAGTGTGTGACAAGGAATTATCTGTCAGATATCAATGAAGTTTAGGACTGCACCAAGATAATGGAACCAACACAATAAAGAGAAAAAGGTCCGAGCGACTGACCCCGCTAGTGGGACGGAGGGAAGGAACTGAACTCTAAAAGTCAACTTAATTCTGTTGTTGGTCATTTAAAGCGTTATGAACTAAATCACAACCCCAAAGGTATACATAAAAGACCATTAAACAGTGGAAACTTCAATATATATGTATACTCCCATGCACAAATAATGTAACACTGGTGGTAAAGATTGGTAAATCCTCCATAAATATAATATAATCTATAAAATAGTAGTGAAAAGATGAATACCTACAATAATTTAAATTGTATTCAGAAATATTTTATTGAAAGGAATTTGTGGTAGCCGAGGTAAATAATAAAAATACATATTAATAAAAATCACCAGACCAGCATTTGTTCTGTTTAACCTGGAGTTAAAACAGTCCTCTAATATGAGGGTGGCCGAAAAGTTTCCGACCTAACAAAGATACAAGACGTTTTTTCAGAATTTTTTTTTTTATTTTTCAACATAGTCTCCTTGTAACTCTACAAACTTCTCCCAGCAATGCTGCCATCTCTGTAACCCCTTCAAATAGTGCTCGGCGTTTTTATCTGCAAAATAATCGTTCAAGAAGGTGATTGTCTCTTCATTTGACGAAAATCTCTGTCCTCCGAGCGCAATTTTTAGATGAGGAAACAAAAAGAAGTCGCTTGGGGCTAGATCTGGTGAGTAAGGCAGATGGTCAAGCAGTTCAAACCGTAATTCATGGATTTTCGCCATGGCAACCGCTGAGGTGTGAGACGAAGCGTTGTCTTGGTAAAACAGGATTTTCTTTTTCTGCAAATGTGGCCGTTTTTCCGCAAGTTCTGCCTTCAGCTTGTCAAGTAATGATGCGTAGTATGCTCCTGTAATGGTTTTTCCTTTTTGAAGATAATCGATTGAAATAACTCTATGACTATCCCAAACAACAGTCGCCATCACTTTCACAGCCAAAAAAACAGTTTTTGCTTTTTTTGGAGACGGTTCCCTCTTTGCAGTCCACTGTTTGGACTGTATTTTTGTTTCGGGCGTATAATGGTGTATCCAAGTTTCATCCACAATAATTAATCGGCGCCAAAAATTTGATTTATTGTGCCTAAACAACGCGTGAGCAAACGCGGCACCCGACGCGCGGACAGCTTTCTCATCTCTAAATGTTGATTTAATATGTGACAAACACGTTCTTTTGACATGTTCATAACCTCTGCTATCTCTCTCACTTTAATTCGGCGGTCGTCTAGCCCCAATTGGTGAACTTTGGCGATGTTTTCGTCAGTTATACGTAACTGTTAAATATGTGTTGCATTGTGTAGGTTCTTTAGTTTATAAAAATATGTCCCGTCCTTAATTTCCATTCTATATCTGTTTTAGCTAATTGAAGAAATAAATGGCTTTCTAATGCGCGTTTGGTTTCTCGGAGGCTGTTGTATGTTGATTAAGTTTTGATAAGAAGCCACGCTAGACACGAGACGCCCTTAAGGCTGGAATAATAGAAAATAGCATTATTAGCGTGACCACGGAGGAAGGGAGGAAGAAAGCATTGAAAGTGGGTGAACCAGAGACTAGGCAACAATGTTGAAATCAAACACGTTTTTGGTCTAACGTGAGAAAACGTGGCACCCAACGTGCGGACAGCTTTCTCATCTCTAAATGTTTATTTAATATGTGACAAACACGTTCTTTTGAGTCATTATATTTTTAACCACAATCTGTATTGTTGAGTAACACGAACTCCTTCAAATGCATCTGCTCATAGCAGAATGAAGAGAAATTTGCAAAGTATCTTATTAATATATAATAAAGTATAACTTCAAGGGGTTTAGAAAAAAAAAAACAAAAAAAAAACGTTCTTTTGACATGTTCATAACCTCTGCTATCTCTCTCACTTTAATTCAGCGGTCGTCTAGCACCATTTGGTGAACTTTAGCGATGTTTTCGTCGGTAGTTGCGGTTTTTGGACGTCCCGAACGTTCATCGTCTCCCAAGCTCTTAGGACCACGTTTAAATTCAGCTGCCCAAAATTTCACTGTGGTAAATGATGGTGCAGAGTCCCCATACACAGAATCCAACTCATCTTTGATTTGTGTAGGCGTATTGCCTTTCAAAAATAAATATTTAATGACAGCTCGATACTCGATTCTGTCCATTTTCATAAAAACACTCACATCAACTCACTCAAACGACTGTTACACAACAACTGCGCGTCCAAAATGGCTGAAACTTTGGTGAGTAACTGTCAACAGATGAACAACGAAATTCACTAGCTTTTATTTACGACTGCTGCTATCTTAATGTTGAGGTCGGAAACCACCCTCGTACATGTAACTATTTACACTCTTATCTTAAACATAAACTGAATGAACTACTGACGGTTACAGAACGAATCTGCAATAAAACTGAATATTAGTTTATGACTTTAAAATTAATTATACAGCCATTCAATACACAAAGCATGTAATTATTGTGGATCCACTATCTTTTTATAAACTGTAAACTGTACTTCTTAACAATGTATAATGAGTATCTACAGTACTTATATATATACAATGCTTTAGAAACGTAACAAGTTTTCTTAATCACGTCTAAAATATTTCTCCCCCAGGCTAGTTTTCTAAACAGACTCCTAGTTCTCTTCTTTTGCCAGAATATGGCGGGGTGGAATTATCTTTATTATATCTCTATGGTACAGTAGATGCTGATTCAACGATCAGTAGCCACCTTGAAAATTTATATATATATGTTATGGAATGGATCTTGTTTACACTCTTTAAAATCTAAAATTTTTTCGGAGTAGGTTTGAGACTTAATTACTAAACGAATTGGATTGTGTCTTAATTCACCGTTTTTAAACTAACACGTTTTAAATGGATTGAACTATAATGGGCAAAATTTCCTTTTCGCAAGAATTATTTTATTTGGATAATTTTTTTATTTATTTTATTTGTTACATTTGTTGTTGTTTTAATTATTTATACGAATTTACATTATGACTGCTATTTATTGAGGTTTGTAATATTTTAACCTTTAATATATATTATGATAGTATGTAGTTTATTTAAATTGTAAATGGCAATGTAATGTCCCCTTTCTAAATGTTAAATTTGGTTTTTAAAAATTAGTGATTAATTTGTATGTATTAGCGCTTCTCGTGTTGTGCCCTGATGGATGGATACTACCTGAAGATGTTAGTTTAAACTATTCATATCGTTTGTGTTTTATGTATGTCGGGTCGTCACTAGGAGGTGCCTGATCACCCTAGCTCTGGTGACAAGTGCGGATTGTTCGAGTTTATAACATGGACAATCGTTTCATGACGGCATTACTATCTGACTCCATTTATGATAGTTGTGCCCCGACAATGCACTATGTTCAAGAGAAGAGGTACAGAGGTTTCATAAAGAATTGACAACTTTTCTCCTCTTTCTGCTACGCGCAGATGCATTTGATGGAGGCTAGGTTACATAAATCAGATTGACGTTAATAGGAAATAACATGAATACAAATCTAGGTGATGGGGCTGACCTTCAGTTTAAAAAATGGGAGAAAAACTTACAAACTAAAAAACTATACCTAGAACCTAAGCAGCGTCGTGCCATCGATGGGGGAACGGAGGGGGGTTATCGTGTTAAACACTGGGTTTGTCATGTATTGCAGTAAATCGAAAAATTTGATATGTCTACGTTGGATAAATTCATCCACCGTAGGCAGCTCAAATATCTCATGAAGCTCACTGTTGCTCCGCAGCTCGACAAAGTACCTCTGACCACTTTCATCAGTATACCGTTTTGGAATTGTTGGAGTTGCTGTCGTATACGTCAGATAACGAAAAAGCGGTTCACCATACAGCAGTCTAGGCCTGAGTATACTCTTGTAAATCAGTAGCTTTAGACGCAGTGATAGATTGGAGGAAGTCAATAAGTGCGTAAGCTAGTAAGACTTCATGCGTGTTTGCTTCAACTTCTTCGTAAAATGGTTAATAAAATGGAGGTGTCTGTCCATTTTAATTCCCAGATATACTAGGTGAATTTTCCTCCGTTCCTACTATGTAACTAGTAGGTAGCGGGCTTTTTCCCTTTTGAAAAGAGAAAATTACGCAGTCTTACCCGCGTTTACAGAGATATTGAGTCCCCACTCCCCAATCTATCACTCCCCACTCTCTCACTGATCTGGTCACAGGCTACTTCAGCCTGTCTTAGAGCCACCTTGGCGCCCATGCTGCTGCTGTACACCGCTATATCATCTGCGAAAGCAGTAACTGTGGTATTTTTGTACCGGGATCTGACAATCTCAGACGTGTATACGTTGAATAGTACAGGGGATAAGACGGCTCCTTGGGGTACTCCACAGGTCAGTGGCACAGCTTCAGAGAAGCTGTCACCCACCCGCACCCTTAACGATCTGTTGTTCAGGAAGTTAACCAGAATTGAATAGTTTTGAATTAGATAGGTGGAGCACCGGACCTCTGTGTCTTGAACCCAAAAGTGCAAATACCACGCCAAAAAAAAAAAAAAAAATTTAAAACACCGTAAGTAAAACCAGTAACATGTCAAAATGGTCCGAAGTACACCTTCCCCGCCGTGTGAAAAAAGGAAAAAACCGTTAACAAATACAAAAACATGGAAATATAATTAATTATATATTACCAAGACGTTCCTGAATAATTATTTTATGACTAAAAAAACTACTCAATATTTTATTTATAGTTTATTAGTCAATGAACCACTCGGTCATTGAAAATCGCCTTTTCAACAAATACAAACATGTATAAGACTGAAATACTGACATAATAGACCTGTTAAGCCCGACTTGGGAGGCATTGACTCGCTTCAATAAGCGCTCAAATTAATTTTTGGAATATATTATCATTAATAAAGAAGCCACTGGAAATACTAAGTGGGGGTCTTGAAAAATCGAAGCAAGCCCTCTATTACTCTTGCTGTACTCATTGTTACTGTATTTATTTTATTTTATTAAATCTAATTAGCATACTTGAAAAGGTTTTCAAAGTTCTGTTTCATTGAATAAATTTTAGGACCTCAATAGTTAAAAATACTGGGAAGCGAAATCATACTGAATACAAATAAAACTCCTTTTTTGGCTTGGCATAGTAACTAAACATTTTTCACTTTTTCTACTGTGGAATGCTGAATAATGCCTAAACATACAAATAAAATTGCAACTAGGTTTTTTTATTATTATATTTAGCTAACTTGAATATTGTTTATATGTATATGTCATAGGTCAATATTTTCCTGTCAACTACGAATCACATGTCGTTAGTTCTTACAGTTATAAAGTTCAAAGATGATTAATGATAGATGGCAAAAGGAGATTGTCAGGGCTATAAACGACAGGCCATATCACAGTCATCAAAATACGAGTCGTTAGTTTTCGATAATTAATAGCCACAAAATGTCCGCTGAACCGGAATAACCCAAAATAAGAAACGACGTATTGACCTCTTAACTCTCAAGATCCTTGCTGTAAAGAAATATGAGAAACATAACATATTTTTTTATTGAGTAAGTCTTCAAAGGCGTTAAGTCCATGAGCTTTCAGATTAAGTCAACATATAATCAAAGCGAAGCTTGAAACTTATTTTCCTTGACCAGGCAAAATTCCTTTGGCTGGAATTTCATTATCTCAACTTTAAACTATTCATATTAAGTATCGTTGTCGTTCTTGGAATTGAACAATTCTAATTTTAAGTGCATTCTGTAGCGAAGAAGAAGTAAGGTTGTGTAGCGACCGCTAACTACATAAGATAACTCACCCTATACTCTATTGCATATATATTGTAAGCAAAAGTAAAATAACATGAACTAAATGTATTATAAACGAATATAAATCATTGTAAATGTGTTAAGCAATAAAAGGCGGAAGCCAACTAAGTCACACAAGAAAGGGTCACCAGCTGGCAGTCATAAACATTAACAACCCTTTTGCAGCCTCTACCTCCAGGGGGCAAGAGGTCGGGTAATTAAGAGTGGGTACATCACCACAGGTGTGGGCAGCTCCTAACCGTCGGCCGAGACCATTGCAGCCCCCAATAGAGAGGATACTTAAGGCAACCTCCTGGCCCTGTTAATCAGTCTCTTAGTCTCCTCGCGACTCTCTCTCGCGACCTTTACTCGGTGACGCTTGCTTGGTTTCCGCTCAAACTCTGAAAACATGACTAATTCTTTATGAAACCTCTGTACCTCTTCTCTTGAACATAGTGCATTGTCGGGGCACATACCTATCATAAATGGAGTCAGATAGTAACGCCGTCATGGAACGATTGTCCAGGTTATAAACTCGAACAATCCGTCACCAGTGCTAGGGTGATCAAGGACCCCCTAGTGACGACCCTACAGGTTGGTTGGTGCATGGCTATTAGGTCTAAAACTTTGAATTTTCATTTCTGTTTTCTAAACAGGATCCGCTACAGAAACAATCCCATTAGGCATTTTGTTAGGAGTGCAGGCCCTTGAATTGAATCGGTGTTGGAAGTTAGGACCTACAGTGATCGTGGCTCAGTCGGTTTGTGTATTTTTAGACCAGTCAAAGACTACTTTGACTATACTTTTGATCTATACTAATAGATATTTTGAATTCACTGGTTTTAATCCTCTAGTAATTACATACCTTTTTATGATTTAATAGTCCATAATATAAGTACTGTCTTTTGAAACATTCACTAATTGACTAAATTCAAGATATTAAAAAAAGGTTTAGACTAACCCCAAAATGGCTGATTACCTGTCATTTAAATATGACCCAATGTCGTACAATGATCAGCCAATGTTTTACGTTAGATTTTTAAAATTAATATGAGCTAATAAGTTTATATTAAATGATATCTCTTTTAGTCATGAACAAACAATAATTTTATCTACAAAATTAAATTATATGAAAAATTCTCCTGAATTTAAGGTAGTTAAGTGGGCCTTGAACAGAATATTGCCGTTATTAAATGTTTACTGTTTATTTTCTGGAAAAGACGGGAAATAGCCACGAATTAAAACGTGAAAAATAAAAAAGAGTGGAAGGAAAATCAATTATAAAAGAAGGAATTAAAAAAGCAGTAGAATTATTTGGAGATAAAAATAATTGTATATAAAGCTGCTTAAGAAATGAACATTTCAAAGACAATCACATAAGGCATGAGGATCAGAAAAGTTTTTTTATCATAAGAACAATGACGTTTTTTTCTCATGAGGAAATTATTTTAGTCGATTATATTAAAAAAAGTGTTCATCATTCTTAACGCTAAGGGATGTTCAAACTTTACCCTACTACTTTCTATAAACAATGACACAATTTTATTTGAATTTTACTTCGATGAAAAATTTTGGTTCAACGTACAATATATCTAGGACCTAGGTTCAACTTGGTTCTAATGAAAACATTTTTTCCTTAAAATAAAAAATTTATAAAGTAGTATTTTACATTTTCCTCAAAAATAAAGATAGTCCATTGATATCTACCGTTCGATAAAACTTCAGTCTTAATATTTAAAAATAAATAATACGCAAGAAAAAAAAATTAAAATTTCAATACGGAACGAGCTACAAAACCTTCCCTTATGCTGTTTATTGTTGTTGGATCAGATCAAAGATAAATACTCTTTACTCACCTCATGGTCTCACCTCTCCATATATTAGAGAAAGTATTAATATTAACTATATGATTATTCAATGATAATATCAGATTAACGAGAATGCCACTGTCGGGTCGTCACGAGGGGGGTGCCTGGTCACCCTAGCGACAAGCGAGGATTGTTTATGTTTATAAACTGGACAATCGTTTCATGACTGCTTTACTATCTGACTCCATTTTTCGATAGGTATGTGCCCCGACAATGCACTATGTTCAGGAGAAGAGGTATAGGGTAGGTAGGTAGGTAGTTTGTGTGGTCTTGGAATGACAACGAATTCACACTCGGTATCTGAGGGTAGGCGAAATCCGTCCGGATCCCTAAGGCGAGTGTGAACCGGAGAGAGGCAGACTGAATCGCCGTGGGGAGCACTGCTTGCTAAGCTTGCAGGGCCACGACAACCGTTGTCAACTAGGGAGAGGTCTCTTCCAAGGAGGTGCTAGATTTAGCGAGACGGAGGCAGAGATTCCCTAGGAAGGTGTGGGGTCTAACAACGCCAGACTAAAACATAGCGAGGTTAGGAGAGAAGAGATGCAGAGGTTTTTCATAAAGTCAAGTTTCAGAGTTTCAAGGTGGAGCCACGGGCCGGTAGTTGACAGGAGAATCTTTTACAGGGACCAAAGCACCAGCTTAAATACCCAGCTAGCTTGTCCGCAGCCAATAAGAATCATTGTTGTGACCAATGATGTAGCTTTCCTTTGTTCCCTGGCAGAGGGTGGAAGGGTCCACCGTCTGTTTGGGCTCATCCATATACCTGGGTACTGACAGCTGGTGTCCCATCTCATGTAACTAATTAAGCCCTGGCAGCATGTTTTATTGTTTAACATATTTACAATGATTTATATTTGGGTAATGTTATTTACATTTGTTTACAATATATATACAATAGAGTATAGGGTGATTTATCTTATGTAGTTAGTGGTTGCTACAACCACTTCTAGGCACTATATAATAGCTCAGATACATTTTGAAAATTCTCAATCGTAAGGCATTTACATGCACAAGAAAGTATAAAATGACCGCTACTTAACCTTCTGTTCTGTGTCTTATCCAAGGTGACCAGTATCCAAATTTGATATTAGCAAGTTCAATCGTAAATATTAACTATAAAAAACAATTTTTACCTGAAAGGATCTTATTAATGTACAAATGCGATCAAACGTTAAATTATGTAATAAGCTGTTAATTATTTATATTTGTTCCTTGCAAGCTCCTTTGATTCACATAACGATACTTACTCCTGAATTGTTACAACCAAACCCTACATGACTTATCAAAATATAGATATAGATTGTATCAAAGCAAAACTATAACTTAACTCAGAAGCAATGAGACGATAGTTAATCATTAATTTCTTCACTGAATGATAACATCCTACCAAACATTGAATAATGAATAAAGATATTGGATATTTAAATTATTCTCAATAATTTATGAAATTTAAATTTTGTTTTATTATTATAGCTAAAACTGAACTCAAATTTAACGATTAATGGAAGTAAGCAATATTCTTATAACTGCAATAGTCGATGAAGTGGCAGGGACTCAAAACTATTCCACTATAATAAAACAACAATAACTGCATTATTCCACCTCAGTGGAGGTTAAATTGTCAGATTCGTCTTTTATCTCGTATCGTCAATCAATCAGGGCCAAGTTGGAGCAAGTTGCCAACTCCTGTAGGATGATTTATGGGACAGATGTCTGTGGGACGTTAATGACATTAGCGATTTGTGAGGCAACTGCAATAGTTGCCTGGTATTTAGCAAGCAGTGGCAGTTGTGCAGTTTAAGTAATGAGTGTGTGGAATCTTGTAACTTGTATCCTTCCACTCTATGAGCAACGTACGGTTTATATTTTGTCTATATTGTCTACACAGGTGGTCTTAAAAGTTTCCGAGTTTTCGACCTCAACATGAAGATGATAATGAAATAAATAAAAGCTAGTGAAATAAAAGCTTTGTTAGGTCGGAAACTTTTCAGACAACCCGTATGAGTTGGATGTCATTTTGTGTTGTGGTCAAATAAGTGCATAATTAGATTGGTAGTTAGAAGGTTGTGCAATCTTTCTCTACATGTCTTATTGAAGACATTTGACACCCTTAAAAAATATATTAAGTAATTAATAATTCAGTTGGGATGACTAACTGCTAAAAAAAAAAAATGGTTTTTAAACGCCTCAGAAAAGATCACACCAGACTTGCCCATGAGGATCGAATGTTTAGGAAAAGGCACAGCATTGAAAAATGAAGATTATTAGCATGTTTAACATGTCATTTGTGAATGTCATGCACCCTATCGATAAGAGAGGATTGTGTACTAATTTCTCCAAAATGTTGCAAGGCAATGAAGATTTTAGAAACATCATAAGTTTTCTTTAACGAATCTTTACTTTTCCAACAAATTCTATTTCCATTAATTTATTTCTCACTGTCAAACTATCAGTCGTCCTCTAGAGCTGAATAATTTTCCTTGTTGCTGTGTCATGATGAATACTCGATAATTTAGTAAAGCTTTTAATCTGTACACCTTACTCATCGCTCAACTGTTGAAGATTTCCTCACTTCACCTATCCTTCTCTCACTACCACCAAAAGCCGTTAACCCCTCTGAGGTCAAATATCTTCTGAACAACTTACCTTACCGAAATTCTCTAGGATATGATCTCCTTACTCCTCGAATTCTCAAACAACTCCCTCCTAAAGCCATAATCTTCCTGACCTACATTTATAATTGCATTATCCAAACGAAGCACATTCCTCTCCTCTGGAAACACTCCATTATAGTCCTATTCGCCAAACCCGGTAAACCACCCAATGACGCCTCATCTTACAGTCCAATTAGCCTACTCCCTATCCTCTCAAAAATATTTGAAAAACTCCTATTAAAACGCCTACTTCCAATTGTTGAATCCAAAAACCTTTATCCTGCTCACCAGTTTGGTTTCCGCCAACGACATTCCACTGCTCAACAAGGCCTTCGCGTTATTGATCACATACTGCACTGCTGCTTTTCTGGACATAGCTCAAGCTTTTGACAGGGTCTGGCACTTTTGACTAAAACGGCAGTGGCCTCTGGACCTTCTATAATTCCGTGACAGTGGGAGCCCTGGCAATGGCCAGTTTCTCCAATCATGCCCTAAGCGTCTGTGGCTCTCGCGCTCTTGGTCAGCCTCCGCTGGCTCTTATCCAGTGACGCGGCTGACGAAGGAGCACGGGGACTTCCCAAGACTCTGCTTTTTCCTTTGCATGTGAGGGAGGTGACAACGATGAGGACTTGGGAGGCCTGTGGGCTGTTTGTATATAAAGTATGAATGAGTGAGTGAATGAAAATTGTAAATGTGATATGAAAGGGATCATTAATCACAATTACTTATAGCCCAATCAGGCAGATTGTAATTTTATCATAATTAAGTTGTTTATCAATAATAATCTCTACAAGATTGAAATAGAAACTTTAAATCAGTTAATTCATTCACTAATAAACTGAAGAAAACAAACTGGAATAAAAAATGCATGAAAGGGAAGGATAAGGAATGAAGCATATATTGCATTGAATCAACGATTGGATAGAAAAAATAAGACAAGATTCGGTTAGAAGAAGTATGGATTCCATTTCCACTAATGGTTGAAGAGGCTCGTAAACAAATTAATAAACTTATTTATAGGCTAAAAATAAAGTAAATTTTTGTATGTATTTTTATAGGGATTTAACAAGGGATGACAATACTTAGTACAGCTTAAATTTAAATATCTTTCAGTGTTATTTTTATTTTTTTGCAATAACGAAGAATACAATTTTTTTTATGGTTATACAACAAAATAAAGGATCCAGAACATAGAAAGGCATATAGAGGACTGGCATCACTGTCATAAAATCTTTAAGGTTGTGAAACAACTATTCGGTATTTTTGCCTGAAATCCAATATTTTATTTCTTAAAGTATCTAGGTCACTGAAAATTGTCTTTTCCTACAAATAAGAAAAGCTGTAAATAGAAAAAGAAATTTGCGTGCTTCACCGTGTTCTTAACTTAGTAGGGGGGGAGGAGGGACCTGATAATGATAAGTGAGCTCTGAATTGATAAATGTTAAAGTTCGCAAATGAGAATGTTCCTTTTTTTTTGCTTTTATTTAATTTTCCATGCTTACCCATAGTCCATCATTGCCTTTTAATCAAAACGAAATCAGAAAATGTCTAGCTATTTTGAAATATATCATTAAAATTTCAGTTTGAACAAATAATTTTTATAACCACAATCGTAGAAGAAAGCGACAAACAGAGGAAAGTGGATCGCCATACCTTGAAGTGCATAAACTATGCAAATACACGAATTAGGTGGTGATATGTACCCTCGCTAACAAGACGGCAATGCAGCAATCTGATCTGTCCAGGCAATAGTGGTTATGCCATGGGCAAAGACTGATTGGACTAGTCGAAGCCATGTTGCCGAATGCTAATGCAATCTCGATTGTGGCACAATACGTCTTGTACGTCAATATCAGATGTGGATGTGGCTATGTAGTCTGGCACGTAATGGTGGTCGCTTTACATCCATTTAATTCCATCAATTATTATTTTTGCAAAAGAAATATCACTAGTTTATCTAATGATCAGTTGCCCCGCCATTTCTATTCAATTGTCCCTATGTTATTACTGATCTTTCGGGGTCTTTTTTTCAAAGGTCGAGGCACGTAATTTTAAAAGAACATATTTCGTTTCATTAATCAACCAAATATATTTTTTTATAATTTGGAGTATAATTTCAATTTTTTTTTTATTACTGAAACTTCTTTATTATGCTAAAATTACAATCTCCCTCATTGGGCAATACGTAATGGTGATAAATGTTCTCATTTATACCATATTTACAATATTCATTCACTCGCTCATTCATACAGTATTTACAAACAGCCCAGAGACATCCAAAATCCACCTGGTGGCACCTCCCTCGCGTGCGAAAGAGGAAGCGGAGTCTTGGGAAATTCCCTACGCTCCTCCGTCAGCCACGTCAGCGGATACCAGCCAGCGGAGGATGACCAACAGTGGCAGAGCCACATACGCTCAGAACATGATTGGAGAAACTGGCCATTACCGTTTTAGTCTCCGAGGAGGATTATAGGGATGAGTGGAGCAGTGCAATGACTGTGCTAGGGGGTTAGCGTGGTTGGATAGGTTACTATGGAATTTCATAAACTTGGAAGGGATGGGTTCAAGAATGTAAGGTATATTATAGATCGTTATGAAGGGTTTTGTTGCTGACATAATAAGGGGCATTTACTATTGATCTCAGGACTTTTGATTGAAAGGATTGGATACGCTTGATGTTTGACTTTTTTGCTGTCCCCCATACTAGAGCTATAGAGGAATAGAACCTATTCCGTATGTCCAGATTGGCTTGAGTATAACTTCGTAGATTAGTAATTTATTTTCTATTGAGACATGGGAGATGTCCTTTGAAGTAGTCTGTACAGTTGTCCAAAGCGTCTGTTTAGCCTCGTATGTGGGTTCCAGGTCAGGCGTTTATCGAAATGGAAGCCTAAATACCGTACTAACTTGGATACAGGGATATTAATAGAATTAAAATAAACTAGTGGACAAGACTTGCGACAGAAGTTAAGGGTAATGTGGGAACATTTTGCTTCATTAACTTAGATCCACCATTGTTTGTTCTAATACTCGATCTCATCAAGGTGTTTTTGAAGGTTATGGGATATAGGGGTCTGGGTCGGATGAAAAGAATGCAGTGTCATCTGAAAATTGTTTCAAATTAGAGTTTTTTTCTTTTGTTGTTGTGTATTAATAACAAGCATCCGGGTGAAATCTTTGAACAAAATAGGTCTTTCTAAAATTTCATGTTTTGAGCTATAAGTAAGTACGTAATTATTTATTTGGTATTAAACTAAGAATATTTTTGTATAATTTAGACCACACTCTAAATTAATGATTTAGTCGTTATCATTATCGATAAGAAGCGCCCTGTTGCACGATGGAATAATTCAACAAAAAAAGGTTTTCAATATCTCATGTTTTGATATCCTCGGTAGATAATTTTTAGTAAACTTGATTAATCCCTTTTTTAGTATTAGTTATTGATCAGGGTAGAGTTCTAGCAGAGAATAAATTTATCATTGCTTAAATGGACATTTTGAGCACCGCTATCACTCAAAAGGCTGCAGACAAACATTTCTGACAGTGGTAAACATTTTAAAAAGTTGAGTTGAAGATATCTTCAAACGCGTGGAGTAGATCGCGTCAATGAAGTTTATAAACAAAAGAAACTGTGATCCCCATCCAGGTATTTAAAGCGATCGTAATACATAAATTGTGTTTCTTCGATCTATTCTGAGAGTTATGCACAGTTTACATTTTACTTTTAGAAAATATCTTTTGCCATTAGTAAAAAAAAAAAATTATTTTGTGGTTTGAAAATTAGCAGGAGAAAACGGACCACTTTTGATAAATAATCAAAATAACACTAAAGTAAATATAGCGACCGCTAACTATATATGTAAATTACCCTACACTCTGGTTCATAATGTATTATAATAGAAAATGTAAATCTATATAACTTCTGGTAATAAATCATAGAGAGGTCGGAAGTCGTAGACAAGTAACTAAAAGGGTGCGGCAATAAACCAAGAGAATTAGCCACCTGGTACATAAAACCTGGGCAAAGGACACTTACCCCTATTAGAATAGACCTTCAGTCCTTCCGGCAGCCATATAAAACACACCCTTGTACCCCAACGGTCATAAAAACTAAAGGAAGTGTATCGTAAAACTTACTCCGGGCAGACAGACCCAGCCTTCCACGAGGGAGGGGGTTATCATATTTATATCAGTAAATTTCACTCTTCACTCCTACTCTGTTTTCCTTAGTCTTCCGAGCCACACTGGTAACCACACCAGGGGCACTTGGCCCCTGGTAGGCCCGCTCTTCATTCTCTTCTAGTTTCTACATACCGATAGCCGCTATCACCGTCGCGATATGCCTACTCAGCCTTCCGCTACTCTACGACGGCACTTGCCACACAGCCTATAGCAGACCTCTGACGACTTGTACTTATTACGCTGCCGATCTCTCGCCCGAACTCTGAAAACTGGTCTTATTCTTTATGAACCTCTGAACCTCATCCTGAACACTGTGTCTTGTCGGGACACATTCCTATCGATAAATGGAGTCAGATATTAACACGGTCCATGTTATTAACTACAGCAATCCGACAATTGTTGACCTCCGACAATTGTTCACCTTTTCCGACAATTGTTGACCTCCGACAATTGTTCACCTTTTCCGACAATTGTTCACCTCCGACAATTTTTCAACCAATACCCGACAGTAAAATTAGTATTAAATCAGAGAAAACCTAGTTTAACACTATAAGTGCAGTATTCTAATTACAGGTATTAGTTTTTAAAAAATGATGCAGAATGTATTAAAAAAAGATGAAGAAAATGTACAGCACAAGTATACCCGTTAGTGAGAAAAACTGCAGATGTACATGTCATTTTGAGCACCAAGTACACAACGCGCATGGCACAAAGTTCGCTCCCCTTTCGCTTCCTCTGAAAATTTCCTGCCACAAAACAAAAAAGAAGCTTCCATAGCTGCGTCAATAGCTTTAGTCATTTTAGATGGATTCTACTTTCTTTGATCAATGCAGCGACCACTTACTACATAAGATAAACCACCCTATTCCATATATATTGTAAGCAAAAGTAAATAACATGAACTAAAGGTATTATAGACAAATGTAAATGAACAAATATAAATCATGGTAAATGTGTTAAGCAATAAAAGGCGGGGGCCAAGCAAGCCACATGAGACGGGTCACCAGCTGTCAGTCATAAACAGTCATAAACATAAACAACCCTTTTGGGGCCTCTCTACTTCCAGGGGTTGGGTAATCAGGCGGCGGTCGCGGTTCCTCACCACATGTGTGAAAACCAACCGCCGGCCTAGGCAATCTTGCAGCCCTCCCAGCAGGCAAGGGGAGAGTGTACGTAAGTCGGGCTCCTGGCCCTGTTAATTAGTCTCCCGTGACCTTTACTCGGTGACGCTTGGTTTCCGCTCGACTTCTGAAAACTTGACTAATTCTTTATGAAAAACCTCTGTACCTCTACTCTTGAACATAGTGCATTGTCGGGGCACATACCTATCAAAAATGGAGTCAGATAGTAACGCCGTCATGAAACGATTGTCCAGGTTATAAAATCGAACAATCCGCACTTGTCACCAGGGCTAGGGTGATCAGGCACCCCCCTAGTGACGACCCGACAATCAACCTTTCTTATTATTGTTTCGTAATCTGCAACAAGATAAAAAAAAAAAAAAAATTAGTTTTGTTCAGCCAAACATCTTATGAAATGGTTTGATAATAAACATTTACCCTAAACCTTACTACTTAAGAATATACTGACTGAGAAGGGAAACGGGTGACTTGTACCCTTCGCTACTAAGTGGGTAGAAACCTTACTATTTTCACTTGGTACTGCTAGAATTCCGGAGAACAGGGGTCCGCTTTGGGTTGTGCGCTTTAGGGCACTATCCTCTATTAATTTTAAGGTCGATATACTATAGAAAAACACAATCGAATTTCATTTTTTAAATTTATATTATTTTATTGCCGTTCTCTGAAAAATAAATTATATGTGGGTAGCTTGTTTTGGGGTATATCTTCGCAATTATTTTTTGGTTTCTTTCTTAAATTTGCTTTAATTGTTTTAATTTAACAACGAGGAAGTAATATTGAATTTTTACTTTGAATACCTTGTGTTAAAAAATATTAAAATTTGCGAAACTGCCAAACTATTTTTTAGGTTTGAACAGCAAATACGGTACAAGACGAAATCAAACGTAAATACGGTGCATTCCATAGCAGGGGGTATTCCAACATGTTAATCGGCAGATTAACCCCCGGCTAACCCCCCTCAGAGTTCGATGTCATTCGCTGCAACTTGGCAGCTTAGTTGTGGCAGCTTAGTTGTCGTACTAATTTTATTTAATAAATAAACTGTTTTCCGTAATTTTTGTGTAATTTAACCAAAATGAATACGTGAATTTCAATTTATATTGGAATTCGTCTTCCAGTGACCCATTGGATGATATTGTGGACGGCACAGTCATACTAAAGATGACTACTGTAAGTATAGCCTCACCCTTCAAGCTAGGCATTTTTTATTTTTAAACAATAACTCAAAGTTAATTGAACCATTTCAATGACATTGTACTATTCACTTACCCTTATCGATCCTGTTTTTTTTTATGAGCAATTCATTTTTTCCAGCTGACAAATTTGAATGAGGAAAGGTGCATTCAAGCAAACGGTTGCCGCTCAACTTAAGGGCTTATAATGAATGATTTCTATCCGTGTGGATAAATTGAATTCACTGCTGTATGAATAGTACTTCTTCATATAATTGGCAAAACTCTAGTTTCAAAAACTAAATTCTCTGTTCTCTAACTTCTCTCCAGTTCTTATATGGTTGAATAATCACCTAGCCTACATTGGTAGGTTATTGAATATTCTATTTGTTAATTTGAAAACAGAAAATACTTTATTTAAAAAACAAATTAGTATCTCCAAAAAATTTGAATATTCTGAAATCCCAGCACTTGCAATAAAAAAATCCTCGAGAACTTGTCAAATTACTTTTTTTTTTTCTCACTCCAAATACTTGATTGCGAAAGAATTAAATCTTTCATTTCCCCCAAATTTCATTGGAATTAAGTTCCAATTATTATCTCTGGACAATACAATAAACTTATTCTTTATCTCCTTTGACTATCCATGGAAAAGCTATAACCCAGAGCTCCGTTGAAAAGAAAGATCTCGTAACTCATTTCAAACTGATAATCCTTCTTTTTAATGTTATCAAACAATATTCTATTTGCAGTCATTCTTCCGAACGTCCATTTTTACTTTCAACTAATACACCTGTACACCAAGGGGGAAAAGATCATTAAACGTGCTGAACGAAATACAGTGAACCATAAAAGTAATTATTAACAATAAAATGTATAATAAGAATAGTAAAAATGAGGATAGAAAGATGAAACGGTCCATATTCCTGAAGGAACAGGCAGGAAAAAGGGTTGTTAGGGAATGAAAGGTTTCTATTTGATAGCGCTGCTTAGCCAAGTAAAAGATCAACACGTGACAGCGTTTCTAGCTAACACAAGATATCTTCCAGTGTGATGAATTCTCTCTCCACGGATGAAATAAAAACTTGGGAAAAATTGACTCAATTTATTAATCGTGGGCCACTCTTTGACTCCAAAGGTAAAAAAAACAGCTCACTGCACAAAGAAGTTGTTAATAAAGTTACTAATTAAGTTATGGGGTGAAGGACACTTCATTGTTAATTGCAAGGTTATCCCTACTTTATAAAAATAACTTAATTAATTACTAAATGGTGATTTCCATGACATCATCAACATACGAAAGTTAAGCAAAATAAAGTATATATTATAGGATATTAATATATCCTAATGTCATTTATTCAGAACGAAACAAATATAACTGTTAAAATTAAGATACCTCTCCCTGTGTCTGAGACAGTACGGTATTTAGGCTTCCATCTCGACAAAAGACTGACATGGAACCCACACACGAGGCTAAAAAGACAAGAACTAAACAGACGCTTTGGACGACTGTACAGACTTCTTCGAAGGACATCCCATCTCTCAATAGAAAACAAACTACTTATTTACAAAGTTATACCTAAGCCAATCTGGACATACGGAATACAGCTATTGGGGACAGCAAAAAAGTCGAACATCAAGCGCATCCAATCCTTCCAATCAAAAGTCCTAAGAACAATAGTAAATGCCCCTGATTACGTCAGCCACAAAACCCTTCACAATGATCTGAATATACCCTATATTCTTGAACTCATCCCTTCCAAGTTAATAAAATTCCATAGTAACATATCCAACCCCCCTAATTCCCTAGCACAGTCATTGCACTGCACCACTCATCCCTATAATCCTCCTCGGAGACTAAAACGGCAGTGGCCTCGTGACCTGCTATAATTAAGTGATAGTAGAAGTCCTGGCAATGGCCAGTTTCTCTAATCATGTCCTGAGCGTTTGTGGCTCTCGCGCTCTTGGTCAGCCTCCGCTGGCTCATTTTCAGTCCGCGGCTGACGTAGGAGCGTGGGGGACTTCCCAAAACTCCGCTTCCTCCTTCGCACGCGAGGGAGCTGACAACCATGTGGACTTGGGGGGCCTCTGGGCTGTTTGTAAATATTGTATGAATGAGCGAGCGGATGATGAATTGTAAATATGGTATGAATGATAACATTTATCTCAATTACTTATTGCCTAATAAAAGGAAGATTGTAATTTTATCTTAATAAAAAAAAAAATTAAGATAAAGAAAACCCCAACATTCCATGCTGTAAAAAACTCGAAATACCTTAAGTATGCACTATTATCTTACAGAAAGAGTGGATAAAGATTTAATGAACTTTTTATGATGTTATTACGACGGACTGCTCTGTTTTAATATCGCTAACCCAATATGGATAAATTAAAGGTAAAAGCAATTTATTATTTAAAGTAAAGCGTGCCATAAAAAAAAATTCTGGATGGCTCATTGCGCTTATTAAACCGGCTTCATTAACATTAATTTGCATTCAGTGTCGGTCTGTTATTAGCCTCTGTAGAGGAGGAGGGGATTAATTTTGTTTTTGCTATCTCTCTGAGTACATCCCTGGCAATAGGCTGAACGTTATTTTCTCCTTTAAAAAAGTATAGTTATGTTTCTGGCTACAGAGGCAAAGGAGAAATATTGATCCATAAACTAAATGATTTATCTATTATTCTAGAGTAAATTGATATCTTGGCATTGGTTAAAACCGATACTTTTTGCTGGGCTTCAGGGACAAGTAAATAAATACCAGTAGGGTTATATTTTAAAAGGAAATAATATATAAGCAAATATATGATATATATGGGTGTGACAGACTAGACTAATATATAGAACCGGATTTGCAAGAATTCGCTACCAGAGTCATCTGGCCAGCCGCATCCTCAAACTAAGATGGTCTGTTGTAAGGCCCAATAGATTCTGAGTGTCGGAAAAGGTGTGAACAATTGTCGGAGGTGAACAATTGTCGGGGGGCGTCACTAGGGGAGTGCCTGATCACTCTAGCCCTGGTGACAAGTGCGGATTGTTGTAGTTAATAACATGGACCATGTTCCGTGTAGGCGTTAATATCTGACTCCATTTATTGATAGGGATGTGTCCCGACACGACACTGTGTTCAGGATGAGGTTCAGAGGTTCATAAAGAATAAGACCAGTTTTCAGAGTTCGGGCGAGAGATCGGCAGCGTAATAGGTACAAGTCGTCAGAGGTCTGCTAGAGGCTGTGAGGCAAAGTGCCGTCGTAGAGGTGTGGCATAGCGAGAGTAGATTAGCGGAAGGCTGAGTGGGCTTACTCCCAGGGCCCTGGGACCCTGGTCGTATCGCGACTAGTAAGCGGCTGTAGGGGCTAAGAAACAGAGTGCGTTTTCAGGGCGAAACTTACCAATATAAATATTGTACCCCCCTCCCTCGTGGAAGGCGGAGTCTGTCTGCAGGTGGTCTGTTTTATTATCCCGTTGGTCCAAAAGGGCGTGCTTTATGATGTCCCGCCTCCCGAGCTACGTGATCTAAACTATTTCTGGCATGATTTTATGACCACGGGACGTGACTGCAAGTCTATTTTAAGGGGCGGTGAGGCCTACCCTAGGTTTTATTGTCATACCCTCGATGTTACTTGTCTACGTCTGCCGACCTCTCTATGATTTATTACAAGAAGTATTCACAGATTTGCATTTCTATTATAATACATTATGCACCAGAGTGTAGGGTAATTTACATATATTTAGCTCTTCGCTACACTGAGGTAGGCACTGGAAGTGGACAGACGGCTGTCAAGGGAGCCCGCCTTCTTGCTATCATACGCTACTGTTTATAGTTCATTAAATAGTTATCTCAATCAATCAAAACAGTTTTTCTATTATGTATCCAGACCCGGCTATTTCTGACACCCTATTCACCAAGATCAGAAGTGGAATTAAATTACGGCACGCCCGATGAAGATCAGCAGATTATTCCGGAACCATTGGTGAAGAATTTGGGAATCCAGAGCCGACATATAAAGACACAAAATCGGTTACTGGAGTGACTAATCAGACAATTGGCAAACAAAAGTAAGCACAAACCTGTTGTAAAACTTCCCAAATTCAATCCTAAAGTGCAACGAGCGGACCCTAAAACTATCTAGCGTAAACGGCAGATATTCAAATTGAGGCAAGCTTTTAAAGGGACTTATTGGAATAAAAGTACTTCTGAAACCCCATGTCATATATGTATACATTAAGATACCTCTATATATATATATATATGAAGTGGATTTTGAGTTTTCCAAAATTCAAGTAAATAAATACTAACTAAGGTTAGCTTTAGTAATCTTGGCTGATTATGATTCTTTCATATAGTAAGTTTAAATCAGTCAGCGAGCTGGTTTGAATATTCCAGATGAAAAAGGCCTGGTGATCATGGGCAGGCTACCGTCTTCCACTCAGTTGACTGAAGGTTCTCAGAAAACGCTGGAAAATCAGCGCGGACGCCCTGGCTATTTTAGTATTCAAAAGGCTGTAAAGACAAAGGACAACGAGCTCAATTCAGTTAATTTGTGCAACAATACTTATTATTATTTAATCTATAATTAATTTGCAGATAACAAGTTCGTTTTTTTTTATATTGACAATCAGATTTTCAATGAGTTGTGTGAAATAAATTTTGTAGTGAGTTAAGTTTTATTATATTAAATATTCGCAATTTCTTTGTTAACCAACAAACAATCATGACTTTGTTTATTGCATGAATCATAGTTGAACTATGGTAGCAAGTAACTATAAAAAAAAATAAGAAATCAAAAGTTTCAATGAAAATTCACTGAGATCTTGGGGAAATGAAAATCATTATAATTGGGTGTTTGCTTATGTACGTCCAGACTCAGCAGGAAGACTTTAGTCCAGAGGTTATACAATTATGTGTTTATGTTATGTTGTTCGAGAATTCACAGTGCATCTTTCTTATACTTTCACACCTCACCTTTCTCATCAAAACCATACTCATAGCACAACTGTTGAAGATTTTCTCACTTCTCCTATACCTTTCTCACTTCCACCGAAAGAAGTTAACCCCTCTGAGGTCAAATATCTTCTGAAAAACTCACCCTACCGAAAACCCCCTGTATATGATCTCGTTACTCCTCAAATTCTCAAACAACTCCCTCCTAAAGCCATAATTTTCCTAACCTACATTTATAGTTACATTATATTCGCCAAACCCGGTAAACCACTCAATCAAAACGTCTACTTCCAATTGTTGAATCCAAAAACCTTTTTCCTACACACCAGTTTGGTTTCCGACTAAGTCGTTCCACTGCTCAACAAGGCTTTCTCGTTGTTGATCACATATCCTCAGCCCTTCAAACCAAACAGTATTGCACTGCTGCCTTTCTGAACATAGCTCAGGGTTTGGCACGCAGGTTTGCTTTACAAGCTCAAATGATATTTACCACAGACCTATTTCCTAATCCTACAGTCCTACCTTCCAAACAGCTTCTTCCAAGTCCACTGTGGTTTAGAATATTCTAATTATAATTACATAAAAGCAGGAGTTCCACAGGGCAGCGTCCTGGGTCCCATCCTCTATAATCTATACACCGCTGATGTCCCCTCCACCACCAATACCTTCTTGGCAACATTTGCAGATGACACTGCAGTCTTGTCAACCCATTCAGACCCTGATATAGCATCTTATAACCTTCAAAAACACCTTGGTGAGATCGAGTATTTGTGCAACCAATGGGGGATTAAAGTTAATGAAGCAAAATGTTTCCACATTACCTTCACCCTTTGTCGCAAGTCTTGTCCACAGTTTACTTCAATTCCATTCCTCTCCCTGTATCCAAGTTAGTACGGTACTAAGGCTTCCATCTCGACAAACGGCTGACCTGGAACCCACACACGAGGCTAAAAAGACAACAACTAAACAGACGCTTTGGGCAACTGTGCAGCCTACTTTGAAGGACATCCCATCTTTCAATAGAAAACAAATTACTAATTTACAAAATTATACTTGAGCTAATCTGGACATACGGAATAGAGCTATGGGGGACAGCAAAAAAAGTCCAACATCAAGCGTATCCAATTCTTTCAATTAAAAGTCCTGAGAACAATAGTAAATGCCCCTTATCACGTCAGAAAGAAAACCCTTCATAACGATCTATAATATACCTTACGTTCTTGAACTCATCCCCTCCAAGTTCATGAAATTCTATAGTAACCTATCTAACCACCCTAATCCCCTAGCACAGTCATTGCACTGCACCACTCATCCCTATGACCTCCTCGGAGACTAAAACGGCAATGGCCAGTTTCTCCAATCATGTTCTAAGCGTATGTGGCTATGGCACTCTTGGTCATCCTCCGCTGGCTCGTATCCGGTGACGCGGCTGACGGAGGAGCGTAGGGGATTTCCCAAGACTCCGCTTCCTCTTTCGCACGCGAGGGAGGCAACAACCATGTGGATTTGGGGGGTCTCTGGGCTGTTTGTAAATACTGTATGAATGAAAATTGTAAATATAGTATGAATGAGAACATTACTTATTGCCCAATGAGGCAGATTGTAATTTTATCACAATAACGTTATTATTATAATATTAGTATGTTGATTCAGGCATTCATTCATCTTTCAAAATGTGAAATCAAAACATTAGAATGGAAGATTGATTTAATTACTATACAATACAAAAAAAGTTATTTGGATGTATAATTTATAAAATAAAATGTTAAAAAAAAAAGATAGGGGCTCTTTCATATAATAATGCGCAAAACATGTTTACAAATATCCACAAGAAATTTAACTTAAATCTGGTTTAGTTTGTACATCGGTAAGCACTCCAATTTCTGACCTATAAAATCTTTGTTGCTATTTTTATAGCTGCTACTCGTCGTTTTATAGGTCTAGACAGTGAAGTCAAAGATATACCTGAAGCCCTCAACGAACCTGAAATATAGTGTAGAAGTTTAATAAAAACTTAACTTACTAAAGTAAAAATGGTGGAATAAACGGAAATTTAAGTGAGCTTAGCAGAGTGAAATGTTTATTGGTTACAACCAATTATTATAAAACACATACATACATACTTTACTGTGAGTTCACTGTTCAAGTGAGGTCGTAGGTAGATTGGCATGGCTATATGAAGAGTTGATTAATGGGCAACGTTTCGGGTTACTATCTGTGTCACATCCAACATTTAGGAATACTTTAATTCACTCTTTAATGAACTAAATTTAATTAACTTGATAAAAACCTAATCACTTTTTTTCATAAAAGCCGATCTCTCGAGATACTCATCTACACATTTAGGTATAATATATTTTTTAATTGAATTAAAATTGCCTATCTACAATGTCACAAGAATATGCACTTATTTTATTTTTCAACATTGTGACTAATCACTACATGAAAAGACAATTGGTTTATACGCCCTGTTTTGTAAGTGCAATTTCGAATTGGTTGAATAATTTACGGCCTTGGGGCTCAGCAAGTAGTCCAAATCATATTGAAGCGATAATACGAGGGGCCTGAAAAGTTTCCGACCTCAACATGAAGATAGCAGCAGTCGTAAATAAAAGCTAGTGAATTTCGTTGTTCATCTGTTGACAGTAACTCACCAAAGTTTCAGCCATTTTGGACGCGCAGTGGTTGTTTGAGTGAGTCGATGTGAGCATTTTTATGAAAATTAACAAAATCGAGTATCGAGCTGTCACTAAATATTTGTATTTGAAAGGCAATACACCAACGCAAATCAAAGATGAGTTGGATTCTGTGTATGGGGACTCTGCACCATCATTTACCACAGTGAAATTTTGGGCAGCTGAATTTAAACGTTGTCGTAAGAGCTTGGGAGACGATGAACGTTCGGGACGTCCAAAAACTGCAACTACCGACGAAAACATCGCCAAAGTTCCCCAAATGGTGCTAGACGACCGCCGAATTAAAGTGAGAGAGATAGCAGAGGTTATGAACATGTCAAAAGAACGTGTTTGTCACATATTAAATCAAAATTTAGAGATGAGAAAGCTGTCCGCGCGTTGGGTACCGCGTTTGCTCACGTTAGACCAAAAACGTGTTCGAATGAACTTTTTCAACGCTCTGTTGGTGCAGTTTAGGCGCAAGTTATCCGAGTTTTGGCACCGATTAATTACTGTGGATGAAACTTGGTTACACCATTATACGCCTGAAACAAAAATACAGTCCAAACAGTGGACTGCAAAGAGGGAACCGGCTCCAAAAAAAGCAAAAACTGTTTTTTCGGCAGGGAAAGTGTTGGCGACTGTTTTTTGGGATAGTCATGAAGTTATTTTAATCGATTATCTTCAAAAAGGAATACACATTACAGGAGCATACTACGCATCATTACTTGACAAGCTGAAGGCAGAACTTGCGGGCAAACGGCCACATTTGCAGAAAAAGAAAATCCTGTTTCACCAACACAACGCACCGTCTCACACCTCAGCGGTTGCCATGGCGAAAATCCATGAATTACGGTTTAAACTGCTTGACCATCCGCCTTACTCGCCAGATCTAGCCCCAAGCGACTTCTTTTTGCTCCCTCATCTAAAAATTGCGCTCAGAGGACAGAGATTTTCGCCAAATGAAGAGGCAATCACCTTCGTGAACGATTATTTTGCAGAGAAAAACGCCGAGTACTATTTGGACGGGTTACAGAGATGGGAGCATCACTGGGAGAAGTGTGTAGAGTAACAAGGAGACTATGTTGAAAAAAAAAAAAAAATGTCTGAAAAAACGTCTTGTATTTTTGTTAGGTCGGAAAATTTTCAGCCCACCCTCGTATGAAATTCTTTAATCAGCACTTATAATGATTTTTTAAAATATTTGATGCCAGAAAGCCCTCATTAGCAATTCAGTTTTACAAAGCATGCATTCATCAAGATAATAACTTATATTTCTGTTCCTCTGCAACCACTGATGACCCGGATCCACGGTGTGAAGTCTCTCGGACCTCGAGTTACAAATTAAGTTAGGAACTTTCACAAAGTTTACTGATACTTTTTATAACTTTACAACTAAAGCAAATTTCATTTATGAGAGGATTTTTTTCTTTTTCTTCTTTTCTTTCAAGCATCTGGACGATTTTTAACATCTTGAAATACTTTTCTTGTTATCTGATTAAATAAATCTACTTCGTTTTCTTATGATGTTAATTCAAATAAAAGAAGAATGTATATTTTCTTGCTTGATTTATTCTTATATAATTTGTTACTATTTTGTCAGCACTAGTTGCTATTTCGAAGGGTAAAAAGAGTGATATTATAAATTTTGTGTGCGTTTTGTTATTAAATAAACTGATTAAGTGAAAAAGTGATTATTTTATTGAGGTATTTTCTAATAAACAGCTTCAAATAACAAACGATAAATTGACGGGTTGCTGTTCAATTTAGAGACGAAGGTCTACGATAATATACGAAATATCCACGAAAGATTAAGGTAAGTGAAAATTACATGTAATGTTATGATTAAAATGTGAATATTAGTGCTTACGAGAATAGTGTGTTATAATGAGCATCTTTTAACTAAAAATATTTTGTATAAAAGATATCTCTTTTTTTATCACGGTATGTTCCTTATTGATTGAAACATCATATTTACCTAATATCCACATCACGCTAAGGCCAATTGATTGAGTGATTCCCCATGCTAGTGGAAACAGATCGGCTACAGGTACGGGTATGTCCGCCAAGTTGATGTTGGCCCAGCAGGTCACGTGACCCTCCAGTCGCTATTTCAAAGTGATAGGAGACGGATCTTATAGGTTTTGTGTACGTTATCTCATAAAATTTATTCAAACTTTTAATAATAAGCTGTAGTATTATGAGTGAAAAAGTGATGTTTCCGTTTACTTATTTTACAATTATCATCACTATAATCATACTTAGAGACTTAAACGGCAGTGGCCTCGTGACCTGCTATAAATGCGTAACAGTGGGAGTCCTGGCAATGGCCACTTTCTTCAATGATGTCCTGAGCGTATGTGGCTCTCGCGCTCTTGGTCAGCCTCCGACGTGGCTGACAGACGAGCGTGGGAGACTTCCCAAGACCCAACTTTTTCTCTCGCATGCGAGGGTGGTGACGACAGCCATGTGGATTTGGGATTTTTCTGGGCTGTTTGTAAATGCTGTATGAATGAGCGAGTGAATGAAAAATTGTAAATGTGACACGAATGAGATCATTCATCGCAATTACTTATTGCCCAATAAGGCAGATTGTAATTTTATCGTAATAAAAATACTCAAATTCATTACAATTATCAAATTTAAATTATAATTGGTGAATAGACTGGTTGCTGTTCAAAATAGAAACATCTATATAAGAAAGAGAATTAAGGTAAGTGTACATTTTATCATGAATGTTCATGAACTTAAAAGACCAATGTGTCTAATTAGTACCCTTTTGCTGAAAATATTATTCATTTGAAGTCTTCTCTGGGTTATTATATTACTTACTGCCCCGAGTGTCATAGCTTGTCGGATTAAACCTGAGAAACTGGCTTAGTCGAAATTTTAAAACCTTAATTTTTGAGAAATGTTTTTTTAAGACATTGTATTCGCCAATACACTTGTAGACAATCACGTTCTACAAATATTACATATGTATTTCACATTATATCTGTTTCACGTTTTATTGTATAACTCTCATATCCTGAGGATGAGCTTCATGGGATTTCAAAATTACTAAAGAGAAGTCTGCAATTAGCGTCCTTTAAACCTTTAAAAAGGTTCCATCGAAGTAATTTTTTATTCAACATTTTTCAACTGCAAGATTCTTCCCTAATCTAATGAATTGGCAAATATCCAATTTGCAATGGTGATGTGGTAATCTATACCAACAACAGGTTTCAGGCAGAAGTGAAGAAACCAAAAAAAAAAAAAAAAGTTAGATTTTGTAAAGCATCTTGTAAAGATGTATCTATCTTATCTGAAAGTGTAAAGCAGAGTGAAAAAATATTACATCGTAGATTCAACCTTACAGTCCTAAGTCATTTGTAACTTGTTTGCTACACCCATGCACACCTTTAATTTAAAATGTACCTCTGGAGAAAATTTAACTTTGATCAATTTGGGTTCAAGTTGCTTGTGCAAGGTAGCTTGTGTGCAGACGAGAGAAATATCTCTATATTAGGCGTACTGCTTCCGTCACTGGTCATGTAGCCGCTTTTAGGTGATCCTATCCAAAGAATACCAATTACATACTACAAAGGTCAATGTTCAACATGCGTTCAATTCCTAGTCACACCAATTGTCAAACGGTGAAAATGATACTAGAGATTGGAGAATAGTGTAGTATTGGAGAATAGCTTTAAATATTGGGCAATTCGAAGTGAGATATATTTAAAGCTAACCCGATTTCCTAAGAGCCACTCCATTAAAATTGCCATCACAAAGTTTTTAAAGTTGTAAAGTGTAAGTTGTTCTGTTATTGCGTTTTACTTGATGGCTGAATCCACTGTTTATTTCTTTAACTGCTTTCTTTTACAACTTCTTAGAGGAAAACCTTCCCATCCACACACATAGCTTGTCGGATTAAAACTGTGAAACTATCTTAGTCGAAATTTTAAAACCTTTTTATATGTAATATTAATTTATCACATTTTTCTTTTCTTTACATAAACATGTTAACAAATTAAAGGGTAAAAAAGAAAGTACCTGGAGGGGTCTGGAAGTAAACCAACTCTCAAAATCAGCCAAAATATTAATTCAGACAGGAAGAGTTACGATTTTGATCTTGCTTATCACAGAACAAGAAGAAAATGAGTCAAATGATGTTCGCACGAAAGAAAATGAGAAATTTTATGTCCCTCCTATAACAGTTAATATATTTATGAAGTCAGCAGTATGTTAACATTCATTCTCCTAAACACGTTATCTCAGCAAACCCTTCATTCATTCTGTCCATCAGATTTTCTCATCTGAATAATACGAATAAGAAAACTTCTTTTACAACTTAACCTATTAATTTATCACTATTTCATGTTCTTTAAATTGCATTGCCTACAAAAATCTAAATTAGAATGGTATTTAAAGTAATCGTTAAAACTAAATGCAAAATAAAATTTAAAATCAAAAAAATACGTGCTTCTTTTATGGATGTGTTTTTGAAAGGATTTTTGTTTGAGTTACTGATCTCCCGAATTAATGGATTTTCTGAAGATATTATTTTATTGAAATAGTTTTTTATGTAGTGAAGGTAGTTGATGATACGCTACTATAGTTACTTTTAGAAGTGGAACGCCCGACTGATGTGGCATAGGTTGTGAGTGAGTGGATGACTCATTTGTAGAGCATGAAGTTGCTTTTGGGACATATATTTAATGCAAACCCGATTTCCTAAGAGCCACTCCATTAAAATTGCCATCACAAAGTGTTTCAAGTTGTAAAGTGTAAGTTGTTCTGTTATTGCGTTTTACTTGATGGCTGAATCCACTGTTTATTTCTTTAACTGCTTTCGTTTACAACTTCTTAGAGGAAAACCTAACCATCCACACACATAGCATGTCGGATTAAAACTGTGAAACTATCTTAGTCGAAATTTTGAAACCTTATTATATGTAATATTAATTTATCACATTTTTCTTTTCTTTACATAAACATATTAAACATGTTAACAAATTAAAGGGTAAAAAAGAAAGTTTTTGCTAAAATACGGGAATATTTTGTAAATGTTGCTGAGGGTCAAGCCAAGATATTTGATTTTAACCACATGTGTTCATATTTTATAGAAAGCTTGTTGAAGCCTATGCTTTAAGGCAACAATAGCCTCTGACTTGTTTGGGCTGATCTTTAATTTCCAGTTTTGTAGAGAGGTCTGTGTGTTGGGAAATTCGAAACAAAGAGGTTAAATAAGGTTGGTGAAAAACAGGATCCCGATCTCATGTGAGAATCACATATTTCACAGTGATGCTTTTTAAGTTAAGCTAACACTGTAAATATATCTCTGTGTCAGGTACCTAAACGTTCCCCTGCCTAATGACTAGTCCTTTCTAGAATAAGTCAATATCACATCAAATCTGGGAATACAACCTTATCTTCAAAGTGGCTTTTATTTCTAGAACACCTCATCAAACCCTTGATTCAGCTTCTAGTATAAACTTCTGTCTCAGTAGTCAGATAGATATTACAGTTTGAATTATTGTCGGGTACTGTAAAGGCCGAATCACACTAGTGGTCAAGTCAGGTCAGATCAAGCGAGGTCAAGGCAAGGCAAATCGACACGGAGATCGAAGAGAGACAAGCCCGACAACTGAGGTAGTCATAGGAATTCATTTGACCGAACAGCTTGCGTGAATGCTTAACTGTCAATTCCAATCAACATGAATGACGAACGTCTTACAGAGCTTTTCTGGATGTAATTGAATCGTGTGATTTGACTCATTTCGTCTCACAAAACTGTACTATTGATGTAAATCGCAACAAGACTCAAACAATGTAAGCAAAATATTTTATAAAAATGTCGTCTTTTTGATCTTGACCTAACATTATTCTCTTCATCCAAAAAACAGCGTGATTTTTATTAAAGTTAGCAAACTAAATGGTTCATAAAAGATTTTACAACTAAAATGAAATGGGGACGAAATGAAAACTTGACCTAACCTGACCGCGATCATGACTGTTACTTGCATATTCCTGAGCTGACCTGACCGTACTTTGATCTGCAGTGTGAATCGGACAAACCAGAGCCTTTTTCATGAATCGGTTTGTGCATGTCAGTTCGAGGCTGCTTATAAATTAATATGAACTTGGATTAGTTGTTAGGTCTTTCGGTACCTTTATTTAGATTTGTTCTTTAGGTACTACAATATTAATAAACATATTTTTATTCAATATAGATACATTAGATTAATACATATTCTGGCATACGTTATTCATTAGTCCAAATTTATTTTCGTTTGATATATAGAAATATACATCTCTCACGTTTCTGCACTTAATTGTCAAATCAAGGTTCCTGTTTTTGAGCGTTAGTTGTTTGCAGTTTCTTCACGATCCACTAAGAACATGCTTTGCATAAGGAATCTTGAGAAAATCATTCAAGAAGTATAAATGTTATCAGGTGGAGTCGTGACTCGCTCACCAGACCGACCTAGTCACGTTCCTATGTATGAGGTACTTCAAATGCGAAAAGCCCTTCCGACCCATCGTATTTTTTGATATTTCAGTCATACCAACCACCTGTTTCACTTACCTCAATCTTATAAGCGCATTGAGAGCAAAATAAATGAACACTCCACCCAGAACTGCGATTTTAAGCAAGTGAATTATCTTTCAGTTATGTGCCTTTATAAACATATAACGCATGTCAGTGTAGGGAATTGCAGGGACTTGTTTTGAATATTTATAATTAATAATGACGAATCACGGGGGAATCACGTAAGTCATATGTGACTTTTCTGGGGTCCCTACGGCTTGTCATTAGTCTATGAAGGTCCGTGCGACGCACGTCCAGTTAAGGGGGAGAGCCTCACTTATAATAGTTAAAGTACTCACCTGTCTTCAAGGGATCAAAGTGCCACTGACTAAAATATCAAAACTTTACCAGATTTGAGCTCTTGCCACAATGGAAGATGGATAGCGTCTCTTGTTGTTCAGAAAGTACGCATTCAGATTCAACACAACGAGAGCTAGGTTAATTTCTAGTGAATATAACCTTTTTGAATGTTTCACACTTTAGTGGCAACAATCGATCCCTATCTATAATCTTAAAAAATTGAGAGCTAAGGAAAAAAAAAAACATTGTACGTTCATTAGTCCCGACCTCTCAAACAATGATGAATGACCCTCTTGAACGTTAAGAAGCAACCATAAAGAATAAATTTTCGCGTTTATTAAAAACAATCATAAAAATTTTGAATATTTCAATTAGCATAATGAGCTCAAATGGCGTTTGTACTAAACTAATTGTACGAATATATGTGTCTGTTTGGATTAGCTATAGAAATTAAGAAAAAATAATATAATATTTTTTTTTTACTATCGAATTCTAAGGTACATTTCAACCTTTGAACTAATTTGATTGCTTGTAGTAGATAATATTTAACTGCTTATCAGGAAAGAAATCTAGCAATCATTGCTTCCCTCACTCATTTTATTCTTCTATAAATATTTTTGAACGATTTCGAATGGTTTAAATAAATTGAAATTATGTCTAAAAAGATATTTACTTAGATTATTTCAAATGAACGTAGCATATTTAAAAAAAAAACTTTCACTGCAATAAAGTTAAACAAAATATGCGCATTTCGAGCATCAAAGAACCTAAAAAATTAATATAAAGGCAATTAAACAGATTAAGACAAGACATCAATACCTCCGAGCTGAAGTATAAATATGAAAAGCCTAGTAAGTCTTCTGTGCTCACTGCATCAAAAACTGTCCCACAAGAATTAGTGGAGCACAAAACAAAGATTTGTATCAATAAAGATGTACAAAAACCCTCTTTTTCTCTGTACCACATCTCTGGATATGCATGGATAATTCTGGTGTACTCCATTTAGAGCAAGTTCTGGGGCAGTAGTTGGGACTAAAATACGTTTGCATTACAATCATCAAACAATATGTGAATCTAGTTAGGGCCATCCTTGAATCTCCTTTGTGTAGTTTTTTTCTTATGCACACTTTTGTATTCTGACCAATGCTCACCAAACCGATTAAACCATCTAAGCCGGAATTTCCAAATGATTGGTTAGATTTTTACCTTTCTTGATATTTATTCTATTTTGACATATTTATAAAACGAAAAGGAAAAATGTACCCTAAAGCCAATGAATTATTTTATTAACGTAATTTTATTTTAATTAAGTTAAAAAAACAGTAACCTAAAGGTCGATTAAATCATTTTTACGAACTCTACCACATATGAATGACGATTGCTTCGTTCCTGTTCGGATGTATGTCCTCCACTTTTGGGCTCGGCAATGAATAATACCCGCGAAAGATAGAAAAAGAAATATGGCAACTAGTTAAAACCTAAATTGTCGAAGTTGGGTGTAAGTGAAGGATTTGAGATGGGCAGTTATTTGGTCCATTTATCCCGGCCAGTAATCAGTCACTGCCGCCATCAGCCAACGTTTCATACTTCGATAAATCTTCTCGATTTGATCTCGGATCCCCAATCTTAGGTTACAGTAACGCTTTTAATTGGGGTTATATCCAACCCTTCAGATAAGGGCTTGGCGTCATTCTATGTTTAGTTTCATACTGCTTGTTTTTGTTCTATTACCTTTATTAACTTAGCAACTAAAATATATTTTAATGTATAAACAACTTTATTATGATTAAATTACAATCTGCCTTAATACTTAATAGGAAATAAATAATTGAGATAAATGTTTTCATTCATACCATATTTACAATTCATCATTCACTCGCTCATTCATACAATATTTACAAACAGCCCAGAGGCCCCCAAAGTCCACATGGTCGTCACCTCCCTTGCATGCCAAGGAGGAAGCGGAGTCTTGGGGAGTCCCCCACGCACCTACGTGAGCCGCGTAGCTGGATAAGAGCCAGCGGAGGCTGACGAAGAGCGTGAGAGCCACAGACGCTCAGGACATGATTAGAGAAACTAGCCATTGCCAGAACTCTCACTATCCCTTAGTTATAGCTGGTCACAAGGCCACTGCCGTTTTAATCTCCGAAGAGGATTATAGGGGTAAGTGGTGCAGTGTAATGACTGTGCTAGGGAATTATGGTGGTTGGATAGGTTACTATGGAATTTTATGAACTTGGAAGGGATGAGTTCAAGAATATAGGGTATATTCAGATCATTTTAAAGGGTTTTGTTGCTGACGTAATAAGGGGCATTTACTATTGTTCTTAGGACTTTTGATTAAAAAGATTGGATGAACTTGATGTTCGACTTTTTTGCTGTCCCCCATAGCTCTATTCCGTATGTCCAGATTGGCTTGAGTATAACCTTGTAAATAAGTAGTTTGTTTTCTATATAGAGGTGGGATGTCCTTGGAAGTAGTCTGTACAGTTGTCCAAAGCGTCTGTTTAGTTCTTGTCTTTTTAGTCTCGTGTGTGGGTTCCATGTCAATCTTTTGCCGAGATGGAAGCCTAAATACCGTACTGTCTCAGACATGGGGAGAGGAATCGAATTGAAAAAGACTAGGGTAAAGGTTATGTGGGAATGTTTTGCTTAATTGGCCTTGATTCGCCATTGGTTGCACCAATACTCGATCTCATCAAGGTGTTTTTGAAGGTTTTGGGATGCTATATCAGGGTCTGAGGGGGATGACAAGACTGCAGTGTCATCTGCAAATGTTGCCGAGAAGGTATTGGGGGTAGAGGGGACAATAGTGGTGTATAGGTTATAGAAGATGGGACCCAGGACACTCCCCTGTGGAACTCCTGCTTTTATAGGATAGTAGTTAAAATATTCTTAACCACGTCACTAAAATATAAAAAAAAAGTTGTGTATCTTATTATGTGCTTAATACCAATGTTGCTCGAGATATTAATAAATGAAGACAATTTAAAATACTGATACTTGAAAACAAAATGGGCCGGCCACCTCGGAGTGGTAGCATTTTTTTGAAGACTACGTTGATGTAAGCTGTTACATACTTGTTACTCCTGGCTTACATAACCAACGAAGTCAGTTCGAAGTATGGAGTTTTAGAAATTTAATAAATAACCTGCTTCTAAAAGTTAATAACTTTTCCCCCTTTTAACCCTTTCAGAATTTAGCCCCCGATTTAATGTAGTTCAGGAATTCTATTTTATTATATTTCTAAGTTAGATAATCAGCTCTTAGCGGGTTTTATTATTTTAAATATCTACCGTTTGAGTTGGCCCAGTAAATATTACGATCTATTGGGGGCAGGTCCTTTTTTTCCTCAATTAATTACTTTTACTCATAGATAATTCCTATTTGACCAAGTATTTATACCTATTGTTTCGTAATCTGTCTGTGAAAAAAAAAAGTGTTATATATGCACGCCACAACACAGCTGATCAATGCTATTTTAGGTGTTTTATAGCTTATGGGACATTCTGAAAAGAAACATTTGGGTCAGTTCTAAATGAAGCAAAAAATATCAATTAGCTAATCCAAGAATCAGT
Source organism: Acanthosoma haemorrhoidale (assembly GCA_930367205.1). Taxonomy (NCBI): domain Eukaryota; kingdom Metazoa; phylum Arthropoda; class Insecta; order Hemiptera; family Acanthosomatidae; genus Acanthosoma; species Acanthosoma haemorrhoidale. The sequence goes on along the minus strand of OV884011.1, from coordinate 183,287,930 downwards.
GTCTCTTCATCTTCCTCCGCCTTACTTCGGAATTAGTGCCGAAACAATCTGAAGAGACGACCAAGTTTAAGTTTTTTAAAAACATCTGGTTCTATTTATAAAAGAGACATATAATGCGTTAACTATTTGGAAATTCATTTAAACTACTAACTTTGTTGTGTTTAATATTATCCTTTATAATTCCTACCATTGCTTTTGAACTTAAACTGGTTAGTTTAATTTTGATATCCAGGTATTTCAGGTAAAAGGTACATTCGGTTGAATCATTACAGGACAAACATTCATAGATGCATAGATAGGATCGGTATACTCAAACACCATGAAGAATGCAGTCAGTTTCTGATGATAAGTACCAAGTCTAAGTACCTTTCAAAACAAGACATTCATACAATACTTTGTACGGAATACTCATCACAAATCACATGCGTCCATGTCTCACGAGCCTATTCGTCACCCGCTTCTCCGATGATGATGATAAATATTCTCCCACCCACTAAGTACACACGAAGAAAACATTCGCTGTCTAATGTTTCTTTTGCAAGAGACAAAAGGTACTAAAACAAATCTATCTCGTGATGGGTATAATGCATCTGTACTGATTGTTATTAGAAAGTATGCTCCGGTTGAGAAAAAATGCTTAGATTGATATTTTACTATGTATATTTTAAAAAAATAGCACTATTGACAGTACTTTGTGTTGCGTTCTTCTTTTTTTTTTTTCTAATTAACAAAAGCTTTATTATGATAGAATTACAATATGCTTCATTGGGCAATAAATAATTGGGATAAATGATCTCATTCATACCATATTTACAATTTTCATTGACGTCGTCAAATATAATAAGTGCTGATCACAAACGGTTCTAAATTCTCAACTTTAGTCAACTTCCCCAAATCTTCAAAATATGCTGATTAGGTTTTGGTTAAAATTTTGTTATATAAGATATAACAGAGCGCAGTTGATTGGGAGCACTTCATCCAGCTTCTTACAGATTCCTTAGTTCTCATACTGTCCCTGAACAGATCCCATGACCTAGATGATGCAGCTTATTCTTTCACTATTCTCCATCCAGAGGTTGGTTTGGGAGGCATCGTCACCCCGTCGTCATCCAAAAATTCACCACGAAAATCCTTTACGTCTCCATCTCAAATACCTAATGCAATCCAAACGCTACTCGAGAACAGTGTTGTGGCAAAGATCCCGAAATCCTGCTGATCGTCGCTAGTACAATCATTATGGCAGATCGGTATAGCAGTATTTCAATCCTTCCGATCCGATTCCTTTAATTCCCACCTCTCCTCTCTGTTTGCAAGGGATAATTCTCTGTCCTCCTTATTGCCTCCCATAAAGATCCTAAAATATCATCATGTTTCCCACCCACTCAGTCCTGATGATGGGTCCTGGACTTTGACTACTTTCACACCTCACCTTACTCATCAAAACCGTACTAAAGCCACAAATTTTGAAGATTTCCTCACTTCACCTGTCGTTTCCTTACTTCCACCAAAAGCCGTTAACCCCTCTGAGGTTAAACACCTTTTGAAATTTCTATCTTACCGAAAATTTCCAGGATATGATCCCCTTACTCCTCAAAGTCTCTAACAACTTCCTTGTTAAGCCATAATTTTTCTAACCTAAATTTATAATTGCTGATAAACCACCTAATGACCACCAAAAGCACCTCATCTCACCGTACAATTAGCCTTCTCCTTATCCTCTCAAACATCTTTGAAAAACTCCTATTAAAAACGTCTACTTCCAATTGTTGATTCCAAAATCATTTTACCCAATTACCAGTTTGGTTTCCGTCTACGACATTCCACTGCTCAACAAGACCTCCGCATAGTTGATTGGATAACCTCAGCCATTGAAAACAAACAGGATTATCTGCCAAGCAATGGTTGATCAAAGTTAAGGAAGCCAAATGAGGCTAGAAAGACTAGAACAAAACAGACCGGATGGACAACTGTACAGACTACTTCAAAGGACATCCTTTATCTCAATAGAAAATAAATTACTTATTGTCATAATTATAGTAAAACCAATCCGGACATACGGATTAGAGCTATGAGGGACAACAAAAACGTCAAACATCAAACGTATCATTCCTTTCAATCAAAAGTCCTGAGAATAATAGTAAATGCCCATTATTACGTCAGCAACAAAACCCTTCATAATTATCTTAATATACCCTACATTCTTGAACTCATCCCTTCCAAATTCATGAAATTCCATAATAATCTATACAACCATTCTAATCCCGTAAACATTGCACCGCTCATTGCACTGCTCCACTCATCCCTATAATCCTCCTCGGAGACTGAAACGGCAGCGGCCTCGTGATCTCCTATAAATGCGCAACAGTGGGAGTCCTGGCAATGGCCAGTTTCTCCAATCATGTCCTGAGCGTATGTGGCTCTCACGCTCTTCGTCAGCCTCATTCGTATTCGGTGGCGTGCCCCTTACTATCAGTCAGCAACCAAACCCTGCTTCCTCTTTCGCATGTGAGTTGACGATCATGCGGATTTGGGAGGTATCATGGCTGCTTGTAAATACTGCAATAATGAACGAGTGAATGAAGAAGTGTTAAGACGTTATGAATGAAAACATTGCCCAATAAGGGATATTGTAATTTTGTAAAGGTTGTGTTTCCAACAAAAAAAACTATTAAAGATTAACTTTTAGATTTGGATATTTCTGGAATTCCAGGTCAAAAGTTATATAAGATTTAATGTTATGATTTTTTTGCTATGATTAAGGTTCCAATAAAGACGGTAACTACATATTTATATCTTTGAGTAACTACTTCATCAAGGGTTGTTCCTAGCTACTTCCTCGGATCAACCATTTGCTGTAAGATATTTTAGGGCACTTCGGCCTTATTTTTCTTTCAATAAACCAAAATGGTCAAATATGGTACTTACTGGGGTAGGGCTGCCTAAATAACCCTGCTTCTAAATAGAGTTTATACAAAATTTGGTGCAATGAAGTAGTTTATGGTGAAGTCATGGTCGTGATGAACCTATGGCTAACATTCCACCACAGTCGCTGTATTGATCAATAGCATACTGATGCCTTTTCAAGCTGACTTTGTAACTAGAGTGACACGAATAATTAATTTTGCTAACGGGACTACTAACCAACTTCATAACGGACAGGCTGTCAAAACTTAAATACACACGAGCACGGTCCATTGCCCGAGGTCGTCCATGTCATCACAGCGGAAATGGGACGAATTCTATAGGGAAGAATTTTGTGAGAATGATGTATGAACCTTTCAGTTGACTGAGTTGACATATAATATTGCCTCAGAAATGTTTTAATTTTTTTGTAAGGGACGAAAAACTTTACAAATAAACCTAAATTTTAATCTTAAATTTAATCCATATTCAATATTTCTCCTGAACTGAAAACAGATTCTAAGACTCTTATTCAACAAATACTCCTCTTTTTATCAAAATCATGAATGAATGACAATTGTAAATATGGTATGAATGAGAACATTTATCAAAATTACTTATTCTCCAATAAAAGGCAGATTGTAATTTTATCAGTATAAAGAAGTTGTAAAGAAATCTGAAATATTTCTACAAAAAGAAAACCAGGATAATTTTAATTAATCACAACTTTACTCTCAAAAAAAGTTTATAAATGTATATATCCTCTTTTATATTTACTTTATTTTTTGTCATTGCCAAAGAAAAAAAATGTTTTTATATAAATTAATGCTTTCTTATAAAATCGACCTTATCAAAAACCAAGATTGGGTTTCTAAACACCTCAATTAATTCATGAACCCCTATTACAAATTTTGCTGAAGAGTACACGAAGGGTTCTCCACTTTCAAACAGGTACATCATAATTGGTCGGTCTGAGTATTCTACAAAACGGCCGTAAAAATGAATGCACCTGTCTGAAACTTCAAAGGTGCATTTCCCATCATCTTGGGCTCAGGATATAATGACAAAGAATATTAAACTAAATGTCTTGAATCCGTTAACAATACCGTTTTTCTCTGACTTTTAAACTTCAACAACAAATACAACAGTTCAGAAGCTACATAACTGGTCATAATGTAGATCTGGAATATACCCACTAAATAACGCACGTGATATTCAAGCAGCTTTTATATTTCCTCATACAAGATATATTTCCTAATTAACTTACTTTTTAAGGGCTATAAATAGTAATGTATGAACATAAATAACTAAAGAAGTTTTGAAATAAGTTATTTTTGTAAAACTATCTTCAACCTCATAACTGATGTATATTGCGGGTATGGTGATAATATGCCAACCATGCTTCAATGATAGGAATTAAGTGGAGCATGCAAATATAATATATTCTATATAATATATCTTCAAATTAAGTTTGAAAAATTACTATTTCGTAACACGAGCTAGGAAAAGGATGTACTTGTCACCATTTTAAATAGGAAAGGATCTAACAATGAGGAATAGTTAATAAGAAACATTGTATCCTTTATTAAAAACTTTGGTAACTGTGACGAAGTTGATACAGAAATAACGCGGAAAACGTTTAAATGGGTTTTGTTAAAAGGCAGGAGTGTTAAGGACGGGAAAGGAAAGGAGATACAAAGAGAAAGGATGAAAGAGGATAGTACGAAGGAGCTGGCGGCGGCGATGGCCCATACAGATACAGGAGGGAAAGGCAAGCCCCGCAATCGTCCTGCCGATCTGGCCTCGCTGTCATTGTTCCTCCCTCTCCTTATCCTCTAGGATACTTCTGCCAACACAACCAACCAACCGACATAAACAGTAAACAGAGCGGTTTCCTTTTCGGTGGCTGCTGCAATCACACGGCACCAATTTCATAGATAAGGGTTGATTATATACTAATAAGATTCCAAAAGATGAAGGAAACAGAATATTGGTAAGTAGGATGGTCTAAACTATCTAATCGATTTACAATTTGGTAAATTATAATTATTAAAGGTGGTTTAAAAGTTACTTTTAATAACACCCTAATTTATGTTTGTGTTTGTTTTGGTTGAACTTTAAGAGCTGGAATAGAGTGAAAAATAAATTGATACATTATCAAGATCTTTTTGAGTTTTAAGCTTTCCCAAGTCACATCTCCATTTTAAATGTATCGTTCCAGTATCATCCCATGGCTGAGTGCATATCGCCTGCAGAGGGAAATAGTGACCAAACTCTGAAAAAACAGCATTGACCGTTTGAAGTTTGTACCACAACTTGACCACCAATTTTGTCACTGTAGACGTGGGTTCCACTTTACATTTCTCATATCAACAAACAACACGATTTGGTCATTTCTGCTCCAATTTGCCAATCTACCGATCCAGGTCCATCGTCAACGGATGGAAGACTAGTGTATTCTACATACATTCATCTCTATTTCTATTTAGATACATTTATACTGTATTATAAATATATATAATATTATTATATAAGTATGCAATATATATTAACAAGTACATAATGTTCCTAAAAATAAAAGCAAAAACAATACTGAGATTCTATCTTTAAAGTCTTTCAACCTACTGTGGTACACACATAATTAGAGCAAGTAATCTTAATAAATCACTGCATCGTTACTAGGTTTTGTTTTTTTTCTGCCCCGTAAATGTGTGCACCTAAGCGCTAAACGGTTTTCAATTAGTTCCTTCACTTTTTTGAACAAATGTGACTTCTCTATTAAGCATAAATCGTCTGATAAGTAAGTTGTAGACCTGTTCTCGTATTTGATTCAATTTTTTCAATCAACTGTGTGGTTTCTACATTTTTTATTAATTGAGTCCTTGCGCAAGGACCTTCTTGCCCCTGTTTGATTATGACTGTCTATAAAAAATGGAAAAAGCTTAACCGTTATGTCTAATGATTTAATAATACTCATTTAGATTTTCTAGATGTTCACCATATCTGAAAACAGAAATGATCCATTTTTTACATCTCTATTTTACCCATACAATGTTTTCATACTAACATTACATGGAAAAGTTTTGAGTATAGGTTGTCAAAGGATAGGCCTTGCTTGAAAAGGAGAACCTTTCACAGAACATTTCAAAATAGGATGTACGACCATGGCCATGGTCGAAAACACAAAAAAATCATTTCCCCTAAACAAAGCCCGTGGGCTCAAACTTCAAACCAGCTTTTCTTAACAAGATGAAAGGGTGATATTTCGTAAACTGCAGTGTTATGTTTTTAGGGCTATAGTATTCCTAATATATTTTCTGATTTTGAGTATTTTACATAGGGAAAGGATTTAATTTTGAATAGCTAACCAGTTTTTGTATTATACGGTTTGACCTGATCTGGAAAATCTTTCTAAAATTTTAAATCAACATACGGAACTGCTCTTTCACACCGTACGCCCTTACCTGTATTTTGTAATTAATATGTTTCTGTAATTAATTAAAATGACATCATAGGATTAACTAGTTAGCATTCATTAAATAGAGTTCATTATGGCAAAACTAACTGTCCAGTCAGACATCTTCTCCCTACCCCATTGTCTTTTATGGCATCGTAAAACCAAAACCTTCTTTACCAGCCCCCCTTTACCGTCTGATCCGGAATTCAGTCTTACGATTCCACGATAAAACCATGTAGGGTATTCGTTGTGAGGTATATTTAGCAATCTGCCTCACTTTTTGCTATCTCTTTGCTTGGTATTTGCTAAGGATTTATTTCTTTCCGTTTTGATCTAGTGAATAGGTTAAGGTAAAAAAATCCCAGACAAAATAATTTTCTTATCCTATCGATTTCAAAATTTAGCAGCTTAAGAATTTTGAAACTATTTACTCCTTACCCAGAAAAATAAAGGGATATTTGGGTTGAGCGGATCCTTGTACTAGGAGTACCTGCTTGAAGGTGGTGTGTGGGAATTAAGGAGTGTGGGAAGCCTCGGTAGAGGTTGATAGTTGCGGTACAGTGGTGAGAGTCCACTGGTGGCTGGACCTAGAGTCTCTGTAGGCATGTAGTGCAGTCTTAGTACCGCCTCTCGGGGCGAAGGAGTGGTACTATCTTCCTACCTGCTGGAGCGTCTTCACAATGAGGATCCTTTCTTTCTCCACTTCTGGGTAAATTGTGACCCCCCCCCCTCTTTCGTCTTCCTCAGAGTGAAGCGATTGGTGGAGTATCTGGGCTAGTGAAATAGTTGTCTCTCCAAAGACAATAACTGGTGGTGGGTTTTTCACGGTCACTGGTGCAACGGGTTGTGGACTTTCTGGTGACTCGCTTGCGAGTACCTGAAATTTATTTCCGACCTTCGTCGGCTTCTTCTTCGTAGGCGGTTGGACCTTCACGGTAGTCTTAGGTAAAGTGAAGTCCTCTTCACTGTCCGGGGTTGGTGGCCTGGAAGCCGGCCGCTTCCTGGAAGTATCCACTTCCGTCTCCATCGTCCAAATAATGGTTTAAATCAAAACACACAAAACGGCGAAGTTATTTAATGGGGTACTCAGTTCATGAAACTCTCAACTATTGCCTCAAATCTGGCTGCTTATATAGGCAGGCCAGCGGTGGTGGGGGTTCTTGGGGCCACCTGCGGCTATTTCGTACACTAGTTTCCCCTTCTCTTAGCTGACGCTGTAAGGTTTTCTATTATTATAAAATGGATACATAGATGGGTATTTTCTGGGCCGAGAAGAAGGGAACTTCTAATTATTCGTGATAAAGAATTTGACACAACAGACAGTACTGTTTTGTTTTAAATTAATTCATATTTCATATATTTAAAATTACCAGTAATTTTAGCGTCAACTTTTGAAAACGAGTCCTGTAACCTACTTTTTATTTATAAACGGATCTTATAGGTCGGCAACAGTTCTTTAAAGCGGGAGAAAACATCATGTTTTTTAATGAAATCAATTTTAGGCTTGGAATCAAGTCAACGCTTGAAGTTCACAACCTTATCATGAAAACTTTGGAGAAATGAGAGTATCTTATATAATAGATACACTATTATGATTTAATAATTTACTGTTCAGGGCTGAATGTTAAATAATTACGAGATATAGTTTAATTCTTAAATAAAATATTTATGCTCAACTCGGTCCTATTTAGCCGATACTCGACCCCACTGCTTGTACAGCTGAGAATCGAATTCAATTCCGTTCCAATTAACTCCGTATAAACATAAACAGCTCAGAGCAGCAGAATTGGATGAGAAAGATCAATTTCGACTACTCTACAAGTCCTTTGAAATCCCAATCTCATCATTTCTAGGCATTATTAAGGGCATACTCTGAATAATGTTTTTACTCGGAGGTTTTCTTATTTTTATAATATAGTCTTGAAAATATCAGGGTTTATATGATTTCGTTGGAATGAAGCCAAGCTTTTGTAGTGGTCCTAGTACCTAGCTAGTACGGTGGTTGAGAACTGTTTGCCTCTCGGAGTCTCTTGAACTTCAGGAGTCGTAGAGTGAGGAGCATGAATGTAACAGCCCTGGCTTAACGATAAAAGAGATTGTAGCGACCGAACTACATATGATAAATCAACCTATCTTATAGGTCATTGTATCATATTGGTTACAATATGTTGTAAATTAATTTAAACAAATGTAAATAACATTACCAAACCATAAGTCATATCATTGTAAATATTGTAAACAATAAAAGACACAGCTGGAAAAAAACTAGTTAGAGGCTGTAAAGGGTAGAGCAGGTAGCAGGCGACCCAAACCTAGGCCTGGGTCACTGCCGAGAAAAAAGCATGACTCCAACTGGGATATCATTGGCCACGCTAACACCTTACACCATTGGCTACTAATAAGGCATCGCTGAGTATGAGTAGGCCTGGGTTTTTGCCTGTAAATCATTCTCACAACGGCTCTCTAACTGTTGAACCTGCAGCTGCACTGATTTTCTAAGACTTGGCCTTCTCATTTATGAAAACCTCTGGACCTCTCTTCCCAACCTCGCTCTGTTTTAGTCCGGCCTTGTCAGACCCCACACTCTCCTAGTGGGATTCTCTGCCTTTGCCTCGCTAAAACTAGCAGCTCTTTGGGAGAAACTTCTCCCTCGCGGACGACGGTTGCCGCGGCCCTACATACTTTACCTAGTAGTGTCTCCCACGCCAATCCAGTCTGTCTCTCTCTGGTTTACACTCGCCTTTGGGAACCGGACGGAGTTCGCCTACCTTTAGATAACGATTGTGAATTCGTGGTCACAACCGTCATAATGTGTTATTTGTTTCTATTTCAAAATAATGCATCAATCTTGTTTTTGTTCTATTATTGTAATAAAGAGTCCAATTGTTTTCTCTTAGTCTCTAAGGTATTTTCAGACTTGTATCTTTCTGTAATTTAGTCAATTATGCCTATTATGTTAGAAGTTCCTTCCTCCAAAGGAACTGTAGGGGGGGGGAGTTAACGGGAGAGGCAGCTATGGGAAGGTAATATAAGGTAAATATTCGCCTACCCACAGATACCGAGTGTGAATTATTGGTCACTCGAAGACCACATAAACTACCTACACTACCTACCCTATACCTCTTCTCCTGAACATACTGCACTGTAGGGGCACATACCTATAAAATATGGAGTCAGATAGTAAGCCCGTCATGAAGGAATTGTCCAGGTCCATAGCCTAATCAACCCTCACTTCGTCGCCAGGGCTAGGGTAACCAGGCACCCCCCTCGTCACGAGTTCCTTTTTTTTTATATGAGTTAAATAAGATAACTGAAGATTATTAATTATATTGGGCAGCACTAAAGATACCAGCGAATTGAGAGAAATGATGATATTTATTAAGACGTGATCTAAAAACTGATATGTTAGAGGAAAGATGGATGTATGTAAGTGTAGATTCAAGGGTTCAAGGAAATGATGTTCAAGGAGAAAAACGGAATGAACAGGGGGATAGAAGTTGGATAACTGAGATCTTATGTTGCAGGAATGGATGAAAGATTCCAGTTTAATAAGGTTATATATTTATGACGGGGTTTCAGTTGTGTTTGATGAGGTTATATATTTATGATGGGATTTCAGTTGAGTTTGATGAGGTTATATATTTATGATGGGATTTCAGTTGAGTTTGATGAGGTTATATATTTATGACGGGGTTTCAGTTGTGTTTGATGAGGTTATATATTTATGATGGGATTTCAGTTGAGTTTGATGAGGTTATATATTTATGACGGGGTTTCAGTTGTGTTTAATGAGGTTATATATTTATGATGGGATTTCAGTTGAGTTTGATGAGGTTATATATTTATGACGGGGTTTCAGTTGTGTTTGATGAGGTTATATATTTATGATGGGATTTCAGTTGAGTTTGATCAGGTTATATATTTATGACATGTTTCCGCAATTCTCAGGCACTCTCATCTTTCACCCTGACATCTTGATGAGTACCAGGGTTCGTGCCAGGTTTTGTGGCAAACATCACGAAAGCAGACAACCACCACTGCTCGTTTTCGTTTGGCTGACTATTGCACACTCACCATATTTATCGTTCAACCTCGCTCTAATAGTAGACACCGTTGGCTTTTCTTCTGATGAAATATGCTCCATCAGTTTATCCATAGAAAACTGTCAGTCACCATGTTCATTGAAATACTTAAAATATTCTCTATCGTAGCTGTAATTTTTTCATCTTTAGGGCAACCTCTTGCTTGGTGGTTCATGCACCAAGGAGAAGTTTACATGCAGTTCATACACTAAGAAGAAGGTGGTAAAACGCACATTGACATGTCGGTCTCTCAAAACGTCTTAAAACAGTATCTCACTATTTATTTTTTTATAGTGTCGCTCGGCAGCATATAGCTGTCGTCACCTAGACAACGGCGTTGTCTTCAGGACAGGCGTTTTGCCTGGAATTGCTGGAGTAATCAAAACGGGGTAGGATAGAGGAGTTAAGAAGACATTTACGGAATTTTCAAGGAAGGAGATGATGGGTTTTATAGTGGGCATGTATGAATTACATATGTAACGAACTTATTAGTAAAGCGAAAATGTTGCAAAGAATAAAACCAAATCTATGATCCAATGTTAAATATATAATGCTATCGATCAATATTTGCCTAATTATTCATTATTATATTTTTTATGCAACTAATAATGAGGATATATTGTACGAATTTTTTATTACCAATATTTATATGGGCCGTAATTACTCTGTGCCATCAGCCATTTTTTTAATCCACATGAAGAAATCGGGACTAGGAATGGAAAAATATGTGAGCTGTTGTCCGAATTTCCGAGTAAATTTTAGAATTTCAACTCTCTCATTGGGGAGAAAATATCTTTTTCCCAATTATTTTTGGGAGAGGAACAATGTAATCCTTTGACAAAATGACTACTGCAGCTAGCAGGAAGAGAACGTCCCCTTTAACAAATGTGAGTTAGTGAACTAACGTAACTTTTAACTCAGGAAGTTTGTTAATACTTCGTTAACTCCTTAAGCACAAGTTTCATTTCGGCGTTAGCGCCTGAGAGAGCGGGGTGAGCATGGCCTGCGAGCTTGCAGTAGCGCCCCTTATCACATGTGACAACTAACTATCGATAGAGATTTGTTCTTGGCTTTAAAGTTTCCCTTTTTATATATCTTTCGTCTGACTGAGATAAGATAAAAAGGTGGGTATGCACCGTATGCAAAGTTTTCCTGACTGTTTTTTTCAAAGATAAGAGAATAAATGGTGTGAGAAAATAAATTTTGTTTAGAAAACACTTTTACTTTGCTTGCGATTAGATCAAAGCCCATATTTAGTATTGCTCGTAAGGACGGTTACATTCCACTGCAGATTTATTTGTTTACAAAATATCTATAACATTGCCTCTTTTGATCATTGTTCTCTTCAGTCTAAACGCATGCAATATAACATATATATACAATTTGTTAGATTAATATATAAAACCTGTCAACTCCATAATAGTTAAATTATATAAACTTAATTAAAATAATATAATCATGAATCATAAATATGAATAAAAATAATTTCCTCGTTTCTCTTGGTGTCCAATTCCTCAAATTTCACACTCTGCCTTCACTTGTTATGTGTGTCCTTGTAATTATTAGAATAACAGAACTTTATTGTGCAATAATTACAATCTGCCTTTTATAAGGCAATAATAATACAGATAAATGATCTCATTCATACCATATTTACAGTCATCATTCACTCGCTCATTCATACAATAGCACATGATTGGAGAAACTGGCCATTGCCAGGACTCCCACTGTCACGCGATTATAGCAGGTCACGAGGCCACTGCCGTTTCAGTCTCCAAGGAGGATTATAGGGATGAATGGCGCAGTGCAAAGACTGTGCTACAGGATTAGGGTGGTTGGAAAGGCTACTGTGGAATTTCATAAACTTGGAAGGGATGAGTTCTAGAATGTAGGGTATATTCAGATCGTTATGAAGGGTTTTGTTGCTGACATAATAAGGGGCATTTACTACTGTTCTCAGGACTTTTGATTGAAAGGATTGGATACGCATGATGTTCGACTTTTTTGCTGTCCCCCATAGTTCTATTCCGTATGTCCAGATTGGTTTAAGTATAACTTTGTAGATTAGTTGTCCAAAGCGTCTGTTTAGTTCTTGTCTTTTTAGTCTCGTATGTGGGTTCCAGGTCAGTCGTTTGTCGAGATGGAAGCCTAAGTACTGTGCTGTCTCGGTTACAGGGAGAGGAATAGAATTAAAATAAGCTAGTGGACAAGTCTTGCGACAAAGGGTGAAGGTAATGTGGGAACATTTTGCTGATTAAAAATAAAAAAATAAACTCCCTTTACTATTTAAGAACCCGAGCGAGGTATTTTTGAACTGTGATTTATACCTCTGACACCTCCCATGCAAAAGCAACTAGTTTGAACGTTAATTGTAATTAAATTTACATGTAAACGAGCATTGTAATTAAATGTGAGCGTTAATGAGCAGTAATAAATGAGCCTTTGAGCCATGCTGTGTAATACTGTCCGTTTGGATAAAGGTGTGGTCTACCCGCCTCGATTAAAATTAATATTATAGTGTTATATTCCCTATTAACCACTTCAATAATGAGACATCAGCTATGTATACATCTTTAATGAGCTCATTGGTTTGGAAAAACACTTTATCAAGATCCTCCAACTAAGCTACTAGGTAGATACTACGCATAACGAACAATCATTAATCACCCATAAGTATATAACACAGATTCCAAACCTCAAAAACTTAAATAGAGTTTATCCATATGAAGTTTTATTACTTTTTTTTAAGGCTCTTTGTTTTGCGAAAAAAACTACTACTGCACGTCTCTAAAAAACTACCTTTAACGTCTCATTGCTGACCCAGAAGAGAGAAGACTTTTTATGAGTTGTGAATAATAGGTCGGAGAAGTAATCCATCATACTTAAAATTGTAAAGGAACAATCTAGAAAACTGTGAACCAAGCTGAATAACTTCTTACTAAGATAAATTCAAAGTATGAGAAAAAAGTAAACTTAAAAGATGTTGGTCTCTTTTCTCAAACTTAAACTTTAAATGGCCTAAAAGTTCAGTTCAGATGATCAAATATATTTTAAATAATGAATGTAAGCTTCCATTTAAAAGTTTTCAATTAACTTTTATACAAAATATTTTTCTTATGAAAGTTTTAACTATAGTAAAAGTTATTGGAACGATATTTTTTGACATTATTGAATGATTCCACAAAGAAGTTCTTGAAATTGATAAACAGGTTTTAAGTTGTTTCTAGAAAAACTAAATTTTTTATAATGAAACAATGTTATTGAATAACTATAGTTTCTTTTTTCTGAAATTCCCCACCTAGCCTTTGCTATTGAAAACAAGTCATATTCAAGCTCTGAAATTAAATACTACCTATTTAAAGAATTAAAAAAACACTTTCTCGATAAAGAGCAATATTTTAGAAATTCTAGCTCTTTTTTAGACCTTCAGCAAAACTATTTTAAATTTATCAGCCACCAGTGGACTCTCACCACTGCACCGCAACATTTCCACTCCTTGCGACACTCCTTAATTCCCTCACTCCACCTTCAAGCAGGTACTCCTAGTAAAAGGATCCGCTTACCCCAAATATATTCCCTTTATTTTTCCCTTATCTATAATCTTAAAAAAATGAAAGCTAAGGGGGGGGGGAATTTCAATTTAGAAAACCAGTGCTATGTTCTCAAAACAAGATTAGCGATGGTCAATTACTTGAGAACACTACTAGTGGATGTAGAATTGTACATCTGGACAATTTGGTAAGTAAATTTATACTATAGAATTTTTCAGAATGTTGAAGACTAACCAGTTTCACAGCAACATAAAAAGAAATGCAAAAGAAAAAATAAATTATTGTCGAAGTATAATACAATATAAAAAAAGAAAACATCAAGTTTACAGATGAAATGGACTACAAAAATCAACATTATGGTTTATAGAAGTGGTATCTCACACTAGCTATTCAGGAAGCCACTCGGGACGGATACAACACGTAGTTATAACACTACACCCACAAATAGCTATAGTCCACTTCCTGTTGAACACACTAAATAATACACTTCGGCAAAATTATAACTACTATGGTGAGTTATCACGCTTTAAACCCCTCCCCACATAAATGTAGAACACGTGTACTGACGGCATAGCCATGCAAATTATTATAATAATAGTAAAAGTATAATAAAATTTTTTTTTCTATTTTATTTGTTTAATTTTTCAATATTTCTATTCTAAGAATTGGAGAGGTTTACATTAAATATTTTTCTAAACACTGTTATTAAAAGTGTATAATTTGTTACGATAAACCTTTTTATTATTACGATTGGAAACAATAACTTATTTATAAGTTAAAGATATGAGTTAATTAAAAGTCTTTTAACAGAGTTTTAAAATCAATAAGGTTTATTTCTCAAAAATAAACTTTTATTTATATTTTATATTAGATTGAACTTTCATTTATTTTGACTCTTTGATTTATTTCTCAGTGTTAAAAAGAAATGACAATATATTGTAAAAATTTGATTGAAATCGCTTGTTCAAACCGAATTTAATAGATATTTTCATGTACGAAACGCACTAACAACGGAAACGTAAGTACTCTCCGTAGTGACGATTTTTCATGACGATTTCCTCCCAATTCTAACGTCAATTTTAAAAAACAAAAAGCAGTGCTTTTCTATGTTTTCTACCCTTCGATGCTGTTTTTAGCTCTAAACGCAGCACCCCCTTTCTGCGTACAATATGGCAGCAGGCTCCACTGCTTAGAGGCAGGTTTGAAGTGTGTGGCCCTTAGGGGGATCCCTCCCACCCACTTTAACGACAGGGCGATGCAAATGGCTGCGATGAAGGCACCTGCTAGCAGAACTTATTCCATTAAAAAAAGCTTAGGTCTGATATATCCTCACTCCCCCGCCTGAGATTACTTTCGCGAGTAACTCAGGTGAAGCTGAGGAGAGAGTCATCATCTAACTCCAGGACCAACTTGTTTATACAGTCCGTCAATTTACGATTTCTAAGGCTTATACGTGGGTTAGGTTGGACCGTGTTTAAATTTGTAACTTAGTACATGACAGTAATGGGTGCCGGTGAGCCAAGCTTCCTGGAGAAAAATGTTAAAGTCGGAACGGTGCTTGTTCGATTTTCCTCTTATTTAGTGGCGACCCTGAAGGCACAGATGGGAGAAGTCCGGAAGTTCAGCACTGGCTAGGAACTACTTTGTAAGATAATCGATTCTTGTCTCGAATTGGCATACATGCAGGCTTGTTTAACCATAAGTAATACTAAGGTATTGCTAGTTAGCATTTACTACCAAATCACAATTTGATTTTTATCAATATAATAAAAAAAAAATTAGATTTTTGTATGTATCTCGTTGATGGATTGTAGATTTGTACATAGAAGAAAGTAATTTACCTAATTGGGATAGCAATTAATTTCTCCTGCAAAACCAATGTTAATCTACTGTTCTGTGAAAATATGAACATAAACTCCCCCTTGATGAATATTTGCAATAATTAATACAAAAATCACAGATGAGAAGGGTCCAGTAGTTCAATTAACATTTTTATTTTGATATTTTACAGTAATACGTCAAAGATACAATTTGAGTCCGAGCTTTTTAGGGTAGTGGAATGAACTTATTACAAATTTAGTATACTGACCATAAATTGTTTGCTATTAAAAAACATTTGAAGTAGGATTCACATGCGAAATTTTATGTCTTTTAACCAAAGCTGTGAGTAAAATTTTAATAATGTATCTAAAGAGATGTCTTAATATTGTCTATTGAATTTCCAACAAATTTTAAGTTTTAATAACAAGAATGTGTGGATCGTTGTAACCCGAAAATTACTCTACTCGGTAGTAAAGCAAAATCATTATTTTTCATTCCAAAACGATTCAATATTTTATCAACTGTTACGCAACTTTTATGCTATCAACACTTTTCGTGTTATTTTATTCGTGTTATTGTTACTTATCATTAAACGAATCCTTCTTGAAAAAATGTAGTTATCCAGGACAAACAGGAGTTAAGATCACCAGGACGGGTAGAGTCATATGCATATTAAACTTAATAGACAAAACTTGACATGAAAAGTCAAAACCATGAGACTTTCTAGTTATAAAAAAACGAAACTAAAAAAAAAATGTAAATTGTTTCAACACAGAGATGAACCATGATGCTTTCAGCAAAGAAAAATTATTGCATAATTCGAAAAAAAATCTGGATATTATTAAAATGAACATGACTTCCAAGACATAAAAAGGCAAGGAGAAAGAAGGGAAAATTAACACTATTAGACTATCCTTAAAAATTTTCAAAAATGTAGACATATGTTGGTATTTATTTGTATAGAAACTGTTTATTGATTTATTTTATATTATAGGTATTTTGAAGTGTAAAATTAATATATAGGCATTTGGAAATTTATTTATTTATGTATAAGTTTTATTTGATTTTTTGGAGATGTCATGATTCTTGTTTCATTTAAAGAGGCAATCTATTTTATTAATATAAAGTGCAATAAAGCTGGGAATTCCCAGACTAGATGCCAGTTAACTTCGCGCTTATAAATACTCCCGCTTGGTGTAAATGCGTAGGATAGAAAAAATAAATTAATCTTCTTTGCCATGCAAACAGACGAACCCTCAAACCGGTACTCGGAATCGCCTTCCTCAAAACACATAAATGTATTATACTCGTAAACACAAGATAATAAGAGGTAACTAAATAATTTTAAATTCTACTCATTTTTCCCTCATCCTTAATCTTATAATTAAAGAGCTAAGAAAAAAAAAATCATGTTATTAAGTATAAAATAGAAGACAATTTTAGGCAACACAGAACAAAATTTACAGATTAAAAAATTACCCCAGTCAATTATAAAGCGATTAAATTTGACCAGAAAAAAATGTGTCTGTATTTAGCTAAATTGTTATTGCTATTATAAATTGTCTCTTTGGAATAATCCAGTATAAATTTAGTTATTTGACAAACCTTTAGTAAGGAGAAATAAACTCATTTCACCCATTGCAATATTTCATCTGCATTAGGGTCAATTTTTTTAATGTAGACTCGACCAGACTTTCCAATAAGCCTCTTTTGCTTGGAGATTTATTACACACTTGTGGGACTGAGTCTCCGGTTTTAGGGCCTCTCTGTGTTTCGGCTCTCACTCTAAATAAAAGTAACTGGAAAATAAAATCAATTAAAATGTACACATTTATGTTTATGAAACCTATAATGTTATAATTTCTGAGACCATAAAAAAAAAAGAATTACCTTTATACTGGATGGTAATCTTCATTCGTTCGTCTAGCTCCCTGCTTGTAAGCATTTTTGTGTTTATTTCTGTGTCTAATATCATATCGATTTTAAGTAAAATTTTTAGAATAGATTACAATAAAAACGAAAGCATCATCATCATGTCACCTTTTATTAATACTAAGGTACTAAAACATAATAATAATAAAATAACTGAGCAAGATTTAACAAATAAATGTATGCTTCTTTATAAGGTTGTAGTTATAGACAGAATATTTAACTATTTCTCACAGAATCACTGATTCATAGAACTTGAATGACGGTCTAAATGGCGAGGGGTTGTTTAAACTGAGTGGTTTTGTAGGTGAGTAATTATGAAACATAGAGGATGTTAGAAGGTGAGAGAGTTTTAGATGGTAGTGTAACGTACAAGAAAGAAATGGTCGAGGACTGGAGTTGACTGGGAAGGGGTATGAAAGTCAGGAAGAGGGAATCTTTTAATGTGGGCGTAGGCTGAGGATTTGAAGTGAGGAGATTGTATATGTAAAGATTATGGTAACAATTAATTGTTTGGAAAAGGTAAAAATGAAGCAAATATTTACTAAGGAAGGAATGGATTAGAGGCCGTAACATGGGAGTAGGCAACTGTGCAGTTTTCATGTAACACTTCGGACTCCGCTGGCACGTGATGGTTCATGGAAGGTATTAAAAAAAATAGTTGAAGAATTTCACAGCTTAGATGCAATTTACGATCTCACTGATCATTAGAGCAACCATTTTGATATGTTTATTGTAAACATTCCGGGATATACTTAAGCATGATGATAAAAGTAAAGCTTGAATTATGATGATTGGGAAATATAGGACTAATCGACTCGCATTTTTTTTTAATGAAAAAAAAACAATTTTAAACTCTTGATATAAACTTTGTCCTCACAAAATAAATCCCTAAAAATAGGACAGGGTGATTGGTAAAGAGAAGAATTAAATGAAAACCTATGTTGACTATTTGCGTACCAGTGGGTGTTATCTGGGCTGAAGTAGATCGAGGCGGAAAAATTGATTTTCTTCCGCTAGACTGCAAACAATGAGCTTTACATTTGTTTTTGTTTTGTTTTTTGAACTGCAACCCTGGAAAAACTAATTGTAAAACTAATTGGAGGGCATATTTTTGCTTTTTTGTCCCCGCCCCATACCCGGCTTAGATCTTAAACAAATCATCGTTGTGAACCGTTTGTAATTACGTTTTCAATTTTCTAGGTTTGTTCTGCAAGTGATGGAAATTTGTATTTAGTATTTTTTTTTTTTTTTTTGCTTGCGATTACTTTTTTGAGTCAGTTTTCCTCTGAGATAGAATTATTTCTTGTTATAAGCCTCAGAAGTTTTCCAACCATAACTTTACTAAAAATGAGATTAAATAATAATAATAATTAAATTCATAATTTGCTAAATAATATTATTCAACATTAGCAATGACGTAATGTAATAATATGAAATGACGTGCTTGGATATTATCATTAGTGTGCATAAAATTGTTCTGTAATATTAGCCTTAAATAATAAAATACTGTCGGTACTATATGAATAGTTTTTTTTTTTTCTTAGCTCTCTAATTATAAGATTAAGGATGAGGGAAAAATAAAGGGATATTTGGTTTGAGTGGATCTTTGTACTAGGAGTACTGCTTGAAGGCTGTGTGATGGAATTATGGAGTGTGGGAAGCCTCGGTAGAGATTGATGGTTGCGGTACAGTGGTGAGAGTCCACTAATAGTTCGGTACCAGTTCATTATTTATTAATAAAGGCCGATTATTCTTAAATGTCGTTCGTTACTAAGTATAAGCTCGATCGTATATACATCAGTTTTAGTTTTATTTTCAGGCAAGTCAACCACAATAGTTACTGATGCGTGCATAGATACGATCATTTTATTGATTTTCTTCAAAGACTGGACCAATCAGCAGATCCAGATATGCGCTAATACGCGGCAAGCGCGTCATCCTGCGGCATCACCCAGACTTTGATGATCTGTTGTTAGTGGAATCATCCTAATGTACACCGTTAGCGTACATACGGTTGTCGAGGGCCTTCTTGCCAATCTACGCTACTGTCCCTTGTCACTTAAATAGTTATCTAAATCAATCAAAACAGTGTTTCTATTATGAATCCCGACCCGGCTATTTCTGATACCCCATCTCCCAAGTATATAACTGCGGATTGGTGCAAATCATCGGACTCCGTTGGACGCGAGAAAAATGTTTGCAAGGAAAGAAGCGTATACGAAGTGGTAAGTGGTACTTAACAGGAGAAGAGAAGCTCTGATTTAATGACTGAAAAGAGGAAAAACGGGAAAATGACAATAAATAGATGGAGGAAGAGGAAGATGCTCCTTATCAGTGGAACAAAGCCTCTTGGTGGTGGCTGAAAACCATCCAATTTGCTGTTGCAACGAATTATCTGGCTCCAATATCCAGTGAGTGAATATAGTTTCGATAAATGCACAGACGATGCGGGAAATCATGATTTCGCGATGATTTAATAAACGTTTTTAGCACAAGGTGATGACGGAGTGTACTGGGTCATACGGAGAGTGATGTTGATAAGAGAAAGTACGAGAAAATAAGGGTGGCTTCTAATAAACGAGAACGGTCATGAACGGCAATGAACTAGAGCGGGCCAAAATGCGAAAATGAACGACGCAGGAGTACACCCCGATGTTAAATTTTTCAAGATATATTTATAGCCATTTATCACTGAAAACATTTAATATTAATTAAAAATGGACCGGAAACCGAAATAATTCCATTAGGAAGCAAAAAATTTGGATTTTTCTAATTGCCCCACTGTTTTTGTGGGGCAGCAAATATGTATAATAATTTAATTCAGCAGGCGAGATAGCAAATATGTCAGAAAAGATCTTATAGTTGCTAACAAGACATTTTTTTAAAAAAAGGCACTAATACGTACACTTAAATTTGATGTATGAGAGCTCACGACTATCTAAACATCTGTGGACTGATGAGTAAAACATTGATAGGAAATTTATATAGGCAACATATTAATACACATTAATAGGCATCCATTCTTTGATCAATGTTCGCATCCTTAAAATAAGAATAGATTTCCTACCCATTAGACTGGGGCTGGGGTGGCACCTGGGGTGCCCTGGTCTCAGGAGTGTCTAGGTCTTTGTTCTCGCTCAGATCAATAAAATATAAATGAAAAGTCCGCGTGTTTTATAGCATCAAAAACCCCCCAACAACGTAATTTCTTTCCAAGTTGTGTAAACTAAGAATTAAAACATTAATAATTGAAAAATCATTGCTGTTTTATCGTGAATACCCTGAGTAAGGTCTAGTGAACCACTGTGTCGTCATGTGCGCAAAGACGAACTCTAGCCCGCTCTCGTTCATTACCGTTCTTAACCTTTCTCGTTCATTAAAAACGACCTTTTTTTTCCTCAATCTTTCTTTTATGGGCTGGCTTTGTGACAACGTTATCTCGTATCTCGCGTTTTCTATGTATGAACCATAATAATCCGTTATCATTACCTGCTAAAAAAGTTTATTACACCATCGCTAAAGTTTTAAAGCTCTGTTACGTAAAAATTAAAAAAATAAATTACAATCTAACTTTAACATTAATTTTTTTAAATTATTTTGGGGGTTATCCTTTTTATTTATAGCTCCTGATAGTTGAAAACGCTTAATATTAATTTGGAAAAACGGAAAGCCAAAATAATTCTAATGGAAAGCAAATATTTGAATTTTCCTAAGTGTGCCGCTTTTTTTGTTGGGTAGTATATCAAACTTTGGCGTTTTTGTTTTTAAATAGACTTCGTTAGCAAGTATATGAGTTACTTGTCTACTCTAGGTAATCGGTTTTTTTATAAATATCTTATTACCAACTGCCAAATATATCTTTGCTAATAAATTTTAAGTTGTATATCAAAATTACTGTAAATACTTTTAGTAACTATATATGGGCTATTATACAATGAGCTGAACATATTTGAGTTGAGTGATTTATTTTGGGACTTACAGTTACTTTAATTGTTATTTAAATTTATATTTTCAATTTGCCTGATTATTTATTTACTTTTTTTATTGTTTTAGGAATCAGTTGCTTGAGATGGAATAACCACTGGTATGTAAAAGGTTTTTTTTTTTAATTTATATTGATTGATGATTTTCTCCTTCATTATCATATCGGTGTTATAACAACGGAAATACCTGAGTTACCTCCATTAGCAGTTAGGAAGGCTACACCAGATGTGACAAATGATATGAAGTTTGCCTTTCGAGATTAATTAAGCCAGCGATCCAGGCGACATGAGGTGTAATGAGTCTGTCTGAAATTAGTGACTTAAGTGGCCACTCTAGTAAATTAAGTAATTTCAGGAATACATTCTCTTGATATAGAAATTTATATTGTTGGATCTACAAACTGAATTGCGTTAAAATATTTCTTATTTCTGAATTGATTTTGTTCTAGATTCTTATTAATTATGTTGGTATATCATTGTAGCATAAACATTGGATACTAAGAATATTAAATAGGTTCCGGATACGTGCCTTGGAAAACCTTTAAGTTTAGAGTACCGTTAAAATTATAATCTATAATTTTATAGAATCAGTACCGAACACAGATTATTTCCTCAGTTTTGCTAATGATTTCACTAATTTTTGGTGTATGTAAAGTTAAATAACATACGAGTACAAACTCACGCAAGCATTCCTCACACTTTGTCTAAATGTATGTAAACACCTGCTGTGTTTGTTGTGAGAAGGTTACTTAATTGTGTTTGGTGTGTGAAGGTCACTTTCTAGATACGACTTATGTTTATTGTTGGTGTTGTGACTATCCACTAGAATACCTGGTAAATAACGTGTAATTTAATTAATCTTTACAGGTATGTTTATTTATTTTATTTTATATTGATCAATCGTTTGATGCTTATAATTGCAATGCAATTGTAAATCTTTATAGATTAATAAAATCAGTAATAAAAACCAACTTTAATGTATAATGTATGAAAAACAAAGTTGCCTGATTTCCAGAATGCTAACAGTTAAGACGCATTGGATGTGAAATACAACCACTGTATCCTTGGAGGTCATCAGCAATAGGGTTTTAGATAAATCCAAGCTAGAAAAGCTACAATTTTCTTTGGATGTTGTATAAATATATATTTAGCTACAAATACGAATGATGAAATTAATGTAATGACCTGCCTGTAAGTATTTTCTGAATTTTATTTCAAAATATTATAAGAATGAGTTCAATAAAGCTCTCCTCTGAGCAAAAAAAAACAAACAAACATTTAAAGCGTTAAGTTTTATTTTACTTCAGAAATTATTTCAATTTTCTGCTAGAATCTCCAGCATTCCGGAGGTAACATCCAGAAGCCACCCACATTTCATTACTCGAGACTGCCTCACTCTAGACTTTATTAACCGAAAGCAAAGAGCCATTGCTGAAAACGGTATAACCCCCCCCCCTTTACCCCAATCTCCATAACAAAGAACACAAAATCATCAAATATCATCAGTTTTCACCATGGGGTAAACATCCCCAGGAAGTTGGAGGGTTTATTGGTTTTTCTCTTTATTCCCACTCTCCATCCCCTTTCTCCTTTCTGCTCATAAAGTTTCCCCTCGGAAAGAAGAGACCCTTCTTAACAGTGAACGACCGCGGTTATTTTCTTTCGGTATAAAGTTTTTTTTTTTTATTACAGTTATTCTTGAATTCAATATGCTGTGATTTAATATTCTATTAACAATGTATTTATCTTACTTTCATTATTGAATGATGCGTAAAGGGGCCTATAGAAATTTATTACAAGGTACATATATGTGAGAAATAAGTCGAATTTCATGCTTAAAAAACCGAACATAACTGGGAAATAAAATAACGCTGGACACATTTACAGTTTGACAAAATTTTCTAATATCCTTGCACTACAAATTAATAACGACCAACGATAATAGTAATTTTCAGTTCTTTTTTTTCTTCTTTTCGATCGTTAGTTTCAGATCCCTTCATTTACATGCCAAGAAGGAGCATTCTAAGTCTTGGAATCTCAAATGTTTGTTTAGATACCACTTATTGATGGTTTTCATTTAATTCTCTAACCTTGTCTGAGCAATTTCGACGTAATTCTACACATTTAGATTTTAATTTGGAATAAAATTTTAATAAAGCCCCAAAAGTCGCGCTTATCTACTCTAGCTAGGATTTACAGCTAAATGTCGGACAGATTATTAATTGTGTAGTCTGATCGATAATGGAGATGTTTATGGAGTTGAAACTCCTTGCGTCGTCCACATTTGAAAGGGGGAGGTAGATTCATGTACTTTTTGTATAAGACAATGTCAACTGATAACTGTGGCTGATATCTGGTATGTGTCCCATTTCGTTGCCTGCCCACTGTCAACTTCGAAAGACTATCTGTGATAGCACTAGCTGACTCTTTTGCTTAAGAAATGAACATACTAGAAACGCCCACAAGTAGTAAAGTACTTAGGGGAGAAAAGATAAAATGCATCTGTTGAGTAGACAGTTTGGTTTATGGAGCTCATACACCAGTTGCTGTCAGAAAACCGGTTATCTAATGAGAACTGCCTAATGATGTTTGCAATGTTTAGTAGTAATTTTTATCATAAATCGTTTCTAAATAATCAAACCTCGATAGAAAGCAAGCTGTGCACAATGAACAAAAAAAACCTGTACTCTATGAGGAGTAGTCGACATCGTCTTGCTTTAGTGAGCGGTTCAAGCCTTTCTTAGGAATCTACAATCATTGACAGAGTACTTTGCACTGTAGTACGCTTGACGAAGGTGCATTTACCAGCGATCAGAACTTCAATTGAGTACGTTTAATTGAAGACTAAATTAATATATTGTGTAAATAATGGGTGATAAGAAAATTTTACTTCCGACAAACATACTAGGTGGTGTGAAACTTACTAATTAACAACACTATATGCCCTTGTTTACCTTAAATGAATAGTATTTTTTTTCTTCTTAGCTCTCTAATTATAAGATTAAGGACGAGGGAAAAATAAAGGGATATTTGGGTTGAGCGGATCCTTGTACTAGGAATACCTGCTTGAAGGTGGTGGGAATTAAGGAGTGTGGGAAGCCTCGGTAGAGGTTGATAGTTGCGGTACAGTGGTGAGAGTCCACTGGTGGCTGGGCCTAGAGTCCCTCTAGACATGTAGTGCAGTCTTATTTAGTCGGATAGCAGTGTTGGGTGCCCGGTAGAGGCTTGTTGTTGGGCCAAGCACCGTGTTGTCCACCATTTGGTCTGCTTTACCAGATCTTGAGAGTTGCCATCTTGCCGGTAGCGGTGGGAGTGCCATGTCTCGGAATAGAGGGTTTTTGCTATGTTTCACCGAGTCAAAGAACTTTATGCGTCTTCTTTGGATGGCTTCGGTGATGGTGGGGACTTTTCGTGGATGTCAGGAGCCTTCATATCACGAAAAGGGGTATGCCATAGTGCCGTGTGCTGGATTTTGTTCTGGAAGCTCTGGAGTCGAGTTATTGTGCTAGTGTGTAGATATCGGAAGAGTGGTGTCCCAAACAGTAGAGCTGGCCTCAGGACGCTCTTGTATATTAACAGTTTCAGCCGAAAGGATATAGCCGGGCTTGTGATGAGATGCTGGAGAGAGTAGTAAGTCCTACGTACTCTTTTCAACTTCTTCTGCAGGTGTGTGTAGTTAAAAGAGTCAGTTAAAAGGTGGATATTAAATAAAAAAAATAACTATCAATAATTTAATACGGTATTAGGCGTAGAGCAGGACTCCAGCTCGAATCGATAAAGGTAAGACTATTTGGATTAGCTAGTATTACTCATGAACTTACTGAAATAACTAACCTGCAGTTTTATGTACATGTATCCCTACTAAATATCAAACATGGCCAAAACAGGAATGTTTCTTCATAATAAGATGAACGGATTGTCTACTTGTTTATTAGGCTAAAAAGGGTTATAAAAAAACTTTTTCTAGGGGAAAAGAACACAAGAAACCTCCCAGCCCCGAGACAGAAAAGAAAAGCAGCTGGAGGAGGCCGGTGCAGCTTGTAGTGTCCAAGCCCCTATCCCGCATGTCCTAGCACCTGTGCCAAATAGCCCAATACGTTTCACACATCATCGTACCTATCAAAATAATATCGATAATGATTATTTATTTAAGACAAACGGAACAATTGAATGTTTTGCTTGATATAATGGTTTTTTCCCTACCGACAGGGTCACCTGAATATCCTACATTAGGGTAACATAAATATGCAAGGTTAACAGCCGGATATTAATTATTATTTTAGAAAGTATAAACACTAAATTGCATCCTTTTCTAATTATAACAATAAATAAGGAAGGACTAGGGAATGAGCTGGTGTAAAGCTATATTTTTGTACCTGTGCTGTACCTCTTCTCCTGAACATAGTGCACTGTCGGGGCACATACCTATCAGATATGGAGTCAGATAGCTCAGTAGTAAGACCCGTCATAGCCTAGTCAACTCTCACTCTGCCAGCAGGGCTAGGGCAACTAGCCGGCACCCCCGACAATATGCATAGTTTCTTTTAAAAACATTTTTTTTTCATATTTTAATTTGCCTTGGCTCGCATACTGCTTAATATCTATCCTTTCAGACTTTTATGACTTGGTAAAATTTTATACTCAGTCAAGTTTATTAGAGTTCTGTTATTTTGATCTCATCTTCTTTTTTTTTTTATATACAACTTTATTACGATAAAATTACAATCTGCCTGATTGTGCTGTAAGTAATTGTGATAAATGATCTCATTCATAACAATTTAAAATTTTTCATTCACTCGCTCATTCATACTATATATACAAACAGCCCAGAGGCCCCCCAAGTCCCCATGGTTGTCACCTCCCTCACGTGCGAAGGAGGAAGCGGAGTCTTGGGAAGACCCCCACGCTCCTACGTCAGCCACGTCACTGGATAAGAGCCAGCGGAGGCTGACCAAGAGCGCAAGAGCCACAGACGCTTAGGACATGATTAGAGAAACTGGCCGTTGCCAGGACTCCCACTGTCACGCATTTATAGCAGGTCGCGAGGCCACTGCCGTTTCAGTCTCCGAGGAGGATTATAGAGATGAGTGGTGCAGTGCAATGACTATGCTACGGGATTAGGGTAGTGGGGTAGGTTACTATAGAATTTCATGAACTTGGAAGGGACTATGAGCTAAAGATTTTCTAGGTTAATTACTAGTAATTGATGTATGCAATGCTGCTGGACTATAGTCGGAATGTTTCATTAATGGTGAGGACGATTTTTGTTTATTTCATTCCAAATCTGGAGGCCACTGCTGTTTTAGTCTCCGAGGAGGATTATAGCTATGCGTGGTGCAGTGGTTCGATCTCATCTTCTATGCTTATAATTTCTTCCAAATTTCATATGATTTAATGATAACTAAGTTACTACTACGGGAATCACGGGGTCCGCATGAATAAGAATATAGTAAAAATAAAGATGATTATATTTGGGTAACCAGGAAAAATAAATAAAAAAATAATAATAAAGCCACATAAAGTGTAAACCTCAAATAAAAAATATGAAAGCATTTCAAATGCTAAATTATAGACGGAACGATATAATCAGTCAAATTCAGCATCAAAGAAAAAAAAAAGTTAAAAATAACACATATGTAAACATATAACATACCAAATAAATAACAATAGTTGAAAATAGTAAAGGAAGGTGCCAGCCAAACAACGGGATATTTACAGTAAACCAAATAAAACAAGGTTTGACATTCTAATATTCTGAGAATTATTTCTGATTCACTTGTAGTTCAGAAGTATTCATAGATAAATAACAGATGATAAAAAAATCTGCTTTTACTGTAGGTGTGATCGCTATCTCTTAGTAGTGAATTATGAGTCTTTGAATTATGAGAGAAGTAGTAGTTATTGAATGTGTAAAATGTAAAAAGGATAATACAAATAAGTTTTTTCTTTCAAACGAATGTAAAAAAATCATCAAAAACGAAACGAACGGCACGTCAAAGGATCAGCTATAAATAACTAATGTCAACAGCTCTTCTTCTCCGGTTTTCGAAACGGGTTTAGAGAAAATGTCAACATTGAAAAGACACCGTGAAGACTCTCGGTTTACTTACAAGATAGATTTACAAGGACCAATAAACGTATTTTCGTTTTATGATAAATTTAATAAATTTTAAAATAAAATAAACTGGTGATAAAATCTCTCACATTGGCGCCTTTGTTGGTTCCACGCAGGGTCGGAACAATCGTGTTTACTTTTATTTTGAAAATATCTCACTAGAAATTTCGAAAAATAAATATTCTAACATTTATAAAAAAAAAAACTTACTTTTCTCAAGTAAGTAAAAGTTTTTTTTTATAGCTGCTACATAAAAATTGAGGTATGCTGTGCTACCCCACCCATCATTATATTTGAATTGTTAATCTTATCTGATAACTGCCCTTTTAACACATTCATAAATTGTAAATGGTTGAGTTAATAAACAAGATTGTTGTAGGTGCTTGAAACTTTATTTTTGGGATTGGCGTATCCGCCATGTTTGAAACATACAACTAAACTCAGATTTTAAAAATATTTTTTAACACTGCAATAAGGTAGCTTAAATGTTAGGTAAATTATTTTTATGTATACTTGCTGCAATCATATATTAACTAAAAGTATGCAATATATTTCGGATGTTGCAAAGTGTATCTTTGCAATTCTATGTACGGACAATCCAAAATTGCTCTGCTTGAAAGTAAAAACATCGGGCTCCGTGTAAAACAAATAATTTCAACCAAAACTTTGAAGAGTTCATCAATAAAAACTGCTTTAATTTCGGGCTTTAAAGTTATTTATTATTTGTAGTTATTTATGTATTTTAATATAATGTGGTATACCGATAAATGCATATAAATGAATATAGTTCCTGTTAGGAGTGTTAATTCCACGAGGAAACAATATATATATATTGCGATATGTAAATTCGGGACCTAGGTTACATATACAGTGGTACAGGTGCCTATGCTCAGAAAGGCCCTAATATTGCCGCATAGTCCTTACTTAGCCCAAATTATGACATTATGATTTATCCAGCCCTTAATAAAAATTGGTAATAGATTAGAAGTTAAATCAGAAGGAAATATGTGTAGGTTGATAATTTAGTCTACTTTCGTTCACCAAAGATAAATTCTATCTATAGATAGAATAAATCTATGTCATATAGATAAAAAGTTGATGGTATTGTATCCACAATTAGGAATCAAAATTTTTAATTTTACCTTTTATACTTTATTAGTTTGAATTCGTATGCTTGACAAATAAGAAATACAAATGGTAGTGAAAAATGACAATAACATGTTTATTAAAGATATTTAAAGAGTTTATTAAAGAGGAATATTACAATAATGAGTAGAATTAACAACATTAAAGCTTAACACAATCCTAACCTTCTAATGAAAATGCATCTCCAAACATGTGTTATTCCTCAAACAAAACTGAAATAAATTTATGAGCATATGATTTTTAACAGCTGAGTCTACGTGGCTCTTCTTTTGTGGAGCTGAACTAGTCTAACAGCTGATGAAGTGTCATCTTCATTTTGTGGAGCATCGAAGTTGTACTGCTGTTGTACTTTTTATTTTCCCGAAGCCTATATTGCTTCGATCCGCTGCTCACCACCTCGACTTTTAGATACTGTATTAATTTTCGGAAACTATAGTGCAAAATAAATGGCAGAATTAGGTCGAGTAAGAACTGGTTATGACGCGGAGCTGAAGTAATGACTGAAATAGCAACCGAACAGTCCACCTATCCCTCAGAATTATCTCCAGTTTCATTCATGGAGTTCTTGCTGTGAAAATCAATTTTGCGAGGTGACACAAGAAAAATTGAAACTTTACTGTTGATAATAAAAATTGTATTACTTAACGTTTATCGCAAAAATTTCCACTTGTGGCAGCATTATTTTTTTCACTAGCTGAAAATAGTAGAAGACAACTGTAGCGACCGCTAACAACATAAGATAAATCCCCCTATACTCTATTGTGTATATATTGCAAGCAAACGTAAATAACATGAACTAAATGTATTATAGACAAATGTAAATAACATGAACAAATATAAATCATTGTAAATGTGGGAAGCAATAAAAAAGCCCAATAGCCCCAAAAGGGCCAAATAGTCACACGAGAGGGGTCACCAGCTGTCAGTCGCAGGTACCTCACCATATGAGGGAACCCGCAGGTCCTAAGCAACCCTTTGCAGCCTCACCCAGGGGACAGGGCTGGCCGGGTGATTAGGCGTCGGTCGCGGGTACCTCACCACATGTGTGGGAACCAACCGCAGGCCTAAGCGACCCTTGCCAGCCTCTCCCAGTAGACAAGGCTGGAGAGGGTACTTAAGGCGGGCTCCTAGCCCTGTTGATTAGTCTCTCGTGACCTTTACTCGTTGACGCTTGGTTTCCGCGCGAACTCTGAAAACTTGACTAATTCTTTATGAAAAACCTCTGTACCTCTTCTCTTGAACATGGTGCATTGTCGGGGCACATACCAATCAAAAATGGAGTCAGATAGTAACGCCGTCATGAAACGATTGTCCAGGTTATAAACTCAAACAATCCTCACTTGTCACCAGGGCTAGGGTAACCAGGCACCTCCCTAGTGATATTACATTCATTGGATATTTTATTTTTATATTTATTAAAAAACAAAAGTAAGTACCAATGAAGTACAAACAATTTTGAAATATAGATTACCATTGCTCGTAGCATGGTTTATAAAATTTAGGCATGTGGTTTTTCTATATTAATTCAAGAAGGCCTTGTTTCTTGTTATTCGCTATTCTAGGTTTTGTGTTAAATGCTTGTATCATGTGATATTGTCCTTAATATGATTCTTTCTGATAATATCTGCCACTTAAAAGCTGTCATCAAGAGCTGGTGATTAACGTTCCACACGGAGAATCTTCACTGTAGCTATTATTATTTAGCAACATATTCAGGGGTCTCCCTTCAGTTGCTAGAGATGAAAGACATCTTCAAGAACAGTTTTGTAACTTTGAATGACATGCCCGTTTTTTTAGCGGCTCGGATTGTGGCAAGGAATGACTTCAGCGTGTACATCGGTCCACCCTTCAGCGGTCGTATCACAAGGCGCTCAATCAACGAGTGCACGGAATCCTCGTTTTGTGTGTGGCCTTTGATCAGGTACTTATGGGTCATGCTTTGTATGTTGAGTTTAAATACAGCGTAGATGTAGATTGCGACGATTAACTTATTATTTGGCCACAATTATTGGAATAAATCGCCAGAAGCAGCTCTTTTATTCGAAACCGAGGAATGCACGAAACCAATTCGTTAATTGAGCACCTTGTGAAACGACAGCTTTAAAGTGGCAGATATTATCAGAAAGAAACATATTAAAGATAATATCACACTGATACAAGCATTTAACACAAAACCTAGAATAGCGAATAATAAGAAACAAGGCCTTCTTAAATTAATATAGAAAAACCACATACCTACATTTTATAAACCATTCTACGAGCAATGGTTTATAAAATTTTAAAATGGTTTGTACTTCATTGGTACTTACCACTTTTGTTTTTTAATAAATATAAAAATAAAATATCCAATGAATGTAATAATTATTATTTCATCACAATGACCTTGCTTGCAATGTTGTCTTTTACTATTTTCAGTTAGTGAAAAAAATAATGCTGCCACAAGTGGAAATTTTTGCGATAAACGTTAAGTAATACAATTTTTATTATCAACAGTAAAGTTTCAATTCTTCTTGTGTCACCTCGCAAAATTGATTTTCGCAGCAAGAAACTGGAGATAATTCTGAGGGATATTTTCTCTATGCCCTCTGTTGGATTCACCTGAAACCAAACATTCACATTCGTTACTCTGCAGATCGCAAATTGTAAAATTAAACACAATTATTTTACAATTAGTATAGAACTGATACATCTCCCTTGGAATTTTCGTAACGGCTTGTAAATCGTACAACGCCTCTGCAGCATTGAGTTCCTCCTTATCGTATTTATTTTCTTTCCTGCCTTGTTCACTAGGTGACGATCATAAAATTCTTTTTTCTTCCCTTCAACATTATTGCAAGCACAGCACGTTTCACATACATTTTTTTTTTTGGCGTCAAAAATGAATTATTAAAATCCCCTATAAGAGCCCGATAAAACTTTTCTTTACAGTCGGCTTTATAGTATCTGTGAACAGCCTTCAAAGCGATTGCACCCATCAATAAAATGTTTACTGGCATTGGCACGGGTGTGATGAATTTTGATTTTTGGAATTATCTCGACTAAGTTCTTTCAAACCTTGATAAACTTTTTATTGTTTGTAATGTTTCCCTCGGTAGTAGAACAGTTGCCACTTTTTTTCGGTTCTCCTGTACAGTCTGAACGTATTTTTGAAAAACAATTTGCATGGGGACTTTCTGCTCATTAAGACGGCAATAGGAAACATTAGTATTGTCTATTTTTGGAGCTATTAGTTTGGTCCTGGTACCACCGACACGCACATACCTACATTTAGGTCGAATGGGCTCCATATTATTCGCAATAAATTTTCGTTGTTTTGTTAGGTCGCCCAAGTCTCAATATGAAGGGAAATTCTGCATCCGTTCCTTTTCAACTTAACTTTATGGGACATTTCACCTTACCCTTTTCAATTTTCATTGTTCTTGAGAGTATAACGAAGTTCGTAAAATACAACTGACTCACAACTGAAATAATACGGAGTTGCAACTGACAGACCGGGGGAACGTAGTCTCGCAAAAACGACTCTGCGGCCATCCTGCCGGTTAACATTCAGGTCTCATTTTTCTCTCTTCCCGGACTCAGTTGCCGCGGTGTGCATGTCGTATTCCTTACCACCGTTTCTAAACTTTCCAAGCATTCTCATTTCATTTAGGCTTCACTCCTTTCTTAACTCTTTAAGAACATTGGACTACTACTATAACTAATGTATGCACTATTAGTTGAAGGAATTTTGATATCGGTGTTATTGGCATTACAATTAGCTTCGCCATCACTGCTAACGGCTGGTACATACGTGGTATCAAAAAAAAATTCGTCATTATTTTCGGATGATGAACTTCAGAGGAGAACCTGATCTCGATCCGACCGAAGAGGTTCTAGAAGCGTTACTCGAAATCCCCAAACTCGTTAATGATTTGGTTGTTTCCCTAATGCGGTATTAGATATAGAACTCATTGTTACAAAATATAACTCAATAAATAAATAAACATGATTTATTTTAAAAAAAATCAGGCAAAATACATCTATTAGTGGCATATAACATTAAGAGAAAAAAACTATCAACATACCAGTTTTCACTAAACGATCTGCGGTCGTTATGTTACGAGTTATGATGTTAGATATGCCTTCCGTATTTCCTTCTTGCTTCTTTAAATTTATTAGCACCATTTTTGCTCCTAGATCATTTGATTGCTTGATTCTCTTACTAGAAATAAAATAGCCCCTTTAAATTTACAGATAATTATATACAATTATAGATCCTCAGGCGAATCTATTTACAAATTATTTTTGTATTTCCTGTAGCGTCGCTACATTATATACATGTTTGGATATTTTATAAAAATTATATAATGCAATAAACGAGTACTATTGTACTCATTCTAAATAAAACAGTCTTAAAACCAAATAGTACCGCAATAAACACGCTACTTTTCTGCGAAAACGTTTTATCACTGATTAAGTCAAGCATAAGTCTTTCCAAGTTTCACATGCTCAACGTCCTATCTCAAAATAATGCATTGTGCATAATACATATGTATAAATATAATATAAACGTTATTATGATGAAATTGCAATCTGTCTTATTGGGAAATAAGTAATTGTAATGAATGTTTTCATTCATATCATATTTACAATTTTCATTTACTCGCTCATTCATGCAGTATTTACAGCTCAGATACCTCCCAAATCAGCATGACTGTCACCTCCCTTGCATGCGAAAGAGGAAGCAGAGTCTTGGGAAGTCTCCAACGCTACTCCGACAGCCACATCACTGGAACGATCAGTGTCAGCGAACCAGTAGAGGATGACCAAGAGCGTGAGAGCCACATATGCTCAGGACATGATTGGAGAAACTGGCCATTGCCAGGACTCCCACTGTCACGTATCTATAGCAGGACACGAGGCCACTGCCGTTTTAGTCTCCTAGGAGGACTGTAGGGATGAGTGGTGCAGTGCAATGACTGTGCTACAGTCATAGGATTAGGGTGGTTGTAAAGGCTACTGTGGAATGTCATAAACTTGGAAGGGATGAGTTCTAGAATGTTAGGTATATTAAGGTCGTTATGAAGGGTTTTTTTGCTGACATAATAAGGGGCATTTACTATTGTTCTCAGGACTTTTGATTGAAAGGATTGGATACGCTTTATGTTCCACGTTTTTGCTGCCTCCCATAGCTCTATTCTTTATGTCCCGATTGGCTTAAGCATAACTTGCATTATGCATAATAAAGAAGAAGATACAATGTAGTCATACCTTTACAGTAATATGGTCGCAACACAAAATATGTCACTTTAACGGAGTTCGTGCATATCAACTTACTCACAACTGAGAGGATACTGTGTTGCAACTAACAGACTGGTGGAAAGGTAGTTTGGTCAGAACCACTCGACCTACCTTGTGGTATACCTTGAATGCTCAGTAATGGCACACAGTGTAAAGTTTACATCATTACAAATTTCGCTGTGGTGTTAATCATGATTTTTGAGTTATAACGTTGTCGCAGCAAATGTTATAACCAGGTCGCTAAAATATATAAAAGTTATCGAATGCAATAACAATTACATGGATATTCTTCATTTTAGGTCAACATCAATCCTGCCCTCTCCTAATAACCAGTGATCTCAAACATGTGTCCTCTCTTCCCTACCCGGTCTCATACTCCTGGCCAACTCGACTCATTGATTTCACGAATGAAAACGAAAAGACGTCTGTTGTGGCCACCTCTTGATTATAAATAATTATAAGTCACTCTCTTCTCGATCAGATCATATCATATCATTTTTTCCATATGTTTAATAAATTAAGCTTATGACGCCAGTCGGAGAAAGGGGGGATAAAAAGTGGGGATACAGTCGTAGGTGGGGAGTTATCCCCACCCTACTGGCTGGCATCCTATATAAGCCCGAGCTCCTGAGTCAGAGCTCAGACAAGAAAGAACCGGGTCCGTTAACACTTCTTTCTCTCTCTCTGCACTGGCGCCTGCGGCTCTACTCAAAACCATGGGCTTCTCATTCAGCTACCTCGGCATCTTCCTCTCCTAACCACGCTTGTCGTAGTCCGGCGTTTGGCAGACCTCACACCTTCCTAGTGAGATTCTCTGCCTTCGTCTCGCTAAAACTAGCACCTCCTTGGGAGAGACCTCTCCTTGCGGACGACGGTTGCCGTGGCCTCGCAAATTTTACCAGCAGTGTCTCCCATTGCAATCCAGTCTGCTTCGCTCCGGTTCACACTCGCCTTTGGGATCCGGACGGTTTTCGCCTACCCTTAGATACCGAGTGTGAATTCGTGGTCATTCCAAGACCACATAAACTACCTATAAACCTACCCTGTACCCCTTCTTCTGAACACAGTGCATTGTCGGGGCACACACACCTTCTAAAGATCTTATGGAGTCAGATCAAAGCGAATTAGGCTGCACTGCCGACTAGGCCGGCGGCCAGGGTGAAAGACCATAAGTCCACCCGCTCTAACTCTTTCTGGGCGCTCGCCGGACGGCGGCTAAGAGGTTCTAGTGATCCTAGCCAGCGGCGTGCATCTCCTCACTACTTGGGGATACAAGTATGAACTGAGCCCCCCTAGTGAGTGCCCGACAACGTCTCTGCCTAAAAAGAAATGCAATTTAACATATTTGGCAATTTAACCCCGCCCAAAAATCCTAGTATACCAAATGAGCACTCTTGATTCCTGGGTCTTGGGTCCAAAACTAATACCTTGTATTACTATAACTAATTACATGTATTACCTCTTGTCTAATTATCTCAACTGTTCCCACATTACCTTCACCCTTTGTCGCAAGTCTTGTCCACTAGTTTATTTTAATTCTATTCCTCTCCCTGTATCCGAGACAGTACGGTATTTAGGCTTCCATCTCGATAAACGACTGACCTGGAACCCACATACGAGACTAAAAAGACAAGAACTAAACAGACGCTTTGGACAACTATACAGACTACTTCAAAGGACATCCCATCTCTCAATAGAAAATAAACTACTAATCTACAAATTTATACTTAAACCAATCTGGACATACGGAATAGAGCTATGGGGGACAGCAAAAAAGTCGAACATCAAGCGTATCCAATCCTTTCAATCAAAAGTCCTGAGAACAGTAGTAAATGCACCTTATTATGTCAGCAACAAAACCCTTCATAACGACCTTAATATACCCTACATTCTAGAACTCATCCCTTCCAAGTTTACGAAATTCCACAGTAGCCTTTCCAACCACCCTAATCCTGTAGCACAGTCACTGCACTGCGTCACTCATCCCTGTAATCCTCCTCGGAGACTGAAACGGCAGTGGCCTCGTGACCTGCTATAATCAAGTGACAGTGGGAGTCCTGGCAATGGCCAGTTTCTCTAATCATGTCCTGAATGAATGAGCGAGTGAATGATGAAATGTAAATATGGTATGAATGATCGTATATCTCAATTACTTATTGCCTAGCAAGGCAGATTGTAATTTTAGCACAATAAAAGAATTTTATTATTATTAAAAAAAAAAAAAAATTATCTCAACAGAAAATTCGAAAAATCAATCTAATTCTAATGAATTACAATATCATACACACGAGCTTACTCAGGTAGCGTGAATGCGCACATACTGGTACATGGGTTGAAAAACCACACCCTGTCACGATCCCTGGGTTGTACCAACACGTTGCGGGATCAATCCCCCCATAGAAATGTCAACAGCCGATGCGGTTGTACCGAAATTGACATCGACACTGGGCGAGATGTGTGCTCTGCTATGAATAGGGGAAACCACAGTGTGCCTGCAGGCTCGCAATCAGCATCTGTTCGTGCGGGAATACCTAACTTACTGTTTGCTTTTCTCCCCAGACCTGCTTACTTTTTTGATTACTAGTATAAAATTAGATAATTTCTAGTATTATAAAACGATCGACGGTTGGGTCAAATTTTATTCAGGGTTGTCGTTTTTGTTTTTTAAAATTTTTAATATAAAAAAAACATCAACTAAACTTTATGTTTAACTTATTTAATGGATTGTCCAATTGTATACAAAAAAAAGATTAATTAACTTTTATTTTGAAAATTCTTTCACAGAAATGTTTTAGTAACAATGATATAATTTAAACGTCTTTTGAAATGTGAATTATCAGAGCCGTTAGAAATATTTAAAAAATACACATTTTTAATACTCATTCGAGTTTGAGTTCTAACCATTGGAAACAAACAAGGCAGATTAATATTTTGTTTGTACTTTTTCTTGTAATATATATCACATCCCTTGTCTATGCTTACGTCGCCTGAACGCTTTGACAAAAGAATGCATTTCTTTCTTTTTTCTATGGCTTGGGCTGTATTGCAATAAATTAATTACTGTAATACCCAATTATTTATCAAAAAGAAAATTTTAAATAAAATATTTAATTGTGGGTATAACAAATTAAATTCCCTTAATACAATTCCTGGAAATGATATAAAATCTTTCAAACATTATTTACGGTACACCCGTATTTTTTATCTCCTTTCATAATGATTTTAATTATATTATATTTATTGAGAATCCTGACTGCTTATTACCTATGAGAGAGGGTAAAGGTATTACTAATTATACAATCATACATTATAATTATTAAACGTTTATACACTATAAATATATTAAAATCCAGCATAGTTATACTGTCGGGTCGTCACTAGGAGGTGCTTGATCACCTATCCGCCCTGGTGAGGAGTGCGGATTGTTCAAGTTTATAATCCGGACAATCGTTTCATGACGGCATTACTTTCTGACTCCATTTTATGATAGGTTTGTGCCCCGACAATGCACTATGTTCAAGAGAAGAGGTACAGAGGTTTCATAAAGGATAAGTCAAGTTTTCAGAGTTTCGAGCGGAGACCAAGCAAGCTTCACGGGTACAGGTCGCCAGAGAGTCTGCAAGGAGACTGCCGAGGAGATTAAGAGCCTCACGAGGAGACTGCCAGGAGACTGGAGGGGAGTCTAAGAGACTAACTTCCAGAGCCAGGACCCCTGGCAGTTAGTCTTCACCGAATAAAGGTCTCGAAAGACTCAGAGGCTGATGAGGAGACTGAGAGACTAGTTTACAGGGCCAGAAGCCCTGGCTTAAGTATCGTCCCTACTTCCTGCCCCTGCAGGACCCCTGTGGTGCAATACCCACGCTTAGTTACAAAAGACTGTTTATGACTGCCAGCTGGGGACCCATTCTCAGGTTACTTGCTTGGTCCCCGTCTTATATTGCCTAACATATTTACAATGATTTATAATACATTTAGTTCCTGTTATTTTACTTTGCTTACAATATATATCCACTATAGTATAGGGTGATCTAACTTATGTAGTTAGCGGTCACTACATATACAATCACACAAAATAAAGGGTTATTTTGGAATAAATTTGTATATCATTTTGCGTTATCCATCAGAGATAATCTAAAACAGATTTTTTACTGTATCATGCCCAATAAGCAAATTTTCTATCGGTTGGTGGTGAAGTACTTATGATTAAAATTTAGGTTGAAACAATTTCAATTCCTATCGTGATATGGTGATATGGTTGTCATAGTATGATAATATAGTAATAGACCAACTAAAACAACTAACTCCATCTCAAAGGAATGTCTCTCCCTTTGAACTGGCGGTGTTTCGTACAATAGTCAAAACCAAACCACTGCAAGTAACAGTTAATTAACTAAATCTAACCGAAACGGCCGCCCCAGAGAACACTATTGTCACACCTCCGTTGACATAATTTCGACTAAACTAATGTTCAGAACCGAGTTACGAACTAATTAAACATACTTTGATAGTTTAACATAAAAACATTGAAATTAAATCAACTTGTTAATTGGAAATCGGTTGTTCAAACACCGCGAAGTACAATGATCCATCACTTAACCAATAAATTAGAAGTAGATGGATCCTTCATAGAAATCGCACACACCAGCATTGCTGGAAAAGAGCGTAGATATTTAATTTGTCATTAAATGACTGAGCTAGCTGTATAGATCCGAAGTGCCTGTAGCCTCGATGACAGTAAATCTGAGAACAAGTAGAAGGGGCTTGAGCAGAACTGTATACCTGCCTTGTGCCTACAGGGAAGACACTGATGGTTCCCTGTTATTTTTAAGTAAGCAACCGCTTCCTTCCCAGACCTTCCTGCTTCCCAGTATCTTATCTTTTTTTTTAAACAAATATGTCTCAGCTTTAGCCCTAGACATTCCACTTGCTCAGACATTCAAACCTGTACGCTGTAATTCATAATAAAGCATTTTCTTAAAAGACTTTCTTCTATCGAGATTATTTAACTGACGTATGAAAGGTACCTCCTGTGATAACGAACTCCAGTTCGTGTGTTTATCGAGACAGGCCTTTTCTCTTTCATTATCTCTAAAAATGTTAATTAATTTCTGACTGTCAAAAGCAACTTTAGTAAGTTAAATAATCTTTGTAGAGGAGAGTATTTTAAAAGAAAAGAAAGCTTTATTATGAAGTACAAGCAAAACACTGGCATTTACAAATATTAAGAGTTATGATACTACATACTACCGGGTCGGGTGTTTATGGACGAGTGTCTGGGAAACAAGTGTGGACTAGTGGGGACTGGAACTAAAGCTGAGACATATGTGAATATGAGAAGGGTTGTTTCGGGAATTGGGAGGGATGCGGTCGCTTACTTAAAAAATAACAAGAACCACCAGTGAATTCCATGAAGTCCCGAGGCAGGTATACACTAGAAGGGGCTTTTAGCATTATATATAATATTAGGATTACAATATTCTTAGCATTATATAACTGTAGATTTTCAACTGGTAAGCCAGTGAAGGCCTTTTCAATTTTCTTCTTTTTTTATTCAATCACTTGTTTTAATAGATCATCCGACGGGATCTGAATGGTTTAGAAATGGAGTTACAATGAGGTCCACGTAACATATGCTGCTACTGGAGGCCAATTATATATTATATAATATCATAAACATACAAACTAGGATTATCAATATTGCCTGAAGAGAGTCTCACATTCATTGGGCAAAAAAAAATTATATTTGATTTCCCTCATTAAATTGATCTTTATGTCCAAATATCCTTACGTATCATTTCTCTTATCTCCCTTGGAATATTTTTTTCATTATTTATCTTCTGATACGAGAAATTAGGACTTTAATAAATGATTCATTTATTGTTTTATTTTTGTATACAAGAGTTAGATGGAAGGATTTGATAATGAATGAGAATTTATATTTATAATGTATTGTTACCGATAAAATTGCTGTTTACAAACCATCTTGCTTCCAGAGAGGTTTTGAGACAGACATTTATAATTGAAAAAGGTTCATTGTAGAGCACACACGATTCACTCGTCCTCTTTTCAAAGTAGTGCCTAAAGCTACTTTATTTGTAATGACTTGACGAGAAAATAGTCGATGGATCCTTACTGGGAAGACATTAAATCAAGGAATGATAGGTATAGATTACCCTCAGAGTTGATATGCTCGAAAGCAGTATTAATAATAATGATACTATTATAAACCAAGCGAAGGAGACTTAATAGTAAACAATCATAGTCTTGAAAACACCTACTAAATGTTTGGTTTAATTTATCTCTCATAAATCAACTGTATAGTGAGATATTCATGGTGCCGTTTTAACACTTCTAAGTTCATTAAAACTAAAAAGAAATTCTTTAAGAAAATAGAGGCCATACCCTTGAAAGGTCAAGTCAGTATATCAGCCAAAACAAATTGACGCTTTTAGAACTGGATCGATACATTATTAGTTAAAATCGACCATAGGAGGTTCAAAAATGTAAAACTCAAAAAATAGGACAGATCAAATCATGGGTCATGGAAGTTCTGTTCATTTTTATATACAGAGAGGTCCAAAAAAATGTATCCACTGTTTAAATGTCCATAACTTGCAAACTAATTGACGGAGTTGTCTCAATTTTGGTTGTATTGCGTTGTTTTGTTTTGTCAGATGACAGTCGCCAGATAGTTAGTGTTTTATTGTTAGTTGTACCTTGTTACTCGAGTAAACATGGCTGGCGTAAGGCTTACATTTGATGAAAGGAAGTCTGTTTTAAAGTGGTATTTTAAGTACGAAAGGTACTTAAAGGTACACGTAGAGGTGCTGTAGAGTATCCACCACGTTCCCCAGATTTAACTCCTCTGGACTTTTACCTTTGCGGAACACTAAAGGACGTCGTTTATCGGCAAAAGCAACGCACATTGGATGAACTTCGAGAATCCATCGTACATTCATGTGCAAATATCCAACTGAACAAATGAGACAACTCCGTCAATTAGTTTGCAAGTTATGGACTGTTAACCAGTGGATACATTTTTTTGGACCCCTCTGTATATGTAGAATATAAAAAAACAGAAAATTGACTCCGGGACTAAGTACCCGATAAATAATATTAATGTACAGATAACAAACTCACATGATAATAATCATAAAATATAAAATAAAAATATTTAACTGATTTGAGTAAATAAAGTCCATAGGATCCACCTGTAAGAAACCAAAAAACACATCAGCAATATGCAGAAGTCTGTACAGTAAGACGTTAAATATAAAACTTAATACAAAAGAAAACAAAAAAGTTACATTCAAACTGGAAGCCAACATTTATCCATGTAAAGTAAACAATAAAATAAAAGTAATTAATACAATAATTCAGATAATATATATTAACGAATGAGTGAATCGTTCCCAGACTAACAAGGGTCTCTTTGGATGGTGAGAAGGTGTTGGAATAGAAAAGATATGAGCGTCCTTAGGGATCAAGCCTGGTGGATATTAGGAAGCAGAGAATTTCAGAGGGCTCTAGAGAGGGTAAGGAAGGACCGATCGTATGCTGCAGTTTTGTGGAAAGGAGTATAGAGGTTTAAGAGACGGAATCTGGACTGAGTATTTAACTGTAAAATATTGTTGTTGGGTCGTCACGAGGGGGGGCTCCTGGTTACCCTAGCCCTGGTGACAAAGTGAGGGTTGTTTGAGTTTATAACCTGGACAATCGTTTCATGACGGCTTCACTATCTGACTCTATTTTTTGATAGGTATGTGCCCCGACAATGCACTATGTTCAGGAGAAGAGGCATAGGGTAGGTAGGTAGGTAGTTTGTGTGGTCTTGGAATGACCACGAGTTCACACTCGGTATCTGAGTGTAGGCGAAATCCGTCCAGATCCCGAATGCGAGCGTGAACTGCGAGCGTCTGACCGGAGAGAGCAGACTGAATCGTCGCCCGAAACACTGCTTGGCAAGTTTGCAGGGCCACGACAACCGTTGTCCACTAGGGAGTGGTCTCTCCCAAGGAGGTGCTGGACTTAGCGAGACGAAAGCAGAGATTCCCACTAAAAAGGTGTGGGGTCTGACAACGCCGGACTAAAATGTAGCAAGGCGAGGAAAGAAAGATATGCAGAGGTTTTTCATAAAGAAACAGCAGTTTCAGAGCAGGGCAGCCACGAGCCGGTAGTTGACAGGAGAATGATATACAGGACCCAAACCGCCGACCTTAAATACCCAGCTGGCCTTGTCAGTGGCCAATAAGAATCGCTATTGTAGTAGCCAATGATGTGCGGTTCTTTTGCTCCCTGGCAGAGCCAGGAGGGTCTCCCGGCGGTTGGGTCAATTACCTGGCTGACAGCTGGTGTCCCAGCTCATATAACTAATTGGTTCACAAGCATTTTTTATTGTTTAACATATTTACAATGATTTATATTTTGGTAATG
Source organism: Acanthosoma haemorrhoidale (assembly GCA_930367205.1). Lineage (NCBI taxonomy): Eukaryota > Metazoa > Arthropoda > Insecta > Hemiptera > Acanthosomatidae > Acanthosoma > Acanthosoma haemorrhoidale. The sequence continues at coordinate 183,245,229 of OV884011.1, read as the reverse complement.
TTATTTACATTTGTTTACAATATATATACAATAGAGTATAGGGTGATTTATCTTATGTAGTTAGCGATTGCTACAATTGTATATGTAAAGAAAAGGGGGGTGAATCGATGGTTTGAAAAAAAGAATGAACCAAGAATATATGTTCACGGAAGGAGGGGAAAAGCCACCTTAACTTGCCGTAGAGGTGAGGGACATGGGAGGCGCCGCGGAGTCACAAAAACAAATCTAACGAAGCAATTCATGATTCGTTACAACTGGCCCCCGAGTCCCACCGAGAGACTCCCACAGCAAAGTTAGAGAAAGAGAGGGAGGAAACAAGGAGTTGACGTGTAGGCTGGGGGAGCAGAAGGAGAAAGCGAAGGAATATTTTCAGGGTACTTATTGACCAACGGGAAATTTGGGAGATATTTCGGTTCCAAGGGAGGGTTTGGTCAATAGTTATCCCAAGGTTTTTGTCTGTGGAGTCAAAAGTGAAGAGAAGGTGTTATTAATGATTAAAGCAGGAATATCGGCAAAGGATCAAAGAGGAATCTGTAGCCTATGATAATTGCCTCGGTTTTCGCTGCATTTAACCTCAGCTTATTCACGTTAGACCAGGACCTGTTCCGATCCTATAAAAATATTTTAGTTTTCATAAATTTTCTGTCTGCTACTACATATTTCTAATAAATTTATATTAGTACTATACCTGATATTTAATAATAACAGCAGTTAAGTATTTGTTATTTTAGTTTCTTTTTAGTATTTGCTCTACTGTTTCGTTATTGAAACAATTTTTACAAAACGATTTCATTTATTACTTTGTGTCTATTTATTACTATTTTTTATAATAATAAATATGAGAATCGGAAACTAATATAGAAAAAATGAAGCCAAAACAAATATTTTCCGTTGAAAAGGAACAATTAGCACCCTGTAATCAAGTCTACCTCACAGCGAGTCGAGAAACCCAAGCAACCGTTGTCAGTTATTGATGACATTATGTATGTACAGCTTTTGACAAGTTAATTTTCTTTGTTTGTATAATGTCAATTTTAAATGAATCTTCCCTCAGTTATCAAATAACCGCGGGGAAACCATCCATCGTGATGTGTGCAAGAGGTATGTATTGTCGGAATAAGGCCATTATAAATTTTTATCCTTTAAGAGTCTAAGTAAATCCAATAGCTGTGTCCGGGCCATTAGCGATAGATACTGAAGTAGTGCTCCATTTATGAATATAGGGAAAAATCTTTTGACCCAAAGTGGTTCGTCTGCGACACAACCTATCACGTACGTTGGTAAATACAGGGTTAGTATTAATAAAATCGGATTATCAATTGCCTCATCTACAGAGTGAATTTTTTCTGACAAAAATTACACTTTTTTTTTTTTAAAAGAATAAGTTTTTTTTATTTCTCTGTATGGTGGCCTTTCCATTGTCACAGTTCTGATCTAGGTCAACGCCGGTAAAATATTTCCAAAAATAGATAAGTCACGTAGATAAAATTAGAATCACAATTAAACGTAGAAGTTGTCACTTTCAGGATTTTTAGAACTCTTGTGACTGCCTTACTTAAACCGGCTCTAACGAAGTACCTAGGAAATGGCTGAAAGTTTTTTTACAAAAATTAAATAATGCCGAAGAGTAAATTGTTTAAGTAATTCTAAAATTCTGAAACGTATCTATACAGTATTTGGAATTTTTTTTTATTTGCGTAAAGTCTGAGCAATACAATACACGTATGAGAGTATGTGCGTTCGTTTTTTGCCTTACTGTTGTTTTTTAAGGCTGGTCCAAATAAATAAAAATTTTTTTTTGTGTTTACCTTTCCTTCCTTTCTGACCATTAGCCACTATTTTCACAATTCAAATCTCCAAAATAATGATTAAGTAACATATTTGTAACGATAGATCAATTATAATAAGTAAAATAAAAAAATTATTTATTTTTCGTCTGTAAGTACAAATGAAAAAAAAAAATTATTTTCATTTTGGCAATCAGAAGTAACTTTACTACCCAAAATAAATTATATTGATGAGTTACAATGTAATTAGTAGACGGCATAAAGCGTAATAGCTTTGTTCAATTGTTTTTACAGTTTTACTGATCCCGCATAATTAACAACTAACTACTCCTCATAATATTTACTAAAGCTTTTTTCCGCAGAAATAATAATTAAACTTTTTACTGTTAGTTATTCTAAAACGAATCATGAAATATTTAGGGCTAATAAAAAATATCTATGATGAATAAAACGGCTTTTTATTATTTTAATTAGTATTTTCCACTTAATTTATCTCTCGTTTTATTAAAATGTCTGTCTTCTGGAATATTTCGTTTTCCCTCATCTCGGTTTATAAAATGTTTACTTTGCTTTTGTACGAATTTGGATAATTTTATTGTTTTTTTATTAAAAAATTATTTAAGTTGAGTGAACATTTCGGTGAATTTGCCTAAACGGAAAAAGTTTGCTATTAAAAGAAGTAGCTGCTGGAATTATACAGCATTGTGTAGGCAAATACCAGTAATATGGTTTCCTTCGGAAGGTTTAGCCTGGATTCTCAGATTCAATAAATTTTATATCTAAGCGAGATTGATCAAGTTGGGATTCACTTAGCCCGTGGCAGTAATAATTAAATACTACTTGAAGAAGTTGTATAATTACTGAGAATAACAGATGCAGTAAAAAAAAAACGCTATTGAACAGAAGAGGAAGTTTTGCTATTAAATTTATCAAAAACAAAACTGTCTCCCTTGTTATTGTTATTATTAATTAAAAAATGTCCTTAATTAAAACAGCATCTTTAATCTGAAGCCAACTTCAAAGTTAATTAGAATCGATCACAGCCTGAAGTGTCACTTTACTTTCTGTTGGATTTTGGTTATGAAGTAATGTGCGTAATAAGGTACTACGTTATTGTACATGCATAGACATTCAACAAATGAAGGTCTGTCTCATAGCTTCACGTTTATTTGTTTTTATTAAAATTCTGTCTAAAGAGTGTTGAGGGAGTTTCTCTAACAGACCGGAGGAATTCGCCATTGATTTCACAGTTTTACTTTAATGAATTACCCTAATCCCTAGCACAGTCATTTCACTGCTCCCATTTATCCCTAAAATCCTCCTCGGAGACTCTAACGGCAGTGGCCTCGTGGCCTGCTATAAATGCGTAACAGCGGGAGTCCTGGCAATGGCCAGTTTCTCCAAACATGTCCTGAGCGTGTGTGGCTCTCGCGCTGTTGATCAGCCTCCGATGGCTCGTATCCGGTAATGCGGCTGACAGAGGAGCGTGGGGGACTTCCCAAGACTCCACTTCCTCTTTCGCATGCATGGGAGGTGACAACTATGTGGATTTGGGAGGTCTCTGGGCTGTTTGTAAACACTGTATGAATGAGCGAGTTAATGAAAATTGTAAATATGGTATGGATGCAAACATTTTTCATAATTACTTATTGCCCAATGAGGGAGATTGTAATTGTATCACAATAAAGTTGTTGTCTAAAAAAAAGGGGAAAAAAAAAAGGAAATACTCTAATGGATGCGAAAATGAGTAAAGCTTTCTGAAATTTCAAAGGTTTCATTCAACAATACTTGCTATGCTACTTTTTCTTTTACCATATTAATAGCCACAATTAATCTTAAGTATAATTTAACAGTTAGTTATTTAAGGAGTGTTTGAAAGTTTTTCATTTTGACTTACAAGTCGTAAAGATAATTTGGTGCTTAATTTATGTAAACCGTTTTATTAGCTAAAATAAATATAATAATGTAAAGGTCATTAATTATTTAGTATCCTACTTTAACACACTTAATTACTTTTTAACTTAAGCTCCCAGGACAGTTTTGAAATTATAGCAGTTTCTTGTCCAGAAATTAATAACTTCTGTAGTACACAATCTGAAATACAAATTCGGTCTGATTTTGAAACAAGGCTGTCACTTTTGCGATACAGTTATTTTAACAGTTACCACATTGAGTAACAATTGTGATTATCATTGTAACAGATAAAAAGCGGTGACTTCCAGTACTTTGACTTGGTTTCAGTTCCAGTTATTTTTGTGTGTGTTTCGAAGCGGTCGTTGAATGACCGTGATAACTGACTATATTTCAGGCAATATGAAAAGTTTAATTTTGATCTTTGTTGGAGTATTTCTTCAGTGGCGAGACTACTGTTTTAAATTTCATTCCATCAGGCCAATGAATTTATCAACCTTCCTAAGCTTGCATGTGCTCAAAAGTTTTTTTTTTTTCTAATTGACATTAACCTATTCGGCGTGGACCGATCTTTTTGGAAAAATGGAGATATTTTTATTCCCTAAAAATTATAAGCTATGTACTATTTGGTATTTATTTGACAGTTACTGCCATCTATATTCAGAATAGATAAGATGTTTTGAAGATACTGGATTCAAAGTGATTTAAATCAATTTATTAAAAATTATTTGAATATTATACTTGAATTTAATTATGCTAGGAACGCTTTTAAACTTTCAAGTTAGAATATTTTACAAATCATGTAAGAACAAATAACTTTTTATTTATATATAAGGCCACCTAATATCCTGGCTCAATTGGCTAATACACGTGCCAGTAGTAAACCTAGGTTTTTGAGTGGAGCAGAATTTAGTCGATACACTTTCACCATAAAAATAATCCTTGAACAAAGTATTCAGCCCCCAATTTTCACTATGTTTCGATAAATTTATTATGAAATTAATAGTAATTGCATGGAAATTTACAAATATCTACACATAAATATTGTTTATGGACATAAATTCAATATTCGATTTATGCTTTATTATACCCCTATAACAATATAATATAATAATAAGATTATCTTATTCTATAACAATCAGGCTAGTTTGTACTATTTATTCTCACGTCTTGTTGCCAACCGTACCAATTTTCTAAACCTTTTGATGTGTCATGTAAATTCATGAGCCAGTTTAAAAAAAATAAAAACATCAGCTATAAATTGAATTCCAACATGGGCTTTATGGTCCCTCCTTTACTTGAAATGATTTCCCCAGAGGAAGAAGCCAAATAGCTGTTCCCTCCTGAGGCATCCCACGCATAACTGATTAACAACACTACATAATTTATTTTCATACTGACTATTATTAATTTAATACTATAAAATTAATTTTTTCGTAACAGTATTTTTTTTTTTTTTACGAATGAACCACTACAAATTGACTGCGTTTATATTTTGGTTTGATTTTACTTGGCCTTAGTGGTAAAGCTATTATAGTTATGGATATTTCTGGTAGTGGGAACGGTTTTGCCATTTCTGTAGGACATTCTCCGGTCTCGTTATTTCTGTTTCCTTTTCCTAGAGAAAGACGTGTCATGCACACGACTAAGCTGCTTCACACGCACATCCCCACTGCTCCAGCTCTCAGCCATCCTCATCTTGTAATATTGCTTCGACAAAGCCTCCGAAAACTAGGCTGGAGAATTCGTCTAATATTTTCTCTCTTGTGAAGTTTATCAATTCAATGACCTTTAGTTTTACAAATCTAATGACATTTTCGTCTGAAACTGTAATAAGGGTTGTACTATTTCTTATGAAGCTTGTATTACGATTAGGGGAATTACTTTTCACTAATCTCATTACTTTAAATCGAACACTTTTTAATCGTTTAATTTTAGTTCAAAGACATCTTTATTTTCCTTCATATCCCCTTGTTATTATAAATTATAGAAATCTCTATAGACTGCATAAATCAATCTCTTTACAATAGGTCATTCATTATATGTCCTGTAACTTGGCTACATTTTAAATACTTTTTAATAATTTTACATTGCGATTTGAGATTGTTACAAAAGTATAATGTATGTCGGGTTTCTCGATCACGTCGGGGTCACCAATTGTCGAGTTGCCACTAGGGGAGTGCCTGATTACTCTAGCCCTGGCGACAAGTGTGGATTGTTGTAGTTTATAACATGGACCATTGTTCCATGTCGGCGTTTAATATCTCCATTTATGATAGGTATGTGTCCCGACAATACACTATGTTCAAAAAAAAAGGTACATAGGTTTCATAGAGAATAAGATCTGTTCAGACTTCGAACGGGGCACGGCAGTGCAACAGGAGCGAGGCGTCAGAGGGTCTGAAAAGGATGTGAGACAGGGTGACGGCGCAGAGGTGTAGCAGAGAGAGAGAGTAGACTAGTAGAAGACTGAGTGGACTTACTAAGAGGGCCCCGGGGCCCTGGCGTAAAGCGACCGAGTGATAGCAGCTGTGGAGATGAGGAGACTGAGAAAGAGTAGCCCTACAGGGCCGAATCTCCTAGTTTAAATACTATTTCCCCTTCCTAGTGGAAGGTGGAGTCAGCTGAAAGGGGTATGTTTTATGATGCCCAGGTGGCCAACCCCCCTTATGTTTATGACTGTTGGTCTAAAAGAGAGTGTTTTATAGTTGCTAGGGACTCACCCACTTAGGTTTTATGACCACCTAGAGGCGACCCTAGGTCTGCCCGGTTCTGTTTTATGACAGTCAGGTGCCGTTATTGCCGGTGACCCCTCTGTTACCTGCCTTGCTACAACTGCCGCATGGACCCTCCTGGTTTATTACTAGAAGCTTTTACAAAGATTTACATTTATATTATAATACATTATTTGCACCAGAGTATCGGGTAATTTACATATATGGTTGGCGATCGCTACAATGTACATTACACGTTGATTGTCTAAACATACGTAAAAAGTGATGGGGGGTCACCTTATTTATCATAAACCTAACAGTAACTTACATCTAGCAATAAAAACTTACATCTAACGTAATTTTCCCTGAAAGTCTGTTGCCATCGATGTGGGACAGGTGGTGGGTTCATAGTGTTAAACACTGAGTTTGTTAGGTGCAACGAGTCAAACAACTTGATGTGCCTCCTGACTTGATGGATGAAGTGACCACGAGAGATGTATGCCTGAACACTTTTCTCGTGATTCCATAAATTTTAGCCTAATTGTCAGTGATTCTCAGTATTTAGTTGGACTCCGTACAGCAGAGCTGGGCGGAGGACACGTTCTATATCATTAGTTTGGGACGAAGTGACAAGTTGGGTGAACTTAGCAAGTACAAAAGTTGGTAAGACCTTTGTCGTTCATTTTCTCTTTTGTTACTAAAATGGGAAGACAAATGGAGATGCCTATCCATTTTGATACCCAGAAAGTACATTGAGGAAGCCGGTGAGTTCTTTTGCCCTCCTATAGTATAAGATTTTGGCTAATCAATAGTCAAAGACATTAAAACCAGTTAATATCTCTAGGGTCAGGAGACTTGGGTTCTATAAGAAGGGAGTCCATTACCTGCATGTCTCCTTCTCAAATTGGTAATTACTTTACACGTAGCAGTACATTTAAATATAAACATGAAAAATTTGCCAAATTTGTTTAGAAAGAGTCACCTTATCAATATTGAATAAATGATTATTCTCAACTAACCATAAAGACATTGGAGCAATGTATTTTATATTCGGAATAAGAGCTGGAATAGTAGGAACCACCATAAGATGAAGTAATTGTAAGCTCACTAAATACAATATAATTTATAATTGATAAAGTTTATGTCATTTTAGCAAACGGAGACGGAATCCAGCCGACAATTTCCTGAGGTCGGATACTTCACGAAAAGGATCACTGGTTATTGTTGAACATGGAAGACAGATAGAATCCAGCAAAGATACATAGAGTGACAGGCAGGATATGTTCCGCGGGAAGTGGACGGCAAACCCTCAGAAACCCTGAGCAGTGCAAACACACAAGACCTTCTTTTCTATTACCTCGCTCATGTTACCTCTGCCCTTTATGATACCATCCTTGTTCCAGACATTTTATCGCCTCCTTTAAGGACTACCTGGTCTCTATTTTTGCTTAAAACTTATTAATCCAAAGATCAATTGGCATTTTTTTTCAAAGTTTTATTTTTTATATAACATATTTTCAAAAGCAAAGGGCATCAGAAGTATAGAAGCAATATTGAGTAATACTTATCCGTACTTATAATACTAATAATTTTTTTTCAAAAGTATATTCAATATATATTTATATTAATTGACTAATTAATTGTCACACTTCATTATTGCGATAGGCCAACTTTTATGCCTTCCTTTAAATACATCTACCATTCAAAACATCATATCTCACGAAAACAAGGGTTGAGCTAAAATGGTGAATACCATTTTAGGAACTTATATGCGCGCTTGTATTATATACATATATAAAACACAAATTAAACTTTACAAATCAGGACCCTAACATATTTAATTTTATAATTTTATCAAAATACTAAGAAATATTATTGTGTTTTCTCTCTTTACTTTTCGAGGAACCTACACTACAACTCACTTCCCCAATCATAAACATTTTGTCTGCGCATTACTGCCAAAAAAGGGATAGAAATAAAACAAAAACTTACGAGAAATCTAGAAGCTTTCTCAGTCCTATCTTATTTATCCTTTATACTCCTGCCATTCCTGTGAGTCCTGCAACCTTCCTCGCAACTTTTGCTGACGACAGAGCTAATCTTCCTTCTCATCCCGATCCATCAACATCATCCAGCAGCCTTCGAAATCACCTCTTAGAGATAGAGAAATGGTGGAACCAATGGTGTATCAAGGTGAATGAAAGCGAATTCGTTCACAACACTTTTTCTCTCCGGCAACAATCCTGTCCGTCCGTAACATTCAATTTCATAACACTTCACGTGTCAAATACTGTTAGATAACTAGGTTTTGATCTTTACAAAAGGCTGATATGGAACCCTCACTCAAGACTTGAAAGACAAGAACTGAACGGACGGTTTGAACAGGTATACGGACTACTTAACAGACACACTCACCTCACACAAGAAAAAACACGGAGTACTTAACAGACACTCTCACCTGACACTAAAAAACAAACTTCGCATGTACAAACAGTTATTACAACCAATTTGGGTTTACGGAATAGAAATATGGGAGACAGTCAAGACGTTGAACATCAAACGAATCCAAATATTCCAATCCAAAATCCTCAGAACTGTAGTCAACGCACCCTTTTACGAATTCATATCTTCATAAAGATCTGCATGTGCCAACTTTCCTAACAATTTTACCCTCAAGATTTTCCCAATTCCACAAAAACCTTTCCGCTCATCCAAATCCTTATACCAACTCCGTATTCAGTCGCACTCATAATTAAAATCCTCGTCGTCGCCTAAAACGATTGTAGCCTAGCGATTTATTGTAAATAGATATATTAAGTCATATGGTCCTGACACATCATTCGAACTCATGTCTTGAGACTGTGTGGCTCTCTGGTCTTTACCACATGACGAAACTGTTGAAGAAGGAGGCGATGGAGCCCATTGCCTCCGGCCGTTCCGTCACATTGGGGGGGGATCGCTTGGGAGGGGGGCTCCTGGGCAGAATTTGTAGGCATGAAATGTAAGAATATTGATATGAATGGAATTGTAAATAGGTATGAATGGATCCTTACATCACAATTAATAATGCTGTATAAGAAAATGAAAATTTTCTTTAGCAGATGAGGGAAAGCGTATTTTACTAAGCTTTATTAAAGGGGTTCATTCAGTGACCTCAAATTCTCTTCCTTTAGTGCTCCCCTGCCCTCACAAGTTAAGAAGGGTATTCCTTTCCAAACCACTGATACGTCAATGTCTCATTTTAGGTAATACCTGTTTTACTTCAACAAATCCGAGTAAGTGGCAGGTGATTTTCAGGCACCCTTACCCTCTTATACTGAGGTAGGAGAATTTTCCTGATGAGAAATCAGTTCGTAATATATTACGAATATAATATAAATATTCGGAAACATAATATTAAATTTTCGGTAATTGCTAAATATTCGCTAGAGTCGTTTTGAACTATTTGATTATGTGGCATTAGCGGTGAGACAAAAATTACGAGGGTGGCGATGTTGGAAAACGTGTCGTAGAATAGGTTGGTCCAGTATTTATGCATGCTGTACAAACATTAATTTAAAATTGATAACGTAGGTGTGGACATCTTAAAACCATCGGTCTATTGATTAATAAGGTCTGAGTAAAGCTGAAAAGGCTTATAATTCCACGTCCCATAAAGTCAACTTTAAAAGGCTTACTTTATGCTTGTGACTCTCTTACTTGCCGAGTCTCTGCTAGAACAGAACTCTTCAATGACCTCAGTACCTAATTTTCTTTGTCCCTGCGGGTTCTTCTATGGACTATAACCAAACATTTTTTTCCTATTCTGAGGTAAGTTAAATACGACTCTTTCCCATTTAATCCTAAGATTGCCTGAAGTATTGTTGAAAAATTGTAGTTTCCTTGAGGTGTCTTCGATAACGCACCAGGTTTCACATTTTTATTGAACAGGCATATCGTCATAGTGATTCCTATCTCCTTTGCTCTCAAGATATTTCGCATGTTTGGAAAAGTGGTTTGGACTTCATGTCAAAAAATGAGAATGCCATGTCTAAATCAAAACCATTCGTATTTTCGTTTTCAAGAAATTCTTCTCTACCCTTGCACCTAATCACTGGTCTTGAACCTGGCGATAAAGGAATTGTATCTCATCTTCTAAAATGTCAGTAAATCTAGAATAGCTAGTTAATCGATCCATAGCACCTTTTTTCCTTGAGAAGCATATTAGTGGAACATTATGGTGATCATTATGAAAAAGTGAGCCATGGCCAAGGCCAGCCAATAGGAGCCTTTGACCCCCCCTCCCCCCCCCCCCTGCCCACCACTACCGAAATCTACACCTCTTACAGGCAGGTCGCAGGCTCCATTAGAAGAACGAACGGGAAGAAGGCATCAGGTGAAGAGAGCATCCTAAACATCCTGCTCAAGTAGCTGCCGAGGAAAGGAATCTCATACATAACCACCGTATTGAACTCTATGGTCGTCCCCCTCCTGAAACCAGCGAAAAGCGGTTATGAGTAATCTCATTACCGCCCCATCAGTCTGCTGACTCAACTCTCGAAGCTGTTCGAGAGAATCATCCGCCTACATCTCTCCGAGCACTGCGAGATGCAAGAGGTCATCCCACCAGAGCAGACTTCAGCACAGGCTTAAGTGCGAACAACAACTTGGTGAGACTCCAACACCAGATCGCATCGAACGTCCGGAGCAACAGAGCTACCGCTATGATCTCACTGGACTGTTCGAAAGCTTTCGACTCTGTGGAACACTACACCTTACTCCAGCGCCTGAGGGAATACGAATTCTCGGATCAGCTGCAGAATCTGACGACCTCATACCTCACAGGCAGAACTTTCTCGGTTCGGATAGGCGACACGTCTACGACCCGAAAAAAATACACTCTATTTTGAAAATACACACTAAATTGAATTGAGATGGCTCACCAGAATGGCTGGGGTTATCGACTCTCTGCTACCTTTGCAGCAGAAGGGTTCAAGATCTCTGACAATAGTTACAGTTCTACTTAGTAGGATTGGCCCCTTCTGTGCAAGTAAGTATTTTTTTTTGCCATATACTAACTTGTTAGTCTTTTTATTTCATTTGGAAAGCTACACACCAATCCGGAGCTTTCCATCTGCAAATTCACCTGGAAGTAGATGAAAGAAGTAGAGAACACATATACACTACGGTCATACAGTCTCTATTTTTCCTCTTTTTCTGTTTCTTCTTAGCACAGTAAGGTTCTCAGGAGGGTTTAATACTGTAGTATACTTTTCTGATATGTGTAAAATTCGTTCTTTTGTACTTATATAAAAAAAAAATTTGTGGAAAGGCTGCTTGTTTAATTATCTAAAAATAAACGTCTAAATTCAAAACAGGCCGGAGAATAAATTTAGGTAAGGAACTTTCTCTTTCTAAACTACATAAATGGCAGATTAATTACCACTTCGTGGCCACGAACAGCATGTTGGCGTGACAGCGCGCCATTAGCTGTCGGTACTTAGAGTGCCTCAGGAAGGAATTCTCATTTGAATCATTCTCTCGTCAAAATGTAGCCGCCTCTAATTGAAATAATCATTCACATCTCATTGCAATTAAATATGGATTAGGCTATCGCTGTTAGGTAAGTGAATTCGCAAACGATAATTATGAAATTTGTAATCTGTCTTCTAGGTTTGTAATCTAAAGTAATAGGTATGAAGCCATATTAGATTTACTGTCACAAATCAAGTTACCCTCTTAACATTCTGACAATGGTATTATTACTGTTTGGAAAAAGTTGGTAAAATATAAATCAGGTATCGGGACCTACAATATCTCAAGATGAATGATGTAAGGAATCCCTGAAAGACCTGTTTAGTTGCCTTCATCTAACGGCTGGACAATTTGCAAGCTCACTAAGGTGCTGTTTACCGGCCTGCGCTTTTAGTATTACTTTCTTCCAAGAACTATTTCTTGGCCCTAATGATTGAGCATTTGCATACAATCGTGATATATCTTGATATCAACAATATACATTACCGAACGGTTTTTTGGTTTTTTTTTTTGGTTTTTTTATACTAAGTAGTGCTTTTTACTTTATAATGCGTCATTTTAATTTTGAATGTTCTGCGTGCGCTATTTGTAGCACAATGAATAGCATTTTCTAAGCTAACTGCTTGTTTTTTCATTTCAAAACCTCTTTATTGATAATTTTTACAATGAACAAATAATTATTAATTTACAATTTTCTCCTCATGCTGCATACGCAGATGCATTCGAAGGAGGGCATAAATATAATATTAGGTTGGTGCGGATGAAATGTCGGATTCTTAAGTGAATATATTAAACTGCATATATTTTTCCTAAAGCTGTTTATTTAATCAAAATATGCTCCATTTACTTCAATACACTTTTCCCAACGAGATTTTAATGCATAAATGCCTGTCTTGAAGAAATTCTTATCTTTAGAATCAATGAACTCTGATATGGAATTTTTCAGACTGTCTTCGTTCGTTTAGCCCATACTTTTTTCGTACTTTTCGTACTGTTTAGCCCGTAAAAACAGTTCTAAATGTTTAAATAAATGAAAGTCGGTTGGCGAAAGATCCGGTGAATAAGGTGGGTGCTGCAAAATTTCATATTTTAATTCATTTAATTTCGCGATTTCTTTGTACGATGTATGCAGCCGAGCGTTAAATCGGGTTAGCAATGATGAGCATACGTTCAAGCGATCCAACTTATTTTTCTCGGTTAGTTCGTGCGGTATCCACTTATCCATTTTTTCACCTTGGCAATTTCAGAAAGATGTCACAATATTGTTGTATGGTCGATTTCCATTCTGGCAGCAAGTTCCCTTGAAGAACAGTTGGTTTCGTTTCCACCAATGTTTTCAGAGCATCATTTTTCACAGACGTTTCGGGTCTTCCACGCGGTTCATTTTGCAGGGAAAAATCACCAGACCGAAATTTTTCAAACCAACGCTGCACTTTTCGATCGTTCACAGTATTCTCCCCAAACGCCTGGTTTATATTGCGTGCAGCTTTTGCAGCATTATTACCAAGTTTATACTCATATAAGAAAATTACACGAACATCTGTTGAATTCATATCGGTGCAAAATTCAAAGCAAATAACAAAAGGGAACACTTTTGAGAAAATCTTCTTTGCTAAAATGTGACTCTGGCAATGGACAGTACGACTATGAACCAGGTTATGTCAAAAACAAAAGCATAACAAAAACAGGTAGACGAACGTTCACATTTAAAGAAAATCCGACATTTCATACGCACCAACCTAATACAATGCAGATTGATGTTAAAAAGTCGAACACATACACAACACTAGGTGATGAGGCTCACCTTTAGCTTACAACCGGAAAAAAACTAAAAACCAAAACTAGAACCTAAGACTAAAGCGTTCCTGCCGCGACAGCGTCCTGCCATCGATAGGGGGTTATCGTGTTAAACACCGGGTTTGTCAAGTGAGTCGAAAATATTGATATGTCTATGTTAGATGAATTCATCCACAGTAGGCAAATCATAGATCTCGTGAAGTTCACTGTTGCTCCGCTGCTCGAATGAAGTATTTCTGACCACTTTCATCAGTATACCGTTTTGAAATTGTTGGAGTCGCCGAGCTGTCGTATACGTCAGATGATATTTGTTTTCTTTGTCGGACCCAAGCAGTCACTTATTCTAAGTTTTGTGAGAGTCAAGTCAAAGAGATTTAGTATTTTCTGTTAGAAGCCCAGAAATAGAACACCCGACCAGGATAGATATTGGGTAGGCAAGTCCCAATATTTAATATATATACAGTAATATTTAAAATATTATACCGGCATGAAGAACGCAGAAAGTGAAGAAACCAAATCTACTGAGACCTAAATTGTGGTCACATCATTGGCTTTTTATTTTTTAGTTAAAGATACAACATTGACCGGAAATACTTCTTTAATTGTTTTCTCTCGCAGACAAGGTCTCAGAAAATTTCTTTTATGATGAATATAACAAAATTTAAATAGTTAAAACATTATCATAAAATAAAATCAAGCTTTGAAAATACTGTACTGTTGATAACAGTCAACACTTTCATTTTTTTGTTCTCTTCATACTCACCTTTATTTTGTTTTAATCAAAAACTAACTAAATATTTCGAGGAAATGGAAATAATTCTAACATTTTACACCGATTCCCAGTGGTATAAATACTTCTTTACTTCCCTTACACCGGTCGATCGTTTACGCCACCACCGTAAAAACACGATGGCCTATATGCCACTTATGCTTTGAAGTAAAACTCTTTCTTGCGGCTTGCAAAAAAAGGTTTTTGCTGTAATCCTAAGGATTTAGCTATAGCTACTTACACCAAAATGTGTCCGAAACGAAATGAAATCGGAAAGTATAAAGCAATTCTATAAAATCAAAAAGTCACTAATACTTGAGCCAAGTTAAATGTGTCGAATTCATGGAATGACTCGATATACCCATTTAATAACTTGAGCCAGATATCATCTGAAATGGAGTGGACACCGGCCCAGTCACAAATGAAGACACCCTCTGCAGCTAACGAATCTTCCATGCAACCTGTTGATGCGGCACGCTTAAGAGTTACCAACCTCCATCCATCTACCGGTCGTTATTTGTAAGAATTACCCATAAATATTTTGTGTGCACTAAATAAAAGCATGTACATATTCAAGATAAATAAACAGTTGGCATTCTCAATTTTTAATTTCTCATCCCGGAGCTAGATAGAGGCTTTCGTGAGAGCTAAGTGGGATGTAATGATGTTACTACTCTAGACCATTATTCGCTTTATCTTATTATTTGTTATCTAATATATTAATCTTGTTTTTGTTTTTTTATGGAAATTTTCAGCAGCCAAAAAATCGATAAATAAATAAAATGTTTGATAGCTCAATATTTACTAATTAATATTTTATATTATTTATGTACTCTTCTAAAGTCCGCTTTTAAAGATCCTCAGCTGTAACTCTTGGTTGGTTTCTTCCAACAGGTGTTGGAATTCGTTCTACGTTCTTTCACTTGCAAAAAAATTTTCCTTATTTTTCTCTTTCGGGCACCCTCACATCTTGCCCGCTCAAGATTTTCTATTTAACTCCACTTATCTCGCCGTGCACCTCTTATCCTAGAGGTCTCTGAGCTGTTTGTAAATAATGAATGAGAATGTGAATGAAGAATTGTAAACATGGTATGAATGAGATCATCAACACAATTATTTTTTAGGCAGATCGTAATTTTATCGCAATAGAGATTTTTTTGATTTGTTTTTTTATTGAGATTTGAACTACATTAAAAAATACGAATAGGAAAAATGTCCTTCTATCAGTTTCTGTATTCTAAGTCATCTAATATCCGACATTTCTCCTTAGCACACAAAGCACTTTCAGATCCTGCAATGGCAAAGACCACTGACACCTTAGATACAGCATTCCCTTGAGTCACTCTCTTTCGCCCGATACCTCGGCTTCAAAGCTGATGAAATCGTTCCACTTTGGTTGGTTTCCTGTACACTTTGATATGCACCTTCAGATAATTTTGATAGGTTTACTTTTTTGTCACAGTTTTGTATTTTTAAATAGTTATTGTCGGGTCGTCACGAGGGGGGTGCCGGTTTACCCTAGCCCCTGGTGACAAGTGAGGGTTTTCTTGAGTTTATAATCTGGATGATCGTTTCATGACGGCGTTACTATCTGACTCCATTTTTGATAGGTATGTGCCCCGACAATGCACTATGTTCAAGAGAAGAGGTACAGAGGTTTTTCATAAAGAATTAGTCAAGTTTTCAGAGTTCAAGCGGAAGCCACGCGTCAACGAGTAGAGGTCACGAGAGACTGATTTACAGGGCTAGGAGCCCGCCTTAAGTACCCTACCCAGCCTTGTCTACTGGGAGAGGCTGGCAAGGGTTGCTTAGGACCTGCGGGTTCCCTCATATGGTGAGGTACCTGCGATTGACAGCTGGTGACCCATATTGTGTGACTATTTGGCCCCCGCCTTTTTTATTGCTTACCACATTTACAATGATTTATATTTGTTCATGTTATTTACATTTGTCTATAATACATTTACTTCATGTTATTTACGTTTGTTTACAATATATACACAATAGAGTATAGGGTGATTTATCTTATGTAGTTAGCGGTCACTACAGTTATAATATTTTAAAAATGAAAAACAAACAAAAGAAAATATAGCATTTATGCGATGTCCTTAATTAATAATCAAGGACTCTAATCATACTTCTTATTAGGCTTCTATTCTAACTACTGGCACATAGAAAATAGAACATTAATGTGCTCGAGAATTAAATATGTATTACACAATATGTAAGGAACCATGAACAATAACATATTATTAAATAAAAGAAAAAGCCATTGTACATTTAGACCATTGTTCTCGGCTAACGGGTAATATCGAAATGAGCATATCTTTATCCAATTTATATAAATAAACATTTATTTATTCACACTGCATTGTGGATAAACATTTGGAATATGCATTGTGGGTTTAATTATTGTTCTGTACGAACAAAGAATATCAAAGTGGACATATTTTTATCCGATTCATAGAAAATGAACACAACATTTTGGAACATGCATTGTTGGTTTAATTGTTATTCTCTACTAAGAGAGAATATCAGAATGAGCATAGTTTTTTAACGGTAAAGAAAAATATTTTTGGTTTATGATATATAAAAAAACATTTATAAATACATGGCACGTTATTAATTAAAAGTCACTGTGGTTTTCAATGATCAACGTTAACAAATCTCCTAGGCAGGCTTCAGGTTAATACAGCCGCCATCCATCTCGTCCAGGCAGTGTCATCACCTCCGCGGTCAGTCTAAAAGTGACCGACAGTTCTTTCAGATTGGGCTGACCTATGAGAGTAGAGGGTGACATAGACCCTATTTATTTCCCATATACCAGCCTTAATTATATATATAAAGTGAAAAATGAATTTTATAAAGGAAATTTGGTGTTAATGTTTCAAAAATTCACGTTTAGATTTTTCTAAAATCATTTAATTATAACAAAGATATTCATACGTGAAGGGAGGAATGCGAAGACAGACCATCCTGCGGGGTAACTTCAGGGACCCCTGATCCTTAGGGCACACACACATCTGCAATTATCATAGAGTAAAAATATTCCATAATTCTTCAAAAGGTATAGGAACAATTATTTCACCATATTGGATTATAATAAATCGTATTTTATTGTATTAATGAAATTTAATGAACCTATAGATTAAAACAGGGGATTCACTAAGTCCTGGGCAGGCCGACAAAGGAGTGACACTGTGAAAGGTTTTTTGGTAAAACCAAGGAACATACCAAGGGTTCTGGGGTTTGAATTTGAACCAACGATAGCTTGAATACTTAACACTTAACGATACTCTGAAATAATTCTATATATAAGATTTTAAATACAACATCATTCGCAAATGTGTTGTTTTATTAGTTCCAATATTACTATTCATTAAATTAAATTGGTGATTGGTTTTTATATATGTAAATGTACGTTTCTGTCTGCATTTTATTTCTGAGGATATCTGAATAGACGAAACGTTGACAGATGATGTCATGCCGATAAAAATAATATTGTTTTAATGACTTTTCCTTGAAAATAGAAATCTTTTTTTGTTGGAAGAACTAATTACAACACACTATAAATATAAAACCAATATGTAAATGTCGGGAACTCACTAGGGGGGCTCAGTTTATACCTGAGTATCCCCAGAGTGGTGAGGAGACGCCCGCCGCGGGCTAGGGTTGCTACAACCTCTTAGCCTAGTCGATGGGCAGCCTTAATTTGCTTTGATCTGACTCCATAAGATCTTTAGAAGGTGTGTGTGCCCCGACAAAGCACTGTGTTCAGGTGAAGAGGTACAGGGTAGGTTTATAGGTAGTTTACGTGGTCTTCGAATTACCACGAATTCACACTCGGTATCTAAGGGTAGGTGAAAACTGTCCGGATCCCAAAGGCAAGTGTGAACCGGATAGAGGCAGACTGGATTACCGCGGGAGTGGCTGCTAGGAAAATTTGCAGGGCCACGGCAACCGTCGTCCGCGAGGGAGAGGTCTCTCCCAAGGAGATGCTAGTTTTAGCGAGACGAAGGAAGAGATTCCAACTAGGAAGGTGTGGGGTCTGACGACGCCGGACTAAAACATAGCGAGGTTAGGATAGAGAAATGCAGAGGTAGTTGAATGTGAAGTCCATGGCTTTGAGTAGAGCAGCAGGCGCCAGTGCAGAGAGAGAAGTGTTCAAGGTCCCAGTTGTTTTATGTCTGAGCTCTGATTCAGGGGCTCGGGCTTATATAGCCGGCTCACCTGGAGGGGATGACCCCCCACCAGGCGGCTAGAGAGGAATTGAGGATGGGCCCTACTCTACTGACTCCTCCCCCTACTCTCAGTGACATCATAATCTTTATTAAGATAATGAAAAATAGATAAATATTTTGTGATATTATTTGATGATATAGATACAAGGTCTGATACGAGAAGAGGGTGACATATAATTATTTGTGATTAAGAGGTGGCCACAACAGTAAATATAAACGACTCTCTTGTTGAGTGTTCCTCTGATGGATTAGTAATATCATATTTGTAATGGTAGTTAAATACATTTTGTAATTTTGTTGGTTGTGATTTTTTGTTAAGCTGAATATGAGATAAATAAAGGAGCTAATGTTTTTTAATTATTTACTCAGGTACTACTTATGAATTTCTACTATTTGTGATGATGTTCAAATCTTAATTTTCCTTTGTAAGGGCAGTTTTAATAGGGATCAAAGCCGTTGAGATGATCAAAGCCTAATCTTTTGGAAATGGTAGTGACCTGCTTAGAATTTCAATGATGCGGTTAGACGCAGCCCCACGTGCACCCCCCCCCCTCATTAGCCCATCGCTATAGCCCCTCGTTTTATACACGCCTTATAGGCATACTACACTGGTGGGGAGTGTGTATTTTTTAGAATAAAATATTTTCTGTTTATACGCAGCTTTGTTGATTTATTTTATCATTCTGATGTCGGGGACATTCGTGTCGGCAATGAGGCCACCGAAGTACCATTTTTCATCTAAAGTCATAATAAAGAGGTATCATATTCGTAATGGTTATCTGTTTAAAACACACTGACTTAAGCCTTGACATTTTACCTTTGAACCTAGAAATATTTTATTATTTCCTATATTTTCACGAATTCCTAATCCACGCAGCTGAGTTCTCTTGTCAAATACTTTCCCAGATGTACTCTATGTGATCTATTGTAAATAGAAAAGTATTTCATGGGGTCCTAGCAATGTCCACCTTACACATGCCCTGAGCGGATGCACTCTTGCCCTCTCCATAGTGTTATCCACAGCGAAGCGTTCTGACGGGAAGAGCACCTCTACTTCCGTCCCTTCCACCGGCTTGCTTTGGCAGTGTGAATTCTACTCAAGTATGAAGAGTTTTCACATCACGGTTATTAAATAAGTTCAAGCAAGATTTTGTTCTTGAACCTGATTACATTGTTTGTATATCTCACGGATGTTAAACCTTTAATCCTTCAGGACGACGGTCTAGTACGTCGATAAACTTCAGGAACAAATTAATATATAGCTACGTTATGAGTCACTATATTTTATTTTGTCCAGAGCTAACTGTTCTACTTTTTCTCTGGCGATCGTCCTACGTCTTTTTTTCACTACGGGTGCATTAATACTTTCTGTGATAACGATAGTAATACTTCAATCAATCTGAAATATAAAAGATGTATTAAGAAACATAAATATTCTGAATAGTTTCAAAAAAGTATA
This sequence comes from Acanthosoma haemorrhoidale, assembly GCA_930367205.1. Lineage (NCBI taxonomy): Eukaryota > Metazoa > Arthropoda > Insecta > Hemiptera > Acanthosomatidae > Acanthosoma > Acanthosoma haemorrhoidale. Next base: position 183,225,037 of record OV884011.1, on the reverse strand, counting down.
ATAAAAACTCGAACCGTTTTGCTAACTTTTAAGGTCTTAAAATCACACAAATTCTGAAGCTAATACCTACAAATTTCTACACATGTTTAAGGTTTTAAGTAGATAGAATTTAACTATCGTAAGTTTGCAATATTTTTGACAGATGGCGATGTGGTACTTTTATCCCGGCACTATCGTCATACTTATTTCAGCCTGTGTATATTCGCATATATTTTCAGACGTAATTGGATTGACTTGAAATTTGAGTGGAATATTTCAAAACTGCTCAAATTATTCTGATTTTTTTACGCAAATGGGATGAATGGAAATATAAATAAAGCTTTAGCTAACTTTTTTCACAACAAACATTTTAAAATCCCACCCCAAAACCTACTTAAGGTTGTATGGGTGGTTTAAAAAAATCCATAAAATGAATTTTTGAATTCAACAACAATCTTTATTGTGGAATAATTACAATCTGTCTTTTATAAGGCAATAATAATACAGATAAATGATCTCATTCATACCATATTTACAGTCATCATTCACTCGCTCATTCATACAATAGGAAAATGAATTTTAAAGATATGAACAGAGCCAACAAAATTAATCACGTATTTTATATTGTTGATTTTTCATTGTTATTCCGTCCCGATCTTCTATTCCTCCAGATAATTTATCTTCACCTGCGACGTCTTTAAATGTCTTTAAATTAATAATCTTTAATTTGGTATATGATTTCAATATCCTAATAATTGTTAGTAAAAAAAAAATGGTATCAAAGATGTGATTTGAACTCGCTACTAACTACTCTAAGGCGAACCATATTGTGTATTATAACATACAAAATGCTCATGATTTCTACTGGAACGAGGTCTACAAAAGGAGTAACATTTTAGTCCTTTACCGTTTTTCCTATTTTTGCTTGTTATGGTATAATATCTAACTAATATTTGAATTTTGAATAGAACCATTATAAAGGAAGGTTACGGGTTATGTTACTATTTTATTTATTTTTATATTAATTAAATTCCATAATATATCTAATTACATTTTTTAAATCAATTTATTTTTAAATTTATGTAATCAAATTTTAACTGCTGTAGGAAAAGAACATTCTTGAATCAATGATCTGCAATGTACAGTAATACCTACTGAATTTTTTTTTATGAAAAGGTTTTTGTCTTTTTCGTTATGCAGAATTATCTACCTAGAATAGTTGATTATAGCATAAATAAAATTGAATTCCGCGTTCTAAATTGATATGATTTTCGCTCTGGGGGATTTGATTGAAATTGTAGTAATTTCGACGCCATGTCAGAACCGCCCCCGCTCCCTGTGATTCAATCAAGCGCCACTTCACCCTCACAATGTAATCCTCTACATCCCACCACAGAAACACCCACTGACATAGCATGCACGCAGGATAGGTCACCAGTATCCCTTATAAATAATAAGTTTTTGAATTGTATTTATCAAATAGTTCTAATGATCGGCAGCATTTCGATTTTTTTTTTATCTTTGAGGTGTGCATGTTTTTTTAGATTGCCATATAATTAGCTTTTGTTAAGAGAGCGTGCAAGTAGGCTAGATAGTAGCCCTTTAAATAAACTAAGTTGAGCATTTGGAACTTTTGTGACTGCCCCGTCCTCCTTCAACGTTCAGCTTTGACTGGTCCACTGGAGGCCACCCTTCTTATGGGTACTCAAACCAACAATGGGACACAATTCCCTTGAATAGCCCAAAAGCGAAATAAAAAGGATGACACCAGAAAAAAAACTTAACTCTGTGGGTTTGATTCCGAGCTCTTACATAAGTTTTTTTATGTTTAAGGAGGTGGTCAGGGCGGGGGTCAGGCAGCCTCTTAAGAAAAAAATGAGAGGCTATTTAAATAATAAAAAAAAAAAATCCAGAAACGAAAACCAAAATTAATGTTGATAGAATTCCGCCTAGAGATAACCACCTACTTGTATCTACTGTGCCATGTTCATTAGCCTTACCTATTTATTTTTTTTGCTAAGTTGGCAATAAGGAAGTAATCCATTGTGTAGAGATTACCTCACCATTTAAATAGGTTTCTGCACAGAAGGTTCATTTTTTTAATTTAAAAATCTACAAAATTGTATCTTTTTTTAAAAAATGATAAAAGGCCGTAGAAAGTGCTGAGTGAAGATTACTTGACTCCACGGGAATTTCTTAATTATTTATTAAAATATTTTAAAAACTACCCGTTCAAGATATTTTCTATTGCTGGTTATATTTATTAATACATCACAATCACTAAATTGCCTATTTGAAAATAAAAGTAATTGTAAAAATGTTGACCGAAATAACCTTTTACAATTAGCTTGAATTTTAAACACGTAATCTCTTCTGATAAGCACCAAATCGCATCTTTTAATAACATGATTTAATTCTTATTTCGTTACAGTATTTAATAAGTTATACTTTGAATGTATGATAGATTCTTAACTGTGGTTTAATAAATTGTAAAACTGTTTACGTTTGTTTTCTAAATAGCACATAATCAGAATAAAAAATCTAAAACAGATGGAGTAAAACGACTCAATGGGGTGACTTTAAAAAAACACTTTCAATTTTCGCTAATGTATAATTCCTTTATTGTGCAATAATTACAATCTGCCTTTATTAAGGCAATAAGTAATTAGGATATATGCTCTCATTCATACAATGTTTACAGTTCATCATTCACTCGCTCATTCATACAATATTTACAGTTCATCATTCACTCGCTCATTCATACAATATTTACAGTTCATCATTCACTCGCTCATTCATACAATATTTACAGACAGCCCAGAGACCCCCCAAATCCACCGCAAAGAGAAAGCGGAGTCTTGGGAAGTCCCCCACGCTCCTCCGTCAGCCGCGTCACCGGATACTAGCCAGTGGAGGCTGACCAAGAGCGCGAGAGCCACAGACGCTCAGGACTTCGCTAATGTGGAAAAAAATATTAGTGTATTCAGTACGGTATCAAATTAATATCCTCAACGTACTGATATGTGACACATGTTAACCAATAGTTATGTGAGCTATAATTAATTATTGAGTGATATTTCAAATTCGGTTCTGGTCCCTGCTGAAGATATATCAAGGCGTGATCAAGCCAAGTCACAATTCTATCATTTTGTGAAAACGCATTTTTAAAGTTAAGTCATTTTGATAAATTCCCAGAAACTCTCAAGTGTCTATAATGTTTGTATTATGGTCATAGCGTATGTTTTTTAAATATTAAGCAATACTTAGCTCTTTAAATAATTATTGAAATGTATTAACTAACCATAACCACAGTTAACTATATATTTTTTTTTTAGTCACTTGTACCCCTTGGCTTCTCACCCCCTCATATACATTGGCTGGATATTTTACAAAGAATTGGCAGATACTTGAGCGGTACTATTTGCGGTCTGTGATATATAGAGTGTCAGAGGTCATGGAGCCAACCCCACTTAATCGATTTCGGCTACTTTATGAACCCGGGGTTGAAAGGATTTCAGCTCTACAAAGAGCATCGCCTAGCCTTCAAGTAAACATCGGCCTGTTTACGGATCTTTGTGGCTGGTGTGTATCACATGTACTGCCATTTTCCTTCTTATTTAACTGTTTAAAAGTTTAAATAAAGTTTAGCGAGAACTTGTAATCTTTTATTGGTAAACATAACCATTAATTACTGCATGATACAATCTATGTATTATATTTTTAGTTAGGGATAAATATGTGTATTTTATATGTATATGCATATGTTTTTATTATATCCTTTCTTCTTTCATTTTTTGTATTTTATATCTACATTTTAAATTTTAGTAGTGTCTGACACTTTCAAAGAACTCTTTTTAAATAAATGCTGGATGTTCCTAAGATTGTTGCTTGCAAGTCAAGTAATTTGTTCGATGTCTGGATAATTGGAATCGATCCAACTATAACTCTGGGATCGAACCATAGCAGGAAATGATGATAAATAATTGGATGATCCCAGTAAATAGTGATATTACTCCCTAAGATCGGTATAGATACTAGATCGATGAATAATTTTTGTAGGGTCATTATGTCTTTACGCTACAGCCCCAAGATCCCTTATGTCATTATTGCCAATAGTTTTTCTCTAGAAAAAAAATCATGATTCGGGCATTTCTGTCATCTGACAAGTCTATGTATTTCAGACCGATCAGAACTGCTACGTTTGACCTTGTAGTCTAGGATTGATGTAAATACCAATACATCTATATTTATATAATGTAAGTAAATATATCCAATATATGAATATACATAAAATGTATCTATCTATCAATCGACACATATATCGTTTCAACTACCTTACCTGGAGAACCGCGCCTCTACGCTTCAAGTTGAATAATTAAAATATTTTATTTAATTAACTTAAATAGATTTGCTATGCCATTTAGTTATTTAAACTACTAGATCTAGCTGTTATATCAAATTCTGAGTGTACTGCATTGATGCAAAAATATGCTAAAATGAAATCGCTTCGTACTGATTTGTTTTGTTACTGCCCTAGTAATTATAATATAAAAGTTAATGTTGTGTTGATCAATGGAATGAATTCAGATAGTTTAATAGAATTGAGGATAAGTTTTGTGTTTACATGACTGGAAATATTAAATGAAATAAAAATAGAATGAATTCAAACTTGTAATCCTATACTAATTAACTTATAAACTAAATATTAATATCTATGCTGACAATACTACGTAATACGTCCTCTCCCCTCCTTTGCTCCTTTCCAAAAAGAGGCTGTTCCTGTATTCTTTTCCTTTCGATTAAATCCTCGAGGACTTCGAGATCTTTCATTTTACCCCCTGCTTAATATTATAGATAAATATTTATTATTGTGTAACTAATTAATTTATAATCAAATTCATCATTTTTCATGGAGTAGGATTTATGTTCATCGGCATCATCGGAATTGAACACAAAACTAGTACACAAAATATGTACCCTATAAAAAAACACTGGTTGAGTTAAATTAACGAACACAATGATGGGGTATTTCAATTTCAAACAGACAAAGCAGGGGTGAAAAGGTGTTTCTGTTTTTTTTTAAAAAAAGGAAAACAAAAGAAACAACAAAAAAAACCAACTGAAAATAGTGAACATGCGGTCCTTGGTATTATTTTATTATTTCACGCAATTATGCAACGGCCAAAAAGAACAAAGCTTGAAGAGAGGTGCCGTAATTCAACAAGAATACAAGAAGCGCTAGGGCCTAATTTCTGAGACCATTCCCTTCCCTCAAGTGGATAATATACCGTGGACCCACAACTAAATCAGACAAAGTACTTGCTCTCTACTGCATCCCACATCTGGTGTTTTTTCGTTTCCTAAATCTCCTATCACTCTTTTACAGTGAGTCCTTATCAACATAAGAATGATATATAGGACAAGTACTGTGTTGTGGCCACCTCTTAATTACAAATAATTATAAGACACCCTCTTCTCAATCAGATCATATCTATCACTGTTTCCATATGTTTAATAAAGGTTATGACGTAAGTGGGAGTGGGAGGAGGGACTGAAGTAGTGGGGGAGTTATCCCCACCCATGGCTGGCCTCCTATATAAGCCTCGGCCTAAGACCAAATAAGCATAACTAATTGGACCTTCACTTGGAACACTACTCTCTCCTCTCTCTCTCTCTGCACTGGCGCCTGATGCTCTACTAAAAACCATGGACTTCTCATTCAACTACCTCTGCATCTCTCTTTCCTAACCTCGCTATGTTGTAGTCCGGCGTCGTCAGACCCCACACCTTCCTAGTGGGAATCTCTGCCTTCGTCTCGCTAAAACTAGCACCTCCTTGGGAGAGACCTCTCCCTAGGTTGCCGTGGCCCTGCAAATTTTACCAGCAGTGTCTCCCACGGCAATCCTCTTCTCCTGAACACAGTGCTTTGTCGGGGAACATACCTATCAAAAATTGAGTCAGATAGTAACGCTGTCGTGAAACGATTGTGGAGGTTATAAACTCAAACAACCCTCACTTGTCACCAGGAACTAGGGTAACCAGGCACCCCCCTCGTGACGACCCGACATACTGAATTATTGATTGGCTACCATATCATAGCTAAGTGAAAAATTATAACATTTGATCGAAATGATTATGGCTTCAAGGCTGGCACATTTGCAAAAGTTAAGTAGCTTCAATCTATAGACCTTATTTATATTCCTTTATTGTGCTATAATTACAATCTGCCTTTTATAAGGCAATAAGTAATTAAGATAAATGCTCTCATTTATACCTCATTCACTCGCTCATTCATACAATATTTACAGACAGCCCAGAGACCTCCCAAACCCACATGCGAAGAGAAAGCGGAGTTAATCTATAGACCTTTTTTTTATTCATATACACAAAATGTACTCAATCATGCGTATCTCAGAGATCCCACAGATTCATCTGTGAGATTGGCAATGAGGGGAGAACCCTGGCCAGTGCGAAATCCCAGCGGTAGGTAGGCTTTAGGAGATCCGTAGGCCATAAAGCTTTAGTCTCCAAAGGAGGATTGAAGGGATGAGTGGTACTAGATATTGCTATGTTATTAGGATGATTGGAAATTAAAAAAAAAATTTTAATTAATTTAATATTAACGGTATGAAGGGTCTTCTCTAGATCTTATGCAGAAGAAAGCAATTACTGTAATTCTAAGGAATTTTGATTGATTCTAAGGATTGGGTGCGTTCGTGGTTCATGGCCCTAAAGAGCAACGCTAATTATACTCGTTAATTATTACCATATAATCAACTAAAAATAATAGTTGTACTAAATATATTTTGAATGATTTGTTTTTACAATCATCGAAGCATCCCAGGACACTTCAAAAGTTGGAAGTCTTTTTTATTTTGACTTTGACATTTTTGGCATTGCTGAATAAATTCAAACGATATGAATCAGAAGAAAAAATATAAAAGGAAACCGACTTGTATGAATTTAGAATGAAGAATATGCCAAGGTGGCAAAGAATTGTAATAAAGGCAGCTTGGTATTAGCAAAGGCTAAAGTAACTAATATATTTTCATTGATCAAAACACTCAATGAGCAACTTTAAATTAATTAAAGTATTTTCACCACCTTCACAATGTTTTATCTTTACTTCCTGTTGATTCTTACTTATTCTATTCAAATTTTTGAAATGGGTGGAATTTATTTCTATGCAATGTACATGATATTAGTAAATAAAACTACTGATTACCAGGTATGGTTTTAGTAATGATTAATAAAATGAAAACTTAGTAACCAAAAATAGAAAACAGATATTCATGATCATTCAATCATCATGACAACATGGTATATACAATTTATAGACTACTTTTTTTTCTTTTTTTTTTTTTGTTTCAAAACCCCTTTATTTTAACATTATTACAAACAAATGAACAATACAATTGAACAAAATTTACAGAATAATTACTCCTCTTGTTGCATACTATAATGCATTTGAAGGAGGGTAGATTTACAATTATTTTTTTTGCAGTGAAAATTTCAATAATCAAATAGAATGGACTGGGTGATGGGACTCACCTTCGGTTTACAAAAATGGGAACAACTTACATAGTAAAACTTAAAAACTAGAACCTAAACACTAAAGCAAAGGCTCTACTAGACTATGTAAACTCATATAAACACAAATGGTTATGACGGATGAAGCCCATTAGGCCTCGTGGAGCTAAAGTAAATTTCCAAAGTGATCGGTTGCCCTATAACTTATGAGACAGGCTGAGTACTATGTTATTAATTATGTCATTATCAGTAGGACAGGAGCGTTTGTATGAAACAACGGGCTGGGTCATAATTCACATGTGCAAGCTCATAATATACTCAGTTGTCAGCTGGCGGTAACAATATTTCGCAACCGATACAATACTGGCGAACAGTACTGCTTCATTATCACGCGAGTCCATCCTTGTCAGTTGAGAGTACAATTACCATCGTTATTCACGGTTCACTAATGGCGATACGGTAGGGTGTCCTGATCAATTGGAGTGCCTCTTGCTTTTAGAGACGAGTTTAAAAAAAACAAAACTGTTTTGTGTCCTCTGTACTCTCCCTGTGTTTCCATTTCTCTACAAAAACATTGTTTCATTATTGAATAATTACTCACTAATAAGAAAATAAATTCTTTTCTTCCTTATTTAATCGAGGACTGATTCCGGTTAATGATAGAAAATGTCGCCTTTTTTTATTATAATCACAACATGTCATTAAATACAAGACGAAAGAAATGTGCTTGAGTCATACCTGTAATAAAATATAACCTTCTTTTATCCAGCTTCCTAATTATTTTAGCCCATCACTTATAAAGAATTGTTTAGTTGTGCCCGATCATCATTTGAATACTTATCGACATTTTAGCTAAGGAGATATAAGGAGAATATGGAATAAGATATTGCTGATATTTTAATTTATTATCAAAACGAATAACCAAAATGAAAAACTTGTGAGCTTTAATGCCTATACTTCTGCCCCATGTAGATATGTGTTTTTAATTTTACTTACAAAGGCCCTCTATCTATTTTAAAAATAGATCAACGCTTCTTTGCTTGTGTTATATGTTTAGATTGCGGAAGGTGGTCTATTCCGGATTCTGAAAAACTATCCTCATTTAAAATTTTATTGTTAAGTATTATACTTCCCTAGGTACAATTGAGGAGTTAAGGATGAACGAGGTTAATTTCCCAAAATTAATTTTTCACTATTTCAAAATTTTCAACGGTTGAAAATGGTAAAACAAGCCCGTATTGCTGCTATGACCTCTAGGAACAGTACAAAGATTTGTTTATAATTGAACCATCAGTTCTGATGAGAATATTCTCATGTAAATTTTGCAAATACCCCCCCCCCTCCCTACAAAAAAACACCTTCATTCTCAATTGTTCTGTTAATATTTTTATTTCTTTCTATTAGAAAATTTCTCATATTTAGCCCTACTTATTGAGCCGAGATATAGAAACCTTACTATTTTTATTTATTACTTACTGATTATGTTTTTTTTACAGAAACAAATTACGAAAATAAACTGTGTATTAAATTGGAAGAATGAAATATCTGAAGTACTTAGGGTTTATTAAAAAAATATTGAGAGATAATTACCGTCACGTTCGTACCATTTTTATCAAACGATTTTGGTCCCTGAAAGTTGCCTTAACTACAGGATAAAACAAGTGAGAATAGCTGAACTAAGAGTTGATGAAAACCATGATATACTATCATGAAGTTAATGAGTTAATGAAGGTTTGTAACTATAGCACAACGATCACATTAATTTCTTCTTTCTTATCGCCTATTGAAAGTATAATATGGATCGGAAATATTTAGCGTACTTCTTTCTTTTTAAATTTTGGTATATGAGTAATTCTGTTTTTCATTTAATTTATTTTGTTGTTTGAATTTTTTTTTTTGTTCACTAATGTATTCACGACTCACTAACGTACTGATGAATTCTTTTAAAAGATCATTTAAAAAATGTAGGTATGTGCTAGCATACATGAATTATCTGAATATGCATTACCTAGACAGACACGAGTTTGAAAGCGCTAGGTTTTTAGATCACCCCTAAAAAACCAATGGCATTATTTTTTCGAAGTACCCAGTCTATACAGACAGGGAAACAGGAAGATAAACTAATTCGTATAATTTAAGTTTTTTTTTTGTTTTTTTTTCTTAGCTCTTAAACTTATAAAATAGGATGTGGGAAAATTACTTTGGGCTAATGAGTGCCTTTCACTAAGGGGAGTCCCCCATTTGAAGGATGTATGAGAATGATATAGGGTGGGGTATGCCTAAAGGAGGCGGGTGGAATCAGGAAGGTAGTGAGAGTCTACCGAGGGTGGAGCCTAGGGGTACCTAGGCAAGGGTTTGTAGTCGGCCAGGTCAAGCCTGGCCAGCCCCGGCAGGGGCCTGAAATAAGTCGGCCTCTCGGCCGGAAGGTCGACCCTGCTTAAACAGGTAGATGGGGTCTTGTAGCTTCGGAGATCGGCCTCGATCTCTCGGCTGGGTGTAGATCTTCAGTCTCCGTCAGGGGGCTAGGGTTCGATCACGTCCATCTGTCTCCAGGCTTCGGCGGTCCAGCAGTGCTTCCATCTGACGTATAATTTAAGAGTTAATTTTGCTATATATAAAACAAATAGACGCAACAATAAAACTTGTAGAGAATGGAAAATCAATCCGCTTACCTTTGTCAGAAGCTGTGGCCTGTGGTATTCATTTGGTAATAGATTGCTTTAGGAAGTAAAGAGGTGAGTATTAAATGAAGATTAGAACTGTTGATACCTGAAACCAATCTGTAATAACCGACTAAAACCTACCCAGAGAGCACACCATGTGTTGCTTTGGTAAAAGTCGGACAACTCTGCCTTTTGTTTTGCTAAACTGCCAGTTACATACAACACGAGCCTGAAATAACAAAAGTGGTCATGATAACCCCTTGGTACCTGACCAGGACCTTAAAACTTTTTAAGAATTATGTAAACAAAAACTCATTCTTTCGACATACCTCTTTCGAGAGGTTGAAGAACGCTGACCTGCACCCGTTGCTTGGTGTGCCGTCGGTGGGTGAGTTCATCCGCCGGAGACACATTAAGTTTTTTGACTCGTTGCAGCACCTGACAAATCCAGTGTTTAACACTATGACCCCACCACCCCTCCCGCATCGATGGCAACAGACTGTCGGGGAAAAATTAGGATAAGAATTAGTATGTAAGTTAGTTTTAAGGTTGATCAAAAAGGTGTGCCCCATCACCTTATTATTATTAGTCAGTTTAGTCAAGTCACGTAGAATGTATATCATTATACTTGTTTATTCATTATATAATTTATATAAAATAACAAAACCTGTATATAATGTAGTGATGCTACAGGAAATACAAAATAATTCGCCTGAGGATCTGTAATTATATATAATTATCTGTAAATTTAAAGGGGCTATGGAAATGAAGGGAAAAAAAACAAAAACAAAAAAAAAACTCATTCTTTTAAAATAAAAATAATTCTAATAAATAAATTTTATCATTTAAATATCATTGCGAAATTCGGGCTGTGGCTTAAACAATACGGAATATAATTGACGAAGTATTTCGTTTAAATAAACAACAAAAAAGCATGATAAAATAAATTGTTTATATAAAATACATTAGGAAAATATATTCATTCAATAGTGACCATTTGTTTTCAGCTTGTGGAGTGGTCTGTTTAAATCGCGAGGCAGAGCAGCCAATTACCAAATGGACCAAATGAGCTTGACCAGTCGGCGGCGCTGGTAAAATACAGCCTAAATGGTCTAGAGCTTTCTCTCTTCAAGCCCCGTCCAGTCTTCCAGATCCTTCAGCTTAAATACATTTAATGCCATTAGTGAATAGTATCATGGTTAATATACTGGTTTTCTACTAAATAAAGATCTTACAACATCTTCAGAACCAATTTATCAAATCGAAACCAGAATCCAAGAAATGCAAACTTATTTAATATTTTCCAGTGTAATTTATGCATAAATGGCTTGTTAGGGTTTCGTTGATTTTTTTTTCAAAATTATGTACTCAACCGTGTGCCTTTTTTTGTTATTGTCATTCAGTCTGACCTACAAACATTTTTAACGTGATTGTGTTTAAATCTTAAACCAGGTGGAAACGTTTGTTTTTCGAGATTTATTTATTAACCGTCAGCTCTCTTTACGCCTTAGCCAGTGGCGCAATATAGTCAAGTAGTGCAAAGTCAATTTAATCATGGCAGCAGGTAGCGCAACTCACTGCCGCACCTCTGAATGAAAACACACATTTAGGCCTACTGGTGCCTAAAGCAATATTGGCTTTATATCGTTCAATATCAAGTTGACAAGTCTCTTTAATTTCTTATAACTACAAAATTTACTAATACTAAAATATAGTCTATTTAAAGTTCTCCAGAATCATCATGTTTTACTGCAATAGACACTCTGCTAAGGTTTTTTTATATAATAGGCAAAACCAGATCGGAAACCTACACTATCGTGCTATGGGATAGCTCAGATAATATGGATCGTGAGGTCGCAAATTGAAAGTTTACAAATCATTGTACCTTTATTGTTCAGTTTTGTATAGTTTTCAACAGTGTACTTCCGTGATGCTGCTTAAAAAAGGAGATCCTAAATAATTTACCAAATTCTCGACCAGTAATTAATAGTGATTAATCATGGATAGACTAATAATAAAATAATTATACCACCAACTGATCGGATCATCGTAATATCAGAGAAACCAATAAAGTATAGAGGTTAAATTATTATTAAATTATACTGGTCGAGCCCAAGGGGACTGATTCTTCTTTGAAACAGGCACATCTAAATTTATATTTTCTACCTTAGTTATTACCTGTTTCCGTTTCTACCTACCTGTATTTATATCTATTTATTATATGACAGTGGCCCTGCAAACAATGATGTAGAACTGAAGGTCAGTTTAAATGAAATTGATTTATATTTTCACAAACGATCACTTTTCTCTTGCGTGCCCACAATTTATTTGTGGTGGCTACAACACTATATTCAAGTACATGGTCGTTTAATTGACTGAAAATGAAACGCTGAAATAATTTCTCCTTAGTTCAGCAGTCAGTTGCCCAACTGTTACTTTGTATTTTCATTCCATATTATATCGATTTAAGTACAAGATACTTGAAAATTGCAGTGTAGCTGCCGAAAGCGCTTACATTATAATAAAATAAATTGTGTTTAAACAAGAGAATGGTGTTTATTAATTAAATAATAATTAAATAAAGAGCATGAAATGTTAGGAAATAATGTTAATTCCGTTTGAGTATCTTTGTAATATTTATATACGCCGTGTACAATTGCAGTATTGCTTTTCTATTATTGCTCGATTGAAAAAGTTCAGCCAAGAAGGATATAAGGATTAGCCAGGGCTGGAATCAATGGTTGTTGGAGCTGGAAGTGAGGCGAGGTGTGCTGCCTGGAGATAGCTGCCTAGAGCCTCCTGGAGCCTGATAAAACCAACTCCTTCCAGCACCTAGGTGCGGAATTAGTTTCCATCTACTTGTCACCTTAGAGCGAAAACAGTATATTGGAGGAAAAAGCTCTCTTTAGGCCTTACCGTGTAAAGCTCCATTGGTTTTTTAATTTTAACACTACACTTTTATTTGAAGGAACGAAACATTCATACTTCCATCAAACTATTTCGAGTAACAGGAAAAAAAAGATTCAGAGTCAGCTAGATGCTTAACTAGTATATAAAATAAAAATCGCGTGTTAAATGCGTTCGAAGCAGGTTTTAATAATATTTTTTTATGTTTATCTTATCAAATTTAAATTTGTTTTATTTTTTATGAACAGCGATTTTCAGTAACCTAGTTTGTTTAAAATATATGATGGATTGTTTTTAGTAAAAATAAATAAATAAAAGGTAAGTTGATTGTGAAAAATTTTATTTAATATGTTTTATGAAATCAACAAGGAGGCTCCGGGACAAATTGTGGCAACTCAGAATATTGCTCCTTCTCGTTCTCCACCCTTGCCATAGTTTGCCCCCATTTATTGTAACGATTGTCCCCTGGGAACGTAATTAAACAAAATGTTATGTGACAATGAAGGGAATTTTACTGTCATAAGCGGGAGCCAGAAGGAGTGTGGTGGGGGGGGGGGGGTTGAATTGCAAAGAAGAACTTGGTTCGGCAAGACGCGAGGGTACCCTGAGAAAATACAATAGTTAACATACTTGTAGCGACCACTAACTACATAAGATAAATCACCCTATACTCTATTGTATATATATTGTAAGCAAACGTAAATAACATGAACTAAATATATTATAGACCGATGTAAATAACACGAACAAAATTAATCATTGTAAATGTGGTAAGCAATAAAAAAGGCTGGGGCCAAGTAGTCACACGAGATGGGTCACCAGCTGTCAGTCGCAGGTACCTCACCATATGAGGGAACCCGCAGGTGTTACGTAACCCTTTGCAGCCTCTCCCAGGGGACAGGGCGGGCCGGGTAATTAGGCGTCGGTCGCGGGTACCTCACCACATGAGGGTGGATACTTAAGGCGGGCTCCTAGCCCTGTAAATCAGTTTCTCGGGACCTCTTCTCGTTGACGAATGGCTTCCGCTCGAACTCTGAAAACTTGACTAATTCTTTATGAAAAACCTCTGTACCTCTTCTCTTGAACATAGTGCATTGTCGGGGCACATACCTATCCCAAATGGAGTCAGGTAGTAACGCCGTCATGAAACAATTATCCAGGTTATAAACTCGAACAATCCGCACTTGTCACCAGGGCTAGGGTAAACCGGCACCCCCCTCGTGACGACCCGACAATACTCAATGCATCTGGACAAAAACCGGATGGAGGGGCCGAGAAGGCACAGACAGCTCAGAGGTGTCTGGTTCACTGAGTGGAAGTTAGTAAAAATATATTAATATAACCAATAACGGGCTCAAATTGAATATAGATATGTTATATTAGTCCAAATATTTATTTGTTAAAACTACAAACTATTAAAACTACAAAAAAGGTAAAAACCTTTACCTTTGTTTACTTAATCAGTACCCGTGTTTCAAAAATACAATTTTTCTTGGTAAAAAAACTACAATTTTGATTTAATCCGGATAATGCCACCTGATCTTTAGATAAACTAGTTTTTAGAAATAGGTAATATTAATAAAACCCAAATGGCGTGCTGCTAAGAGATTTTCTGGAATTATAATTAAAAACTACTACTTAGTTTTATTGACTAGAAATTCGTCATTTTGTGGATCGAACCGCCTCAAAACGTTCCTCTTCTCAAATAATAAAAGAAACTTCATCAAAGCTAAATATTTATTTTAAAAACCAGTCAATGTAATTTTCTATATGTGATTTTTGAAATTCACTCTCAAAGAATATGTGTTTTTGGTTTAATGTTTTTATTCTCATACATAAAAGAGATAAAATAGCTGAAATGTTTGTGGAGAGTATTTAACTGCTAGGACTGGGATTAATATGTAATAAAAAAAGTAAAATGTGTACAATGTAAAAGTACATTGATATATGTAACTTAAAATGAGAAATTTGTAAAAACGTCAATGCAATGACTGTGGAGAGCTCAAAATGTTATTATCAAAACAAATATTTTCAAATTGTAAGATAAATCAAATATTCTAAAGAAATATATAATATGAATAAACACAGAAAAAAGAAAAAAACAGAATAACAGCTGTACTGGATGGATTTTCGAATAAAAATTTACCCTTTTCAGGCCTCAAGTAAGATTTGTAACTACTGAATGGCCACTCCACATCGACTGAAGTTTTTAAGTAAGTTAAAAAACCAAGATTTTCTGTAATGTCTATTCTACAGCGCAGTTTTGAACTTAGTTCTTCCAGCATTGGTTATCCCCAAACAAAAACACTTTTACTATGAATTTTATCTTCAATTTGACTCAGATACCATACAGCAATTCCTCCAATTTTTCAATGGCACAGTGATAATAGTGAGTCTATCACTCAGTGACATGTGACCCTCAAATCTTTTTATTCGGTGAGCTAAGAAAACGGCATTTGCTGAAATGTACGGCATTAGTTTACTCAACTGGTAGGTTCATACATCAATGATTTGACTTTCGATTTGACTGTTGGAATCAAAATAAAGTTTTGACAGAAAGTATTTTATTGAATCAAAAAACTTACTGCAGTATTCAAGTGCCACTAACCACGTATTCAATCTTGTGACTACTGGTTGAAGTGACAAGTATAGGTCAAGATAGTGCTCCTTCGAATTGGCTCTGTTTTAGGGTATAATTATTAGTTATAAAACTAATAAATAAATACATTAATGCCAACTAATAATAGTATTACTTGCAAATTTTTAAGAAATTCTTAAGAACTGTTACGTAGTATTGGAAACAACTGGGCTGCAGGTTCGGGCATGTTCGTTGATTTGATCTTTGAACCCCATGCCAAGGAGCTCAATAGTTCTAAATTCTACATCGTACGAGCCGGATGTATGTAAGTACTTTTCATTGAGAAATAAGTTTTATTTCGTGCAGATCTTACAACGTGTTATTAAATAACAGTTACTGCGGTGTGTTTTACGACTGTTAACTTGTAGCATGGCCATTTATCAAACTTCAGATGTAGAGAAGTCTGTTCAGAAAAAGTAACGAAATGTTAGTGAATTTGAATTATTAAGATGTTAACGTGTTTTGATTAGCACGTTATCTTTTTTTTTTAGCATACCAAACTATTTTTCGAAACTGGCTTATCACACCTCGATCAATATGAAACTCCCGCATCACCTAATAAATGTTTCGTCAATAAATTTCCGAATTTAATGACAGCTCTCTTGTTTTCCCTGGCAGTTTTAGCATCGTTCACTAATTACTTATTTACGTTTGTTGTATAAAACCACAGCTTTAATTGAAGAGACAGATCAATAAAAGTTAGGAGTGTGAATGTATAGGATTCCGACAAGTTCCAATTTGCTGTCTAGTTAGCCAAGAATCCAACTTAGAGGTCCAGAAAAGACTTATAAGGTTTAAAAGGGGGGAGCTTTTACTAATGTAAAATCAATTATACAATCAGTATTTTATTACTGACTGGCAAATGAATCCGAGATCTGTTAGAACGTAAGACTCCCAATTTGAGCACATAAAAATTTTCTTTTTCGGTAGAATGAACTCAACTCATAAAGCATTATTAAAAATACAAGCTCACTGATATAAACTTTAAGATTTATTTACTGTAATGAAAGGAAGATTAGACGATACGAGCTGAATATCACATGACGTTTTCCTATTGTCCATGTGGGCGCTACCTTGGGCCCCGGGAATGGCATCTGGAGAGCTTTTGCATCAGAATCCCATTTGTGGGTGGAATATTGTGCCAGCTCTTTTTTTTTATATCACTTACAATCTACAATCAAAGATATTAAGATGTCGTGTTTTGTTGATATCATTACATAAGAGTCATATTTATGAAAATACATTAGTATTTAATCTCATCAATATTTAATTATGAAAGAATCTACTTAATATTAATAAAGATTTTTTTTTTTATGTTTTCTTGTGTCACTATTGTAGTTTAGAAGGTATAAAACAAAACAACTTGATTAAAATTGATCGAAGAGTATCAAAAATAAATAATATATAATACCAAGAAAATGACTATAAACTAAATACTCAATGTATTAAATTATATTATATTTATAATTAAACTGTTCACAAATTAAAGAATACCACTTATTTGTTCAATGGATTAGTTATTAGGTTATTGGATTTTTCAAAAAAAAGACAACTGAACGAATGTTGAATGAAACGATTTATTCATTGATATTTAAGTTTTTAGGGCTGGGAATTACAACACAAAGATTGGGAATTTTTATGTTTTACCTGAGTTATTTACCGGTGTGGCTTCAGCCTTGATAATTATTTGAAACAACTTTTGGCAGCCCGAAGTTTATAATTTATAATATTGTTAGCACGTTTGGTGGCTTAAACAATCATCTTTAAGTACTTAAAGAGTAATAAGTCAAATAATCATAAATTATAAAAGAGTAAATAATAAATAATCACCTACTGCTACTTCCACAACTTTCACCCTTCAACTAAGTCGATAGTTTAAGCCGTCAAAAACGCAAGGAGTATTAGAAATGATAAAAAACTACTAAATTTTTTTTCCATTAAATCTATCTATCTTACGTACTAAGGGTAGAAAGGATAGTTTCTTCAATAAAATTCCATCCCCCATATGTCGGAATCACCGGACCATATGAGAAATAAATACGAGGGTAGTCAGAAAACTTTCCGACCTCAACATGAAAATAGGAGCAGTCGCAAATAAAAGCTAGTGAATTTCGTTGTTCGTCTGTTGACAGTTACTCACCAAGGTTTCAGCCATTTTGGACGCGCAGTTGTTGTGTAACATTCGTTTGAGTGAGTCGATGTGAGTGTTTTATGAAAATGGACAAAATCGAGTACCGAGCTGTCATTAAATATTTGTTTTTGAAAGGCAATACGCCTACGCAAATCAAAGATGAGTTGGATTCTGTGTATGGGGACTCTGCACCATCATTTACCACAGTAAAATTTTTGGGCAGCTGAATTTAAACGTGGTCGTAAGAGCTTGGGAGACGCTGAGCGTTCGGGACGTCCAAAAACTGCAACTACCGACAAAAACATCGCCAAAGTTCACCAAATGGTGCTAGAAGACCGCCGAATTAAAGTGAGAGAGATAGAAGAGGTTATTAGCATGTCAAAAGAACGTGTTTGTCACATATTAAATCAACATTTAGAGATGAAAAAACTGTCCGCGCGTTGGGTGCCGCGTTGGCTCACGTAAGACAAAAAACGTGTTCGGATGAACATTTCCAACGCTCTGTTGGCGCAGTTTAGGCGCAATTAATCCGAGTTTTGGCGCCGATTAATTACTGTGGATGAAACTTAGATACACCATTATAAGCTCGAAACAAAAATACAGTGGACTGCAAAGGGTGAACTGGCTCCAAAAAAAGCAAAAACTGTTTTTTCGGCTGGGTAAGTGATGGCAACTGTTTTTTGGGATAGTCATGAGTTATTTCAATCGATTATCTTCAAAAAGGAAAAACCATTACAGGAGCATACTACGCATCATTACTTGACAAGCTGAAGGCAGAACTTGCGGAAAACGGCCACATTTGCATAAAAAGAAAACCAAGACAACACATTTGTTTCACCAAGACAACGCACCGTCTCACACCTCAGCGGTTGCCATGGCGAAGATCCATGAATTACGGTTTGAACTGCTTGACCATCCGCCTTACTCACCAGATCTAGCCCCAAGCGACTTCTTTTTGTTCCCTCATCTAAAAATCGCGCTCGGAGGACTGAGATTTTAGTCAAATGAAGAGGCAATTACCATCATGAACGATTTTTTTGCAGAGAAAAACGCCGAGTACTATTTGGACGGGTTACAGAGATGGAAGCATCGCTGGGAGAAGTGTGTAGAGTTATAAGGAGACTATGTTGAAAAATAAATAAAAAAAATCTGAAAAAACGTCTTCTATCTTTGCTAGGTCGGAATTTTCAGACCTCCCTCGTATTTGCGAAACGTTAAAATATTTTCCCATTAACAGAATATATAACGAAAAATATTATAATAAAAGAGCTAATTAGAAATTTATTTTATCTAGGTTTCCTGTATGCTAAAGTGCAGCTTTGATAAAACAACGAGCGCTCTCTAGCGCTAGAGAAGACCATTGGAGACCCTTTATCGAGACAGCCACCGGGCACGTTATGTAGCAGGTAGTGGCGATGGCAAATTGATTACTTAGTATAATGTCTCCTTCAGTCTGCCTAATTTGCAAAGGGTCCTCTCTCGGTCTCCCGGCGACTTTTTCCCGTCTGGGCCTTGCACCCTACTTTTTAACGGGTTTTATGTAGCCCTGGCCTGGTTAGTGGGGTACAGGCTCGAATAAATTATTTAATTTAATGCCCTCCCTCTCTTTATAATACTAAAGAAAGTAATGGCATCTTATTAAAAATAAACCGGTTGTTCCAAGGGCCAGTTACCTAATCATTTTTAGATTATTTTTCAGTTTCGCTTGTGTAAAACATAAATTCGGCTATTGTAATGAGTCCATACGGCAGACTGTGACCCTGAATAAAAGTCATATTTGGTATTCTTATAGGACTAATGTATTAAGCAACGTTCGTCTTTTGTGGGTTTAATGTATTCTTGATACTTGCATGAATACTAATACATTAGTCTATCCGGTATGTTGATATTGTCCAAATCGCCTCTAGCCCAAAGTAATCTATTTTAATAAATTGACGTATACTCTAGGATACGTTTTTATTAAAATTGTTAATTAAAAAAGGACGAATATTTATGTTAACTCTTACAAAGTACGCTTACAATGGCTCAAGCGATGTGTTCCTTGATGATCAGTCATGTCCTCAACTAGGATCTCAAACAGCATGTCCTCCTTCCTAGATCTCCACATATGAGCTAGTCAGCCTATCTATAAAGCGGTGCACCCCTTTCATCAGCCCTATCCCTTATGTTCGATGGCCCATTAGGAGGGGCGCCTAACCTAGTTTTACCTGGTCCGTGGAGTGTGGGGTGCGCAGAGTACTATTCTGTCTGGTCTTGCCTCAGCGGATGAATACATTCTTTATGCCAATGCATATAAAACCTTCTACGATGTTTCCTTTTTCATACCTGTTATATTGAGAAGGGAGGTGGCAAGGTAGAAAATGCACTCGCATACTGCGCATGGAAGAGACATATTAGGGACACCAATCTCCATGTCAGTCGCCCAACCACTAGGCCAAGTATCGTCCAAGGCCAGGGCACATACCCCACCTCTGAAAGTCCACTGCCTTTACAAAAGTATTTCTGTATACACAACAATACCAAACTAGACCATTTTTTAAAAACGAAATTGATCGTTCGGATGCTTACAAATTACTTATGTATTATAGAATGTAGACACGAAGTACCTGGTCAGTGAGTAAATTATATGTTTATGTACAATACATTAAACATATTCATTGCCAATCCCGAAGGCACAGGTTCTACATTCTGGCTGTTCAATGATAGCGGCTGTAAAAATGATTCAATCTATCACAAATTATAAAAGTATATAATTCACCAAATCTCGTAATTTCCTGTTTACTTCTTGGCTAATTTAATTCTTTAAGCGCAACAAACAATTAGTTAATCTAAAAGACATCTAGCCACAAATAAGGAAAGTAATCAGATAAAAAATGAAAGAAAATATATTAATAAATAAATTCAATGTCCGTTGATTACAAAAGCATTATAACAGACCAAAGAGAGGACTAAGATTGAAAATTATGGAATCGAATCTAAGTGATAAATTTACCTTCACCGAACTTCAAACTATTTTTTTTAAGTTATCGTTTTCCCTTTTGGCTTAAGCACCATTGTAATAGTTATTGCGTTTTTTTTTAATAGTTATTAGTTGAAGAAAATTGTAAGTCCTTCTGTTACAGACAGTGCCAACATGGTATTCGGCATGGATGGCCTAAGGGTATCAACGCTAATGAGAAGCTCCTGGGTTTGAATCAAGGATGTCACTTTTTTTCCTTTGGAATAAAAGAAATAAAAAAGGAACTGGATCGGTTAGAATTGAAATGTTAATATTAGAAGGTTGTGAAACTCTAAGAGGCTAGGTCTGGAAAAGAAATGATCGGTTAAAAAAAATATGATCTGTTGGAAAAAGTTCAAAGATAGAAAGAATCTTGTGGCTAGAGAATTAAATTTCAATGAGTTGGAATAATAATGATGAGTTAAATAACTAAAATTGTGTATCACTATGTAAAATATTTCCATTAGAATCTTAGTCTCCTTTCATCATTTCCTTCAGAGATAATTTCCTAGTTTAAGGAAAAACAGGACTCCAAGACTGAAGATATATATTCCTCCTTATAACCAAGGATAGACGAAACACTGCCCTTATTAGAGAATTTCACCCTTACCCTCTCCCTCTCTAAGTTTGCCTGCTCAGACTTCTCTCATTCAGAACTTGCTTATGTGGCTTTCCTTAATAACGTACGTCTTGCTTTTTCATAATAAACTATAACAAAAGTTCTATCTATATTCCTGGTGATTATTGCAAAGGAGCTTAACATTGACTAAATTATTCTCTCTCTCTCTCTCTCTCTCTCTCTCTCTCTCTCTCTCCCTCTCTCTCTCTCCCTCTCGCCGTCTCTCTCTCCCTCTCTCCCTCTCTCTCTCTCTTTCTTAGGGTACTGAGAAATATTTTCAGTGTTTTATAAAGTAAATCTCAATCTCCTCAAACGATGAATTGCTCCTTCAATCAACTATCTGTTTTTTTTCTCTAGAATACTAACCGACCCCAGGCACTTTTAATATCCGCTTTTGTTCAGATCAATTTCCGGGATAAGCCTGGAAGAAGCTGTTAATCCTCTTGACCCATAGAATTCTATAGACCTTCCATTTATCGGATTCCAGGGCCCCTGGTAGCCACTTTGGCTCATAAATCACTGCCCAGACTGAAATAAAGTTCAGACACGTACCTGTACCCTCACTTTGAAAGCTCACGAATAACTAATTGTTTAATTTTTTTTCTTCTTTCAATCCTTTCAATCTTTTTTTTGTTTCCTAAAAGTTTTATTATTAATCTAGACAGCATTTATTCCCGGCAAAACCTTCCAATTTTTTCTGTTCATAACTCATTACTCATTTCTCTTGGAGTAACCATGAATTCCGAATATTACGTCTATATATAAAATATCAGTGAGCCATTTATGTTTGATGAGCAGGATGACTATGATCGCCCTCTAAAGAAATAATTTATTCGTGTGAAGCTCTCATAGGTGTTATAGGTAGGAGGGTACAGGTGTAGGAGGCCTCTTTTGGACCCGGCTGCCGGAAATTTGGCCAGCTGGAATTTGGCTGCCGGAAAGCTAGACCTATAGTGGAAACAATCTCCTTGGTGATAGGAATGGCTCAGAAAGCTATCACGTGGTATATGTGAAGGTGAGGGCAAAGCGTTATTATCATCAGACTAGATGTGAAGAATGCCTTTAATTTGCCAAGATGGAGCTGCATTCTGCAAGCCCTGCAGTTTGTGGGTGTTCCTACCTACCTTAGGATAGTACTCAGCATTTACTTCAAGGATAGGACCTTGATATGCACAACCTGCTGATCGTCGCTCGTACAATCAATACTGCAGATTGGTAAAGTGGAATTTCCGTTCCGATTCTTTTAATTCCCACCTCTCCTCTCTGTCTACCAGGGATAACTCCTTGTCTTTTGGAATCTAAATAAAAAAACCCTAAAATATCATCCTGTTTCACAACGACTCCGTCGTGATGATGGGTAGCTTCGGATGGCGAAAGGTCAGAACAATTCGCACTGCATCGTACCCATACTTTCACACCTCACATTTCTCATCAAAACCATACTCACAGCATAACTGTTGAAGATTTCCTCACTTCACCTATCCCTCTCTCACTTCCACCAAAAGCCGTTAACCCCTCTGAGGTAGAATATCTTCTAAAAAAATTACTTTACCGAAAATCTCCCGGATATAATCTCCTTACTCTTCTAAATCTCCAACAACTTCCTCCTAAAGCCATTATCTTCCTAGCCTACATATATAATTGCTTTATCCGAACGACGCACTTTCCTGTCCTCTGGAAACATTCATTATAGTCCTATTCGCCAAACCCGGTATACCACCCAATAACACATCATCTTACAACCCAATTAGCCTATTCCCTATCCTCTCAAAAACCTTTATCCTACAAACCAGTTTGATTTGCGTCAACGACATTCCACTGCTCAACAAGGCTTTCGCGTTGTTAATCACATTTCCTCAGCCCTTGAATCCTAACAGTATTGCACTGCTGCATTTCTGGACATAGCTCAAGCTTTTGACAGGGTTTGGCACGCAGGTTTGCTTTACAAGCTCAGAAGATATTTACCACATACCTTTTTTCCTAATCCTGCAGTCCTACCTTTCCAACCACTTCTTCCAAGTCCGCTGTGGTTTAGAATATTCTAACTACTATACGATAAAAAGCAGGAGTTCCACAGGGCGCGTTCTGGGCCCCATCCTCTATAATCTATACACCCGTGATGTCCCCTCTACCAACAATACATTCTTGGCAAAATTTTCAGATGAAACTGCAGTCCCGTCATCCTATCCAGACCCCAATATAGCATTCCAAAACCTTCAAAAACACCTCGATGATCGAACATTGGTGCAACTAATGGTGGATCTAAGTTAAGCCAAATGTTCTTACATTAACTATACCCTTTGCCGCAAGTCCTGTCCACTAGTTTATTTTAATCCCATTTCGCTTCCCGTGTCTGAGACAGTACGGTATTTAGGATTCCATCTCGACAAAAGACAGACATGGAACCCACATACGAGATTAAAAAGACAAGAACTAAACAGACGCTTTGGGCAACTGTACAGACTACTTCAAAGGACATCACATCTCTCAATAGAAAATAAACTACTAATCTACATAGTTATACTTAAACCAATCTGGACATACGGAATAGAGCTATGGGGGACAGCAAAAAGTTTGAACAGCAAGGGCATCCAATCCTTTTATTCAAAGGTCCTGAGAACAATAGTCCCCCTTATTACGTCAGCAACAAAATCCTTCATAACGATCTTAATATACCCTATATTCTTGAACTCATCCCTTCCAAGTTCATAAAATTCCATAGTAACATATCCAACCACCCTAATACCCTATCACAGTCATTGCACTGCACCACTCATCCCTATAGTCCTCCTCGGAGACTTTTTTTTTTTTTTCCGCTCTACCTGAGGCTGAGCCGTTAAGCGGGCTCGTGGGGTTACGTAGCCTGTGGTGCGCGTATTCCCATTGCACCGGTCAGCGCACCTTCGGTTATTCTGTTTTGTTTCTTTTATTCTCAAAAAAAAAAAAAAAAAACCCCATGATAATAATATATAAAAAGAAAGAAGAAAACAAAACTAAAGTAAAGAGAAAAGAAACAAAAGAAACACCTCTAATAACATATTTACAAATCCTAAACTAGCTATATATACATTTTTATTTATTTTTTTATTTTATTTTATTTTTTTTTATTTTTTTATTTTTTTTTCCTACAGCTAGTTATCTTAATGCTATTTACAATTTTGGATCCGTGTTCTTCCTATACTTAAAACTATATTTACATGGGGTGTGCATCCTCCATCCCCCTATAACTAAACTTATGTCTATACCATATACTTCTCAGTCCTACCTTATATCTATATATACATATTTACAGTGACTCCTCTGGAACCGGCGATATATCGTTGGCTTCAGGTGAGCCTTCCCGAAGACACCGCTGCTCACCCCGCGCCACCCCCCTGGATATGGTAAAGTGCCCGGAGCCTTGAACCCTTTTCCACTCCCCGACGAATCTGCAGAACGCGGTGTATCTTGCTTTGTCATTCACCAGCGACGGCAGGTCGGACTCACCCAGGCTGTACTCTCCTATCGAGCGGAGCAGCCGTGCTCTGGCCGGTTCCAGTGCATAACAAGAGAGCACGACGTGCTCCGCAGTATCGCTCTCTCCGCAATGGGGGCAGGACCTGTTTTCTGCCCTCTTGTATTCGTACAGCCTGGCACGAAATCCGCCGTGTCCTGTGAGCACTTGTGACACCCAGTAATCCGGGGAGACCCAACTTGCCCTCAGCCTGTCCTGGACTCCTCCTCAGGGTGCTCCCCTTGGTCGTGCCAGTCCACCTTGCGCCCCAGGCCTCTATTGTCCATTCGCCTATGAGGGCCTTCCACCTCCCGGCCTCTTCCTCAATTCTTCTTCGTAGGGGAGGTGGAAGATCTTCAATGTGCCCTCTCTTCATCTTCGACCTGAGGCGCTGCTCCAGGAGACCAGGTCTACTGGTGCCGCCGCTGCCAATACCTCCACCGCGTCCTGAGACACCGTCCTATAGGACCTCGTGACCCTTATCAAAGCCGCTCTCCGAATCCTCTTCAGGGCGTGCGTCTGGCCCTTGTTAAGGTGCGCGTGATGACTGCGAGGCGTACCTGATGATTCTCAAGATGACTGCCTGGTAGAGGGTTCTTGAGATTGGGAACTTGACTCCCCACATCGCCCCCCCCCTATCCTCGCGAAGGAGCATCCTCGGAGACTGAAACAGCAGTGGGCTCGTGACCTGCTATGAATACGTGACAGTGGGAGTCCTGGCAATGACCAGTTTCTGCAATCATATATGGCCAGTGATAATTTAAATTTAAACTTTACACACCCGAAGGATGCATGAATATGCGAAGGAGAAATGAATTGTTACGATTTTGACGGATACTTACAACCAGCTTTTGAATCGTTTGCAAAGTAAAACAGACCCGATCGGCCTTTCGCCAACATGCTGTGAATAAAATGATCACTGAACTATCATTGTAAAATCCTTTTCAAATTTTCATTTCCAGTTTAACAAAAATACAGGTCTCGGAAGCTTCATCAAAATATTAATAGATTTGCCGATTATTTTGCAAATATCCCTTCACACGTGGATTATCCTGTTAATATTCCTTTCCACGTGGATTATTCCGTGGGATCGAGCGTGCTATGGACAGCTATGAATTTATCGACAGGATAAGAGCTGCTGGCATACCTCGCGTGTCTGGTGTCTAACCTAACGACCAGCCACCGACTACCAATATCCCACCAAGAACCACAATGTCATTTCAGAGATTTCCGGGGAAAACCCATGTGTGTCCCTTGTGGGAATTCTATTCTGAATCTCTTTAGACCTTGCCTTGTTAGGTATTCCAAAACCATGCAAGCAAAGTTATTAAGGAAATTTTTCAGTCGGTAAGAAAAACTTATAAATAACCTAGGAATTAAAGAATAAAATACACAGGTGGTCTCAAAAGTTTCCGACCTCAACATGAAGATGGTAATAAAATAAATAAAAGCTAAAATAACTACTGCCATATATGATACTGATTGTTTTAAATTGTCTTCTGTGTTGGCTTTTACTTTTAATTTTTAATTTATAATCTTGTCTGTAAGATTTAAAATTGGGATGTAGTGCGGTGAGAATTTTAAGTGACTTACTACCAAGACGGCAATGCAAGTTCGTGACCTGCCTTGAAAAGTAATTTTATTTTTCCTAAAAATTACCTGCCTAAGTTAAAAAAAAGTTTAATCAACCTACTGGTAGCCATCACCAAGGCAACGCCTCAAAGCACAGATTAGGTTACGTAAATAAATAAATTTTTTTTTTTATCCTCAGCAACTTTATTACGATAAAATTACAATCTGCCTGATTGGGCTATAAGTAATTGTGATAAATGATCTCATTCATACCAATTAAATAAATCAATAAAAAATAATTACAAAAATGTTGTAAAAGCCATTGATTCAATCGCTCATTTATATCATACTTAATTTTCATGTTTGTAATTAGGAAAGAAATATAAATCCAGGCCAAGAAAAAGATCTCATCTAAAAAAATAACATAAATGAACAAAAGTTATACCCCGACGACCTTTTTCCCACTATACCTCCGAGTTTTGGGCTTCAATCTTAAGCACCCATGGAGACATGGGCCATCAGTAACAGAAAGAGCAAGGGCATATGTATTTTGCCTTAATTTTCACTTCAATGAGGACATTACGACTTTTCTTGCCTTGATCTTCTTATCATTATCGCTCCCTGAGGAGTCATGACGATGCCTCTCAATGTTCATTTGATGGTCTCTGCTCGTCTTAAATCCACCTATATTGCTTAGAATTTTTGTTGTTAGGCCAGTCTACTAACAATAATAACAGATCTCATCCACTGCCTAAGAAATATTCTAAAAAAATATACTCAGGAATATACAATGGTGGGGAAAAAATTAATTAGGGAGACGTGTAACTTAATTCTATAGTGATTATAAGTAAATGTTTGTACACTTTCACACTAAAGAAAGGCTTTATTGACAAATTTCAGCTAAATACATGAGTTGACGCTTGTACAAAAAATGTATACCAATGTAGACAAAATCACACAGACAAGTAGGATGAGGTTTTGCTGTGTGCAAGCTCGGCCTGGGAAGTATTCCGGCTTGCTCTATTCTGGTCAAAAATAAAAGAAAAAACTGTTGACTACACGGTGAATAACAGACAGGCACTAACAAGGAGAAAAACAAATGCATATGCGAAGACTATATGCATATGCACAGTATCCAACCAAGAATACATTTATTTCAATTCCAAAAACAGCCCTTTGTACGAAAACGACCATTACGGGCTTTTTAGAGCCAAAACGAATATTATGAAAAGGACAAAGTTGGCCAACACAACCTTCGAAGAGTACTCTTTGGAAATTTGGAAAAATAAAAATGTGTTCTAACTGACTTAACAGATGGAAAACTCACACCTAACGATGACAGGGGGTCACTGTCATGGGGTCACTGATTTTAATTAAAATTTTTTGTAGGTAATTGGTCGGAAAACATTTGACACGTGTCCGAGCACATTTTGCAATTAAGATGTGCTCTGGGTAGAAAATTTTAGCGACCGCTAACTACATAAGATAAATCACCCTATACTCTATTGTATATATATTGTAAACAAATGTGAATAACATGAACTAAATGTATTATAGACAAATGTAAATAACATGAACAAAATATAAATCATTGTAAATGTGTTAAGCAATAAAAAATGCGGGGGACAAGTTACATGAGATGGGCCACCAGCTGTCAGTCGCAGGAACCCCACCAGATGAGGGAACCGACCGCAGACTCTAAGCAACCCTTGCCAGCCTCCCAGAGGACAAAGAAGTCGAATGTCGTTGGTAACACCTATCTTGACGTTCATTGGCTAAGGGCAATAATTGCCGGGTACTTAAGGTGGGCTCCTAGCACCTGTAAATCATTCTCTCCTGGCAACTCCTGGCAACTACTTACTGGCTCGTGGCTCCCGCTGTAACTCTGAAAACCTGACTGCTTCTTTACGAAAAACCTTTACATCTCTCTATCCTAACCTCGCTATGTTGTAGTCCGGCGTTTGTCAGACCCCATACCTTCCTAGTGGGAATCTCTGCCTTCGTCTCGCTAAAACTAGCACCTCCTTGGGAGAGACCTCTGCCTCGCGGACGACGTTCCGTGGCCCTGAAAATTTTACTTGCAGTGTCTCCCATTGCAATCCAGTCTGCCTCTCTCCGGTTCAAACTCGACTTTGGGATCCGGACGGATTTTGCCTACCCTTAGATACCGAGTGTGAATTCGTGGTCATTCCAAGACCACATAAACTACCTATAAACCTACCCTGTACCTCTTCTCCTGAACACAGTGCTTTGTCGGGGCACACATACCTATCAAAAAATGGAGTGAGATAGTAACGCCGTCCCGAAACGATTGTCCAGGTTATAAACTCAAACGACCCTCGCTTGTCACCAGGGCTAGGGTAACCAGGCACCCCCTCGTGGCGTACCGACAAAAATATTTTCAGTTAATACCTCCATGTTTTAATCATTGTTACTGTCTTTGTTCTGCATGCTGAGTCATACATCATCCGATTTGTTTTTATAATTACAATATTTTGCACGCATTGGGTTAAATAAGCATACAAAATTTACAAATATCATCACGCTTGAATTAAGGTAAGTAACAAAAAAGTTTATTACAATAGATTAAATAAAAACTACGCATTTATGGATCTATAATCCAATAATATCTTTGTTTTTTTTTGTTTAGAATCAAGAATACGATCGACTGAGGGCATTTTGTACTCATTTTATGGAGGAATAGGGTACTGGTTTATTCTTTCTCTGGGAAGCTTAAAAGGTAAGTTATGTTTAGGATGGTTATTTAAAATTGTTAATAAGAAATTCCTGCAGAGGATATTGATATATTTATATTATACATTGATTGTTGGTTATTGTCTGAATAACTACCACTTAAGATTTCGTATGCCGATCAGCACTACACAAATTATGTAATCTTTTTGTTTTTATATTTTTTTAATTATTTTGGGGTGATCCATGCCCAATTCCTCATCACCTTGTTACGACACAGTCTATTTATTAGCTCAGACAATTACATAAATAAATATAATATTACCAGCTATTTTTACAATTTATTGAGAACTGGTGTATTTGTACAGTGTCATATGCACAATGAAAGTAAATTAAGTTAGAGTTTAAGAAATTTATTTATCAATCAAACGTTGAAATATTAGTTCATACGCTTAGGTAATAATACAGTTTGTAGTTTAATATTGTTTTTAGTAATCCGGGTAGTGCCCACTATGCAAGGTGGTGAATTATAGAAAATCAAGTTCCTGGGAGCAGAGCTGTTTTACCTGGTGATTATTTTTTCTCTTAAATCTATTAACACAATAATGCGTATGTTTGCGCAAGGGCTCTTAAAAATTAAGAAGTCCCCAAACGCCAGAAAATTGCGCCGGTTACGTTTTGAGAAGCTAGAGGTTTCATTGTGTCGGCTAGCTCACAAACTTGCCAACAATAAGGCATATACAATAAACAAAGTCAAAAATATTAAAGAAATAACAATTCATTTTAATAAGAAACAAAACAAAAAAAAAATTACTGATCAGCAACTTAACCAGGCCTGAATATTAGTATAAATAATCGTTAGTATAATTAACTTATAAAAATTACGAAAAAGTTTATAGTCACGATACGCTGGATGTTCGGATAGCCGCCGCAAGACGGTGATCTTCGGATAGTCAACCGCAGGTTGGCGATGTGCATGGAGAGATAAACAGGCAGATAGGCCGAGAAGTTCAGTGGTAGAAACAGCGACTTCGTGTTCGCAGGGGAACAGGCCGGTATGGAGTTATCTTCATCACTGACTAAAAACAGGCTCAGGCCTAAAGCCTTGTCCTCTAATACGCAAAGACGTATTTATTTACTTCTTCAAGCTGTATAATCCTTCGAACTATTTCCACTGTCTGTTGATGTATACAATATTTACATACTAATTGTCTCCAGCCAAAACAATCAGAAAAGGAAAGAAATAACTTTATAATTTAAAAATAATTACGATCAAAAAAAAGATCCTCTCAAACAAAAAATTAAGTTTAATGAAAACTTATTTACTGCCTAAGGGCCCGAACAGCGTATATTCACATTTAACACTGTATGCAAGAAAACAACATATTTTTCATGTTATTATATTATATATTTATAAGTTGTTGACTTGTAATAAGTACCACCAATCAGACAGAGATGCAAGATAAAACAAGGGATACTCAATTTGATTTGTCAGGCATCAAGTCAACCTACGATTGGTTGATCTGATTTCCCCCTCTTGAACATTTCTATATTATTTCTATATCTTACTGGATCAGATCCAGAATCGATCCAATAATACCCAGTAGTTTGTTTGATTTATAATACTGTTGATATATGTTGGCCTGTCGATAGATCCTGTTCTAAAGATAAAAATAAATAATAGCTCAAAAGGAGTTGATGGGTTTTTTGTTATTGTGATAGTAACTTCATAAATTTTGTTTAGTTTTTTTAGGTTATTTTCAGAAGCAAGTAGTTGATCCATAAGAATTTTTACCCTTAAGAATAAAGCAATTGTTTCTTATATCGGCCGAACAGTCATTGTATAAGTTATAAATTAAATTGTAATTTTAGTAACATACATAAAAAAAAATAAAGGAAATAGAAAACGCAGGACCAACATTGATGTTATCTTTCTTAATAAGCTATTAAACGATGGTGAAAAAAAACTTTCTGACCAAAAATACTTTCATGTACTAGTCAAACCTTCTCAATCCATGAAAATCGTCTTTTATATAAATTAAGATGTTTACGAAGCCAACATATGTGCAAACACAATAGTACCATCTACCTTTAAATAATTGAATTTTGATTTGGTTAATAAGTTTATTTTGCTTATTATTTGATATAATGGGTGTTCTTTATTTTCCTGCTATTAGAATTATTTTTAAACCATTGCTCCAAAGAAGCGAAACATGTAAATAAAATATGCACATGTCAATTGAATACGCATGTAAGAAAAATACTACTTATAGTTTTTTTTCTCTTTATAAATACATTTAGTATCGAAGCTAATTCTGTTTCAACATTGTCTACAAGTATCTTGTGGAATACACTGTAACCTGATTAACTGTTGTTGTGGCCACCTCTTAATTACGAATAATTAAAAGTTACCCTCATCTCGGCCCAGAAAATATTTGTACAAATAAAGCTTATGTCGTCAGGTGGAGAGGGGAGAAAAGCTAGTGGGGGAAACAGCCGCAGGTAGTGACCCATCCCCACCACAGCTGGCCGCCTGTATAAGCCCCGGCATTAGACCGAATCAGCATAACGAACCGGACCGTCACTTGGAACACTACTCTCTCCTCTCTCTCAGCACTGGCGCTTGCTGCTCTACTGGAACCATGGTCTTTTAATTCAACTACCTCTGCATCTCTCTCTCTTAACCTCGCTATGTTTTAGTCCGGCGTTATCAGACCCCACACTCTCCTAGTTGGAATCTCTGCCTTCTTCTCCCTAAAACTAGCCCCTCCTTGGGAGAGACCTCTCCCTCGCGGACGACAGTTGCCGTGGCCCTACAAACTTACCAGTAGCGTCTCCCACGGCAATCCAGTCTGCTTTTCTCTGGCTCACACTCGCCTTTGGGATCCGGATGGTTTTCGTCTACCCTTAGACACCGAGTGTGAATTCGTAGTCATTCCAAGACTGCACAAACTACCTATAAACCTATCCTGTTCCTTTTCTCCTGAACATAGTGCTTTGTCGGGGCACACCTTCTAAGATCTTCTAAGAGGAGTCAGATCAAAACGAATTGGGTGGCCCACCGACTAGGCTGGCAGCCAGGGTGTAAGACCACAGGTCCACCTACCTTATCTCTTTCTTGGCGCTCGCCGGACGGCGGCTAGATGCTGTAGTGACCCTAGCCCGCGATGGGCGTCCCTCCCCACTTTAGGGATACTCAGTTATAAACTGAGCCCGACACATACCAAGAGTCAGACGAAGGGGGAGGTCACGAACGCAACAATAAATAGAGTGACCGTTGAGAGCTTCCGAAGACCTAAGACGGGGCGGGCGTCTCCGTCCTACTTTGGGGACTCACATATCTGAGCCCGACAACTGTATTGCTTGATCGTTGCGGATGGCTTTTCAAAGTGTAAATCCCACACATAACTTTGAATTTGTGGATCCAATGTTTCATTTTTACGGCCACGGTTATAGAAGACACAGACAGACGAACAGAGCCTCAGCCCTCAGCGATAATATTGGCTATTTTTCAACATTATTTAAAAAAATAGTCTGTAGGAACGAGTTAAAAGAAGATAAAGATCGAAACTTTGGAAACTTCATCCCCTCGTTGATTATAAACGCCTGTAAGCAAACAAGCTGTTCTTGAGCACAGCCAGTTCCTGGTCTGATTTACTGAAGGGATTATTCAAGTAATTTCTCTTCAGTAAGGGAGGAAGAGGGAGGAGAATTTTCTAATCTCACTTCTTGGCAGGTCTGCATCCCCAATGTTCAAAGGTGTCTTCCAAGTTTAGCTTGTCTTATAATTACTGCTATTGCTTTCATCTTACTCAAGGGAACCACCAAGCTCTAGGAGGAAATCTTCGATAAATATGGCGTAAAGTCCTTAAGTATATTTGACCAAACTTATTATTAGTGAAGTTTTGTCTGAAGCTATGTTTATCCACGCTATAAAAGTGTTATAATTTATTTTTTAAGCTAGCTCATTCTGTAAGGCCTAACATACTGGATGCTAATGTTATATGTGTTTTGGTGTTCTTGAAGATTTTTAGTTTAAAAAAAAAAATTGATTAAAAATGTGTATTAAATTTTGTCAAAAAAATGAAATAAAGTACAGCAAAGTTTTCGAAATGTTGACAGTGCCTTTTAATGAATCTACCATGAGTAAAGCAAGAGTTTATGAGTGGTATGGACGTTTCAAAGAGAGCCGTTATGATATTGAAGATTATGATCGCGCTTGGCGCCCTAATACTTCAATAAAGGACAGGAACATCGAAGAAGTTAAGAAAATGATCCTGGATGATTGCAGAATTACTATTAGAGAGGTTGCTGATGAAGTTAATATGTCATTTCGACCATTCCAAGCGATTTTCCGATGTTCGATCCGAGCATGAAAGTGCGTCAGCAAAGTTCGTTAGATTTTGGTTGAATTTCGACCAAAAATAAACGTCACGTGTATATCGCCAAAGAATTGCTGAATGAAGTAACCAACAATTGAGAATTTGTTAAATAACACCATAACAGGTGACGAAACGTGGAAACCAAGGTGCAATCTTCGGATTGGAAGCGGCTTGAAGAGCCAAAAACGAAAAACGTTCCACAAGTTCGATCAAAAATGAAGGTTTTTCTCACTGTTTTTTTCGATTTCAATCGCGTAGTGCATCAAGAATTCCTGCCAGACGGTCGTACGGCCAATAAACTATATTACTTGGAAGTAATGCACCGTTTACGTGAAGCATTTCGACAAAAACTGCCGGAATTGTGGCAAAACAATTCGTGGAAACTGCATCACGATAACGCTACCGCTCATACTTCACCGGTTGTTCGTATTTTTTTAGCAAAATTCACAACACTGTTGTTGTACCTATTCATCAGACATGGCTCCATGCTACTTCTTTTTGTTCCCAATAATGAAAAAAAACTTGAAAGGACGACGTTATGACACCATTTACGAGATATATAATATTCTTTATTGTGCTAAAATTACAATCTCCCTTATTAGGGAATAAGTAATTGAGATAAATGCTCTCATTCATAACATATTTACAATTCATCATTCACTCGCTCATTATGTTAAGATCGTTATAAAGGGTTTTGTTGTTGACATAGTAAGAGTCATTTACTATTGTTCTCAGGATTTTTGATTGAAAGGATTGGATGCACTTCATGTTCGAATTTTTTGCTGTCCCCCATAGCTCTATTCCGTATTTTCAGATTGGCTAAGGATAACTTTGTAAATTAGTAATTTATTTTCTATTGAGAGATGGGTGTACAGTGGTCTGTACAGTTGTCCAAAGCGTCAGTTTAGTTCTTGTATTTTTAGCCTCGTATGTGGGTTCCAGGTCAGTCGTTTGTCGAGGTGGAAGCCACGTACCGTACTGTCTCGGATACAGAGAGAGGAATGGAATTAAAAAAAACTTGTGGCAGAGAATGAAGGTAATGTGGGAACATGTTGCTTCATAAACTTTGAACCGCCAACGGTTGCACCAATACTTGCTCCTATAAAAGTGTTTTTAAAGGTTATGGGATGCTATAATAGGGTCAGGGTGGGATGACAACAATGCAGTGTCATCTGCAAATGTGGCCAAGAAGGTATTGGGAGTAGAGGGGACATCAGCGGTGTATAGATTATAAAAGATGGGACCCAGGACACTGCCCTGTGGAACTCCTGCTTTTCATAGAATAGTAGTTAGAATATTCGAAACCACATTGAACTTGGAAGAAGCGGTTTGTAAGGTAGGACTTTAGGATTAGGAAAGGGTCTGTGGTGAATATCTTTTGAGCTTGTAGAGCAAACCTGCGTGCCGAATATTGTCAAAAGCTTGAGCTATGTCCAGAAAGGCAGCAGTGCAGTATTGTTTGGTTTCAAGGGCTGAGGAGATGTGATCAACAACGCGAAGGCCTTGTTGAGCAGAGGAATGTCGTTGATGGACACCAAACTGGTGTGTAGAAAAAAGGTTTTTGGATTCAACAATTGGAAGTAGACGTTTTAATAGTTTCTTAAATATTTTTGAGAGGATAGGGAGTAGACTAATTGGACGGTATGATGAGGTGTCATTGGGGGTTTGGTGAATAGGACAATAATAGAATGTTTCCAGAGGACAGAAAAATGTATGTAGGTTAGGAAGATTATGGGTTTAGGAGGAAGTTATTTGATAATTTAAGAAGTAAGGAGATCATATCCAGAGGGTTTTCGGTAAGGTAAGTTTTTCAGAAGGTATTTGACCTCAGGGGGGTTAACGGCTTTTTACTTTAGGATTTTTCTAGTTATATTCCACAGAGAGTTATCCCTGGTGACAGAGAGAAGAGGTGGGGATGGAAGAAATCGGAACGGAAGGATGCCAATAGCCACTTTACCAACCTGCAGCACTGATTGTACCAGCGGCAATCAGTACGATGTCGGGATCTTTGCCACACTGTTCTGGGGGGGGGGTTTGGATTGGATTAGGTCTTTGAGATGGTGAGGTAAACGATTATGATTGTGAATTTTTGGATGACGATACCTCCCAAGCTGACCTATGGACCAGAGTAGTGAAAGAATGCACTGCATCGTCTAGGTCTTGGGATGTTTTCCGGGACTCTTTATGGTCTACTGAATCTGTAAGAAGCTGGCGGAAGTGAACCCAGTGAATTGCTCACCTAATAAATGAAGGAGGAGGCAGTTTGTGAATCGGTCTTAGGGAAATTGTTAATAATAAAGGACTAAGATCAGAGGAGAGGTCATCAAGTGAAAAGTTTAGTATTCCTAAACTATTGTAGAAGATTTCATTTGTGATCTGATGGCCAATTGGTGGGTGTGTCAGGAGAGATAGCGGAGCAATGTTTTTGTGTGAGTGCAGACAGCAAAGCCCGTCCTCTTGTATTCGTGGATCTTGATCCCTAATGTTGGCTTCGCAATAATGTCCCCACCCACAAGAAAACGATGTCCAATGGAGTGAAACGATGAAGAAAGGAGATGAATTGGGAATCGGAAATGGAGTTATGGACAATGACAGCGGTGCCTGCATGTACTCTTCCATCTGCGTGATCAGTTCGATAAGTCTGGTACTGTCGAACCGTAAATGGTCGTTTACTTGTAAGTCTTGTTTTAGTAATGAGAGCTACGTCGATGTTTTTTGTCGTGGAGTAGTGCTGTCAGTTCCTTAGTGTGGGTGCGAACACCATTCGCATTCCAAAGGAGAATGGTTGTCGGAAGGATCCACTAATGGATTATGTTTAACGGGGATAAGGTAGGAGACAAGATTTGTGAGAAGTGAAATGAGAGGGGTAATTAGGGTTCTGAATTCTGTAAGGAATGATGTTAAAAGGCAGGTGAGATCCGAAGATCTTGTAGGTGGAGGAATATGCGAGATGTGTGGTTGAGGATGGGATGGAGTTTGTGGGTTGATGGGATGAACGGGATGCTGGGGAAGAAGAACTTGTGGACAGGGTAGTGGGCGGTGCCTGTGACTGCTTTCTGTTCCGAACGGCATCAGCAAAAGAGACTGAAGGCCTCAAATTTCAGGCTGGAACGCTTCTTGAACTTGTGGCCGGCTTCTCTTCTTCTGGCCAATAACGTTGTTCGCTCCTGAACTTGATTTTGTAAGCGTCGTAGCCCTTATAGTTTTCCGGGTGGCCTTGATTGCAGAGAACGCATACTTTAGGTGATATTAGGGGTTCTTGCACAATTCACGTTTGTGCTGCCCACTGCAATTTACACACCTGATAAGTTGGTTACAGTATGATTTTGTGTGCCCATATGCCTGGCAATCAATGCATTGGACGATGTCATGTTTGGGGTAGGGTTTTTCAACCTGTGCTCCTGCGTAATACAGTTGGGCCAGTTCGTAGATTTTATTGACGAGATAAAAGAAGAATCCCTGAAGGAAATAAGAGCTATATCTAAAAGTGAGTGTTTTGAAGATTGGAAAACACGCTGGCACAAATTTATTAAATCTGAGGTTGATTACTTTGAAGGGGACAAAATTGTTAACGATGAATAAACAAAACATTTTTAAGGTGAAGAAAAACTCTCGTTACTTTTTGATCAAACCTCTTGTAAATATGTTCTGTCTGTATACGTACATATTTTTTTGAGATACAACACATATAATCTACTTTTTTACGTTGAAATGTTTCCATTACACATTATTGCTGAGTGCTAATTGGGGTCTAGTCGGTTTATGTCTGTCGTTTGGCTTTATTAGCTATATTTTTTTTTTAATTAAAATTTATACGTACTTCAATGAACTTTAATCATAATCAAAAGCGATAATTTAGTCTTTTGTTTTTAACTTGACAAAGTACCTATTAGCATAAGATTATTTTTATTATGTAGATATTGGAAAGATATTGACATTGTCCAATAATACTTTAATAGGATATTATTATAATTTTTTAAGCATTGAACACTTAAAAGATTGATTGTCAAGCTGTGTCACATTAATATCAGAAAGTGAGGCAACATGATTTTAGGCATTGGAAAAAAAATTGGTGGTTACTGATATTGTAATCGATCTGATAATATTAAGTTTAAACTGTTAATAATAGCAGATAAAGGTATTTGCTCGCATACAGTAGAAGGAAATACATTCTAACTGAAGGAAACTAAAGGAATGTCTACTCACTTATTTTTTTTTTGAGTTATTGGATGTGCTCAACTACGCCATTACTCTAGATAACTGTATAACTTGGAAGAACAGGGCAGAAAGTGCGATCAATCTTTGCTTTAATGTCTTCAGCAAAGTCTGATTTCTCTTCTCTGGTGTTTTTATCACTTTGTAACTTGCCGACAGCAGCCTTTCGACGAAGTTTGCTGAGTAAACTCGCATTGAGAACGGTCCCAGACGATCTCTATTGCTTGAGTGTCGTCGCGTCTTAGTTAGAGACTAGCAGCTGGAGTCTTTCATGTGCCGGTGGCGTCCCCTGCTTTTGGACCGGAAATAGAAGACTATCAAAGGACTCCAGCAATAGTATACAGTAGCCTACAGCTGCCGTGCCCTTCCTTAACAGGGCAGAACCGTTCCTATAGCCAGCTGCTTCTTGTCAGCCTGGGGCCTTTTTATTTTTGTTTTTTTAATAAAAACAAATTCACAGAACTATATATTATAATAAAAAAAATTATAGGGTATCTATTCTATACTCAGAAACATGGATTAGCACCTCCTTGAGCCCACTGCTTTTATATTTTATATGTATTCGTATTTACGTTATGTTTAATGTAGTATTTTCAATATTGGTTAAATATTTGAATATTTAACTGTGCAGTTTTTGCATGACGTATGTTAGATTTTTAATATTATTATATATTACATAGGTAATCCTTTGTTTTGTTATAAAATAATAAAATCTTTGCCTATGGTCATTACTGTATATTATTCATGTTTATTTTACTTTCAAGAAGGGTAGTGTAAATTATAATTATATATTTCCAAACACAGCTCCCTTTAAACTCCAGTTTATATAATGATTGGCAAACTTACGTTGGTCTGACGTTTCATTTTTTTTTTTAAAAGAATGAGAATCAGACTTCAGTCAATTCAAAACGGTTATAAGGAAACATGAAGATTGCGTAAAGGTTGCTTAATGATTACGTTTCAATGATCAAAAGCCAAATATTGTTTCATTCAAGAGTCAATACCTCATTATGGAGAATTTGGTGGGAATGTTCCTTATTTCTTTGATAAGGAAACCACAGTTGTCAATTTACCTTCGAATACGTCAAGATATTCTTTGATCTTGACCTGAGAAAGAGCCCAATTACAAATGGAACTTAACATCCGTTTTTTGTTTGTATTGAAATTTCCTATTGCCAACAAGTAATAATTTTTCTCTTTTTATTGTGCTATGGAGGTCGTGTATTCATTCGTAAGTTAAATAATCTTTGTAGAGGACAGTATTTTAAAAGAAAAGAAAGAAAAGCTTTAGTAGCGACCACTAACTACATAAGATAAACTCTATTGCATATATATTGTAAGAAAAAGTAAAATAACATAAGCTAAATGTATTATAAACAAATATAAATCATTGTGAATGTATTAAGCAATAAAAGGCTGAAGCCAACTAAGTCACACGCGTCAGGTCATAAACAGTCATAAACGTAACAACCCTTTTGGGCCCTCTCTACCTCCAGGGCTTGTCCCCTGGCCGGGTAATAGGGCGGCGGTTACTGTTAACTAAAGCTGAGACATATGTGAATATGAGAAGGATTGGTTGTTTCAAGAATCGGGAGGGATGCGGTTTCTTACTTAAAAAATAACAAGAAACACCAGTGACTTCCATGAAGTCCCGAGGCAGGTATACACTGGAAGGGGATTTTAGCCTTATATATAATATTAGGATTACAATATTATTAGCATTATATAACTGTAGATGCCTCTGACTGAAAAACTGAAAAAAGGAGTCCACTGGGATTTAAAAAATATATCTACGCAAACATTTTCCGTGTTTTTTTTTTTTTTTGTAAATGCGTGAATTTTATAGCAGTCAGTTTATGAATCTTGTTTTTCAGTTTCTTTAAAATAATCCATTTCCAAATCATAAGCTCAGAATATTGATCAAGGAGTTCTAGAACTGCTGTATGTATTTTTAAAGTAGTTGTACTGAAATCATAGCGTTGTAGTTAAAAAAATAAACTGAACTGTTTATCAATTCAAAAGGGATATCAATGTGTCTGTTAAATTTAAATTTAACAAGAATTTTCCATTAAAAGTTTTCATGCGGACCTAGATTAGAAAGTTGAAGTGAATTTTGAATCTAGAAGAGGTATACATTTCAAGATCTTAGAGTTCATAAGGTCGATTTTCTCTCGAACTAGTAAGGATTGAACGGAAGTTAATGGGTAATTTATATAGTCGAAGAAATGAGCGCTATTGGATAATTTGAAATACAAAACGTACATACATTGCATTACATGCAGTTACATTGCAAGAGTAAGGGAAGTATAGGAACATTTTAATAAGAATTTTAAGACCACATTTTTTTATATATATAATTTAATTGGCAAATTTTATTTAATTTGTATTCATTTTTCCTTAAATAATTCTGCTGCTAGAGCTTGATGGTCGTATGGTGTTGGAACTTCGATCTTATATACAAAATTTACTTTAGGTCTTCGGAAGCTCTCAACAGTCACTCTATTTATTGTTGCGTTCGTGACCTCCCCCTTGGTCTGACTCTTGGTATGTGTCGGGCTCAGTTTATAACTGAGTATCCCTAAAGTGGGGAGGAGACGCCCGCCGTGGGCTAGGGTCACTACAACCTCTTAGACACCGTCCGGCGAGCGCCCAGGAAGAGATAGAGCGGGTGGACCTATGATCTTTCACCCTGACCGCCGGCCTAGTCGGTGGGCAGCCTAATTCGCTTTAATCTGACTCCATAAGATCTTTAGAAGGTGTGTGCCCCGACAAAGCACTAAGTTCAAGAGAAGAGGTACAGGGTCAGTTTATAGGTAGTTTATGTGGTCTTGGAATGAATTCACACTCGGTGTCTAAGGGTAGGCGAAAACCGTCCAGATCCCAAACGCGAGTGTGAACCGGAAAGAGGCATATTAGATTGCCATGGGAGACACTGCTGGTAAAATTTGCAGGGCAACGGCAACCGTCGTCCGCGAGGGAGAGGTCTCTCC
This sequence comes from Acanthosoma haemorrhoidale, assembly GCA_930367205.1. Taxonomy (NCBI): domain Eukaryota; kingdom Metazoa; phylum Arthropoda; class Insecta; order Hemiptera; family Acanthosomatidae; genus Acanthosoma; species Acanthosoma haemorrhoidale. Next base: position 183,184,229 of record OV884011.1, on the reverse strand, counting down.
CAAGGAGGTGCTGGTTTTAGCGAGACGAAGGCAGAGATTTCCACTAGGAAGGTGTGGGGTCTGACTACGCTGGACTAAAACATAGCGAGGCTAGGAGAGAGAGATACAGAGGTAGTAGAATGAGAAGACCATGGTTTTGAGTAGAGCAGCAGGCGTCAGTGCAGAGCGAGAGGAGACAGTAGTGTTCCAAGTGACGGTCCGGTTCGTTATGGTAATTTTGTCCTGTGCCGTTTCTTATATAGCCGGTCCGCCCTGGAGGGGATGGGCTCCCCACTCTCCGACTGGCGTCATAAGCTTTATTTATTAAACATATGGAAACAGTGATACATATGATCTGATCAAGAAGAGAGTGACTTATAATTATTTGTAATTAAGAGGTGGCCACAACAGGATGTCTTGTGATTTTCTAAAAAATCTAAAAATGAGCCGACCCCTGTAGCATCTTCCATTTGTGGAAAAAGCGGAGTAACGCCTCTAATCATCCTCGTTGTCCACCAACACTTGAGTTTAGCTTGGCATGTTCCTGGTTGTGAGGTTTTCCACGGCATTCCCATGGCCAGACAGCGCCCGTGTACTTCAGTAATCTTGAGAAATCCCTGCAGCCTTCAGCCTATCTCTAATCATTAGAATAAACCTAGGCACTAGGTTCGACCATTTGGTGAAGGATCCCATTAGGAGTTCGAGTTCATCTCAAATCACACTGAAATGGGATATCCCTGGGGTTTTCATCTCCTATTTTGTTTCACGTTTACTTAATTGTCTTTGATACCAATACCTCTCATCTTCCAATATAGCTGATTATCTATCCTTGCATATTTTAGCATTTCGGCCTACTTTCAAGGTGCCCCCCTCCCCTAAAAATTTTGGGGAGACGTAAGTAGTTAATTTTTTCAGTTTTCAAGTTCAAGTTAAGTTTTCAAAAGACCCAAGTACATTTAGAAGTTGCTCGTTCTCTTTAAACAACAATCTTTCCTAAGCTTTAATAAATGTTACAAAGATTGCTCGAAACAGTCTATGCGCTGAGCGAACGTATAAGGCTTTGTCCGAGAAACTTTTACGCTTTTGTGGACTATAAGAAGATGTGCAATGAACATCCGGTGGAACGATGGACCAGGGACGTGAGTAGAAAATGAAATTTAAATATTCATTGAAGGCAGAGATCCCTAGAGAAGATGGCCCCCTCAAACTGGGCCGCCTTTATTTATTGCAGGTTTATAGCACCATAGTAAAAATATCTCAGAGCCACAGTCGATTTAATTTGGACCAGGCTGAAATCAAGTTAAAATTAACCAACCTTAAAATTATGTAACTTCATAATTTCTATGGCATTCAGTCAATGTTTAAGTTCTCGTCAATTACTCCATTTCCTATAAAATGTTGTTTTATATATATATATATATAAAGGGGCTAGCTTCGCTTGCCGACAGCTGTTTTATGAATAAGAGAAAAGATAGAGATATTATATTATATAAAATAGCTGTAAATAATGGATTAAGCGTTGTATTTGCAAAAAATATTCAAAATTAATTACAAAGCTGATTTATACATGGCTTCTATATTTTAAATATCTCAAACTTTAATTAGCCCTCTTTAATCGTATAAGGGGGAAAATAAATCATAACTTTATACCATACGTAACGTCTGAGCTTTGACTAAAAAAATCTCAAAAATGAAACGATATTTAAATTTATTTCTACACTGTCCAGCGAGATAAGGTTTTCCCATACACGTAAAGGCTCTTTTCCGGTTAGGAAATTATTTAACTCTATATTCTAATCAAGGAAAATATAATGACAAGTCATTAAATAGAAATTATTGGCATCTATTGTAAGTAATTTTATGCTAACAAATATGCGAAGTAAATATACAGATGGCATGAAGGCAGCTTAGTTGCCAGAGTGTTAAGGACAACGGGGTAACCTAGTAGATCAAGTCTTCAAATATTTGTTGAGCCTGACTAATAATGCATTCCTGACAAATATTAGTCCGTTTCACTTGGCTTTTAAACCCTTTACAGGCAAGTGTAATTTAGAATAAACCTCACATTTCTAATTTAAATTAAATTATTTTTGTTTAACATCTTATTTGTGCGTTACGGTATTTTTTCTGTTTTATTGTAGTTAATTTTAATTCCAGAAATAAAATATAAATTTAATTGAAATAGTTAAGTATAAAGAGTTAATCCAAGGTTCAATGATTTTCTTATTAATACCGAAAATATATCATTTCATTTTTCGAACAAACATAGTCACTGCGAAGTGTTTGTGGAAAAAATTAAATAACTAAACTATTGAACTATTACAAAAAAAACAAAAAAACCCTATTTTAATTGACTTAGACGATGCTAAATACACAGTTTGTAACATTATTTCATATGATAAGTTGGCTCACTCAAAGCTATATATTTTTGTAATTATGTTTGCTTAGCTGTCTTCCTTGTATCTTAAAGGTAAATTACCATAAATTCAGAAAGTTCTGAAAACTTGTTCATTTGTGTTTTTTGGGGTGCTGATTACGAATTTTAACTTTTCCACCTCAAATATTTAAAAAATGCAAAACATAATTTTTTTTTCGATAGCATAACAATCATGCATTTTTTTTAGTAACACGAACCTATACATGAGTAAGTTACCCTCGATTTTTTGTTTGGCACTTCGTTATGAAGCGAGGGATATAGTCAAATGCGGCCCTGAAAGGGGTCTCGATGGAAAGTTTTGAAGAAGTACTTAAAATTTGATCATTTATGTTTTTTATGGTACGGATTATTTTAATATTATAGTAAATTTAAACTTTTCCACCTAAACTTTCTTCCAGGATTATAAAAAAAGTTTTTTTTTTTCTTTTTTGCTTATAACTTGAAAAGCATGTATTATTCTTAAACATATTAAATGTAAATTACCCACAATTTTGATTCTAATGATTTATTTTGCTTGGTGCTCTGTTTTGAAGTTAGTAGCTATAATTTGTAAAAACAAAAAAAAACAGGCTCATGTCATTTTGAGTCACTACAACCGAAGCATCCAAAAAAAATCCAAATGAGCAAATCTTCAGAAAGTCTTCCACAGAGACTCCTGGTCCCCATTTTACTAGACTATTAACTTTGGGGAAATATCCAAAACTTTAAATATCAAATCATCTTTGACATGGGATCACGATGTAGGCATAGAAAAGTGAGTTGAGGCAGTTAAGATGTTATTATTGTTGAAGGAAGTATGCTTTTGAGATACTTTTTGTTGATATATTTTAATAAAAACATCTAAAACCTAACCCAAGTAGTTTCTTATTGACTTTTTGAAAATTCTGAATGATTGGGTCATTTTTGAGTGAGTATAGATCGACTACGAATGAAGATTGACTTATACCTTTTATTTTTTCCTTCTTTTTTTTTTCATATCTCCTTGTTATCAAAATATTTAAAAAAATTTAATATAGATTCTACATAAGTGAATCTTTTGACTTATACCTTTTTGACAGTAGAGCATTTCCATTCAGGCTAGGGAATTATAATGAATATTGACAAGATGAGAGCTGCAATTTAACTGAATACATGTATAAATATTGCATTTATTTTCTCCTGAATATCAGATTGGATTTTCCAGGTTAAGGCTGGACACCTTTAAGACTTTAATTTTCAATATATGATGGATTTAGAGCTCATCCCCCCCCCTAAATAGATCGGCATTCGGTTATATTTGGTTATATTTAATATCGTATACCACTTCTATTAATACATAACTGAACTATTATGTAATAGTTACTACATTAATACTACTATATTACATATATATACATACATACTACTACATTAATACTAACTCTGTTTATCTCGAGTGCAATGTTGGTGAATCGATCTTGTAAATACTCAGTGCCGCACCAGTGCATGCATAGTTAATATCACTCCGGGATCTTGGCATCAGGTAATTCACCCGGATGCCCGATAAGTTTAGTGAAGCAATTTATACCCTAATTGTTATTGTCATGTTAAATTTACTGGCATGAGTGAAGGGAGGTGTATTGCCTCATTTAAAACAGCTTTGTTTGAATAAAAGCATAAACGTCAAAGGTATATTTCAAAACGCTTCTAGTCACTGAGTGGATCTTTGTTCGAAAATTTTAGTGCTCGTAGCCAGCTGGGTTTTATATTATTATAGGCTAGTTCATCTCAAACTTCGATGGCTCGGTACTTGATGATTAGGGCTTCTCTAAGTTTCATTTTTTAAACGAAAATTTAAAACAACGCAATATTTTTAAATAAAATCGGATATAAACAATACAACTTCTTCTGGAAATACTACATCAATAGTTATAAAAAGATATTTTATACAATAATTTCAGAACTTAAAATTTTTAATATAGCAACTGCCCATGTCTTCATAAAGATCTATTTTCGTGCATTTGTCACTTATTTATGGTTACAGCAAGGGCTCAAGACCATTCATTGTCTCTGTCGTGCAGAAAGTAAACTGCTTGCAGTGGTGTCAATCAAATTAAATTCGTTGAAGAAAAACAATCCATCCGGCATGGCCGCCAGTCAAAACTGTACCAGTAATGTTACAATCTGTGAACTTGTGTCGTTACAGATACCTTGAAACTCAAATTTCCAATTATCGTGATTTTGAATTTATCAGTCTTATCCTCCTAGCAATTTATGTACAGGTAATTCTGGAAAATTTTAAATTGCGTATTGCATTTCACAGCAATTATAATTTCATAAAATATGGACTTTAAACGACTGTTGTAAGTTATTTATGGTTAGAATTTGTTATTATTTTAAATTTTTGTGAATTTTTTATTAGTTGAGTGCGGGTATTAGTGCTGGGGTGTGTATACGTAATCTGTGTCTCCTCACACACTCTAGGGGCAGAAATACCCCTCATTTCAATTCGAAGTTCAAGAAATGTTAATGCGAACCGGTTTTATTTAATAAGCGATTGATTAAGACAAAGATATATCATCATTTAATGAGTTGCAATTAAAATTAATGAATAATCTCGAATAATGAATGCTTCATTAATAAATACTTACTGAACAAAAATCAGGTGCACATAACATAACGCTTACTTTTTATAACGATTAAAAATGACCTAAAAAGTAGGATTGTTGCTGATTGTAAATAAAATATATTCACAAATGTCTCGGTAATAAATAAAAATGAAAATCAGTTGCATAAATCTGCACGAATAAACGAACGACGGTGATTTGTCCAGGGTTACGAGCAGGTCACGAGGCCACTGCCGTTTCAGTCTCCGAGGAGGTTTATAGGGATGAGTGGTGCAGTGCAATGACTGTGCTACAGGATTAGGGCGGTTGGAAAGGCTACTGTGGAATTTTATGAACTTGGAAGGGATGAGTTCTAGAATGTAGGGTATGTTAAGATCGGTATGAAGGGTTTTGTCGAGATGGAAGCCTAAGAACCGTACTATCTCAGATAAAGGAAGAGGAACGGAATTTAAAAAATACTAGTGGACAAGACTTGTGGCAGATGGTGAAGGTAATTTGGGAACATTTTGCTTCATTAACTTCGATACGCCATTGGTTGCACCAATACTCGATCTCATCAAGATTTTACTCATTTGAGTACATAGCAGTTTAATATTACTAATATTGCGTACAAATATCGCTGGTGGCTTGGGCTGTGTGGGTGTTTGTGTAGAGTCCATGTCATCTACTTCAATATTTTTCAACACCTCATAACTGTTGGGCGTGAAAAATGGAGACCCATGGGTTGTTGTTTGTTTTGATGTGATAGATTGTGGTTGTTGTAATTCGTCCATAGGGCTGCTAGCTGCTGAAGAATTTACAGGCGCAACATTTCTATTAGATCGCTTACGTTTGAGGCGACGGAGTAGGTGTTGGTCCCAGAGACCTTAAGTGGTTTTTTTATAAAAATCTATCAAGTATCTTTTTAACTTTGAAGGGATGAGTTCAAGAATGTAGGGTATATTAAGATCTTTATGAAGGGTTTTGTTGCTGACGTAATAAGGGGCATTTACTATTGTTCTCAGGACTTTTGATTGAAAGGATTGGATACGCTTAGTGTTTGACTTCTTTGCTGTCCCCCATAGCTCTATTCGGTATGTCCAGATTAGATTAAGTATAACTTTGTAGATTAGTAATTTATTTTTTATTGAGAGACGGGATGTCCTTTGAAGTAGTCTGTACAGTTGCCCAAAGCGTCTGTTTAGTTCTTGTCTTTTTAGTCTTGTATGTGGATTCCAGGTCAGTCGTTTGTCGAGATGGAAGCCTAAGTACCGTACTCATCAATATTAAAAAAAAACAATTGGTCATTTGTGAAATGAGAATTGAGAAAGGATCATTAAGTCAACCCCGCGGTAGAATCATAGAGTTTTGGAAGGTATATAGGCTGGTATAAAAATGTACGATCAAAAAGGAAAAGGCCTAGATGCAAGGTGGTAGCACTTAGGCCCTAGAGAAAATTGGAGTGCTAAAAGGAAAATAAGAGACGCCATAACATCACAAAATCCGCAATCCTTTTAGAATACTGCAGCTGTGCTTCTTGGAGGGATTATATTTTTAATTTAATTATGTTTAGGCCATAGGAAGCTTGGCCACACTAAAACTAATTAAAAGTAGTATAGGAAACATTTTTGGATTTGTATGTGAACTTTCTCTCATACTGGCTGGAAATATTGTAGCGCAACCTATTGAAAAATTATCACTTTTTAAATAAAATTATAATAATTTGTTGTTTTGTTCCATTTCATTTCTCAATTAATGTAAATCATAAAACAATATACAAATTAGTGATTAATTCCCCACCCACCCGCATGCGGCAACACCTCGCCAAGTAGCTAGCCCCTTCATCCCAAGCGTATAATTTCATGACGGCACCGAAAGTTTTTATTATGTTTCTTTATATTATAATACTGGTTATTAATTAATTTTGATTACATTGCCATTTGTAAATGATCTTCTGATTACTTGCAAAAGTAAGCTTGGTTTGTGACTTGTTGGCCATGTGTAACGCTAGTGACCTTTTGAGTAGAGAATCTTGTATCTTTATGAAGTACAGCCCCATCGATCCCTGCGATTTCTATCCATCGGTGTATATAAATTGTGGATGTGGTTGAATTCATATCATCTGGTGGAACTCTTTCTGAAAACTGTTGGACAGGTTAATTTTTTTGAATTTTTTTTCGTTTTCAACTTATTTTAGCCATGTTTAATAACCAGAGTTTGATAAAAAATAAAGTGGCAGAGATTAAATGTTGCATTGGTTCGTTTATTTTAAATATACATGGTAGACAGAGGTAGACATTCATGTTTAAGAGGTAGTGCTCCGGTAAGAAAAAGGAATTAAAGGCAGTCTTAGTGATGAAATTATATTCAATAAGAAAGTTACTGACAAAATTTTCCTTCTCATAGCGAGTGGAAGCACCCATCAGGCTATTCTGTTTGCTGCGGTACAGCTTATGCTGCACGATAAAATGAAGGTCATCAGATGTTTTACCATTAACACATATTATAATGCCGATACATTATTACATCTTGAGACAAGCTGGTTTTGATCCTACCCAGAGCCAAAAAAAACAACAATGCATTGCCAATTACACTTCCTGGTGGAACTTTATTTTCTTTTTTAAATGGGTGGGAAACTTGCTTGCCTCATTTAAACTTAAACACAATGTCAATTAGAATTTTTTATGAAGGTTAGTGTATTTCAATTTATTCTTAAATTGCTTGCATTTGAATCACCCCCCACCACATTTTTTAATTCAAGGAGAAGAAATGAGTGTGAGAAAGGTTTTTTAAAAGGCTTCAGAAGCTAACGTGAATATGACTCAATTACATAACTGTCTCACATCAATCTGGAATTTATGCTCAAATTGTCATCAGTGGACATAAGGTGGAAGTTAGCACCCAGACAATCTAATTGGACCAACTATATGCCTGTTTCAGATTGCAAGAGAGGGTATAGGTGGAGAATAACAACCTCCATCTCATTTCTATAAATATAAAATTGTACTAATGAAAATTTATCACATTCTTTAAGCGTTGTCCCTTGCAAACATATAATTTCAGAATTCGTGTTCTGAATGAAAACTAACAGTTCTTCTTTAACACATTTATATTACTCATTGAAAGATTTTAAGAGGGAAAATATAGGATAATAATAATAAGTAAATAACATAAAACAATAGAATTTGACTCGTAACTATGCTATATGGATCTTTATTAATTGTGGAGATTGCTTGTTTAATTGTGCGGATAGGATGGCTGCGAAATACAGGGTCTTTGATTCAAGTGGTGAGAGATTTCAGCACTACCTCCATTTTCTGGTATAAGCTGGCGAGTCTATGGTTTGATTCTATGAGGGCGTACCCAAAAGAAACCGAACTGATATTGTATGTGGTTGACTTTTCGTGGTACTGGGTTTCACCGGTAGGGCCGTGTAAAGCGAATTTTTACCAGTCAGTATGCCAAGTGCCATCACTGGAGAAGATACCGTTCTACTCGTATTAATTTATGTGTGAAATTTATTTTGCGCGCTCATCTTTTTTTTGTGATGACTGATTTTCGTCCACAGGGCGCGGCCGTGAAGTTTTGCTTCCTGCTCGGAAAAAACTGGTAGAGAAACTCTTGAAATGTCGGCGCATATCGTTTAATGAAATTTTTAGTTTTGAGTGGCTTCAAAGATACCAATGAAATGTCTTCATAATAATAGTTTTATCATATAATGTCATGATCTGATATTTAATAAAACTTTGGCCCGATAAATTCAGTGATTGGTGAAAGGACTTATCAGAAGGTTTTGGAGGAGCCGGATTTAGTTCATTTACCACTCTAAAAACACCAATAATCTGTTAGAGGAGTGGTTGCAGTGTCAACAAAGAGAATGAAATTAAGCCTTACGGTAAGTTAGTTTACACGCTACGACTCATCGTAGGTTTCGTCTAAAACACGAATCGTATCAAGTAAGGGAGCGTCAGCAGATCTTACGTGTTATCGAGTCGAAATGAAATCCACGATTGGATCAAAAGTTTGATCGGAGAGGATTCAATTAGTGAAAACCGGTCCGACAAAAGGTATCGTGTTAACACAACTGCGACATATCGTTCAATGTTTCACTCATGCCTCAACAGGTCTTATAGTCCACCACCGTTCCCTCATTTATTTTTCCTTTGTTTAATTATTTATTTTGTTGTTAATTAGTTTTTTAATTAATAAAATGTCGTCTGACCTGTGGCAATGCTCTCATGATTTTTGATCGGAATTCATAGAATTATACAAGAGTTTCCCCAGTTTATGGGTAGTAAAAAATAGAGTTATTCAATAGGAATAAGAAAAACATGGCCTACGAAGAGCTGATACGGAAGTTTAAGAGGAATCTTAATGTTTCTGTAGGTCGTTCGTTAGGAGAAATTGCTTTTCTAATATAAGTGTCTATTTTCTCAATGTATGGAGTCACCAGTACTAATGAACTAAACGAGCAGTGGCCCTAAGTGTTTTAAAATAATTTCTTCAGTATTCAGATGTGCTGCGAAGCTCACGGTGTAATCTGATATGAGAATATTGTCATCTTATTGAGAGCTATCCTCTATACCATAGTGATCTAAATTATCTTTTTTGCCGATGTGTTGTGATGGTAATTACGGTTGATTCTCGCCTGCCGGTTTTAAGTTGTAGTCACTTGATAATGAAACTATTACAAACTAATGCAAAATTAAAACTTATTGATTAATTTTAACAGGGTTAATATTTATATTGATTAATTAAAAATAAATAAAAACATAGAACGAGTTAACAAAGCACTATGCATCCCATATATTGTCAGGAATCAATACTAATGGAAATACTAATTGAACATAATAGAAATTAAAAAGAAGCGAAAACTTACGAAATAATTTATATTATAAAGATATTTAAGCTTTTGTACAAAGGAAAGAAGATCAATTAACGAAACAATAATTAAATGACAATTGGCGAAAATTATATTAATTATTACATTAAAACAGAAAGAACAACCAAAAACGAAAAATAATTGAAGACCTTATAGGGAATTAATGCTAGTATTAATGAGTAGAAAAAGATGAAACCGCAGAACGAACAATTAATAAACCACACACAACTATTAAATTAACCATAGAAACGAATAACAAAACGAATACTTATACTAATGAATTAAGAAAAGCTAACAAAAAAAAAGCTTAAGCAATAACTTATTGAGAAAAAAGAACTAGTACTAGTAAACCAAAGCCTAGGAAATTAATTATAAATTATAACGCAAACAAAATATTGAGACACACTAATTAAAATAGTAAAACTTATAATAGAGTGAACTGATGTCTAAGCTAGTGGAAAGTGGCTAAGGGAGTGGTGGGGAGAGTTAAACATCAGGACCTCCTGTCACTTCATTTTCCAATACATGGCATTTGTTCCTTTTAATGGTAGAATTTGGTTTTTTCTCCATAGATTTCTATCCTGTGACATTTTAGCGAAATGTAAATAACGTTATTGGCGAATGGCGGGGAGTCCGGCGAGTGCCCAGAAAGAGGTAGAGCAGGTGGACCTATGGTTTTTTACCATGGCCGCCAGCCTAGTCGGCAGGGCAGCCTAACTCACTTTGATCTGACTCCATAAGATCTTTAGAAGGTATGTGTGCCTCGACAAAGCACTATGGTCAGGAGAAGAGGTAGTTTATGTGGTCTTGGAATGACCACGAATCCACACTCGATATCTAAGGGTAGGCGAAAACCGTACCGATCCCAAAGGTGAGTGTGAACCGGAGAGAGGCAGACTGGATTGCCGCGGGAGTGGCTGCTAAGAAAATTTGCAGGGCCACAGCAACCGTCGTCCGTGAGGGAGCGATCTCTCCCAAGGAGGTGCTAGTTTCAGCGAGACGAAGGCAGAGATTCCCACTAGGAAGGTGTAGGGTCTGACGTCGCCGGACTAAAACATAGCGAGGTTAGGATAGAGAGATGCAAAGGTAGTTGAATGAGAAGTCCGTGGTTTTGAATAGAGCCGCAGGAGCCAGTACAGAGAGAGAGGAGAGAGTAGTGTTCCAAATGGTAGTCCAATTCGTAATGCTAATTTTGTCCTGTGCCGCTTCTTTTATAGCCAGTCCGACCTGGAGAGGATGGCCCCCCCCCACCAGGTGGCTAGAGAGGAAGTGGGGATGGGCCCCTACTTTACTGACTCCTCCCTCTACTCTCTCTGACGTTATAATCTTTATTAACATAATGAAAAATAAATAAATATTTTCTGATATTCATTTGATGATATAGATACAAGGTCTGATACGAGAAGAGGGTGACTTATAATTATTTGTGATTAAGAGGTGGCTACAACAGTGAATAAATACCATATTGTGGAAAGACGGAAGCTGTATTATTTAATTATGTCCTACCACTACCACTTTAATTAGTCTATGAATCTCACGAATAAAAAATGATATTATATCTGTCTTTAACAGAAGTTGGCCTTCTATCATAGCATCCTGATTTTGGGAATCAGAGGTTGAGTAGTTCTCGTGGACTGCGGGATGTAGAGCAGGTATATAACTCCAGAGAATACAGACAGGATGCTAGACAATACGGCCCTTGGCCAATCAACAAGCCTCTGACGGGCACTCCATTGCTTCCGAACCACTCTTCAAGTTCAGTCAGTGTAACTTACGATCTGCCTGTGTCAACGGTAGTTTTTTTTATGGAATATCTATTGTGATCACAATTACTTAGCAACGTAATCTTTCTGCTTCGCTAGTTACATCGCAGTGAGCACTCGTTGAAGAGGTGCTAGTTAAAAAGAGTAGTGAATGTTTGTTAGTCATCGGCTTGTATTTGTTCATCATTATTTTCTGTTGGTTTATGACATGCCACTCACGAAGGTCGGTTAAATGAATTCGGTAGTAATTTAGAATGCCAGCAGTAAATTTGAAGGGACGCTCAGCAAAGTTTATACTTTGATACTTAACTGTAATTCAGATTCACAGCTTGGGTAGGGTCGTTTTTGGGTTAAGTACGCATAAGAAAATCTCTTGCAACCAATGTTCAGACAGACCATTAATTCATCAGAACCTTGATGAGAGGTCACGTGGTCTACATCATAAACGTCGAATAGTTCACAGTACCCATTGGTTTTTCAAATATTGCAATGTATGGATCTTAAAGAATTAACGTCTAAGGACAGATAATTTCAAGCCACTAAGAATAATTTAAAGGACCAGTGGAATGAAAAAGGTTATATATTCCTTATGATAATATATAATATATTCCACATGATTTTGCTTAATAAATTTGTGCCTCGGCGTTAAAGGCTATATCAGTGCCATTGTTTAAAACTCCATCCTTCCGTTCTTTGTCGTTGCTCTCTTTGTGGTTTGAGCTCCTTATATCTGTGTTGTCTATTCTTCTCGCTCAATGAAACTCATCGAACATATGAGACATGCCGAAGATAATGGACTACTTTGAGAAATATCCTTGGAATACAAAATAAAGGCTGTGCTATTATTTTTTAAGTAAAATAATAAATGTTTAAAACGTTTAGGTACTGTATCCATTACCTTTATAAGAACTACAAATATCAGTAGAAGCTACTTTCTCAATGTCACCGCAAGTCATTCGCCCGGTAGATGACAGAATCAATAACTAATTAATTAAAGAGACAGATTACATGGGAGGTTGATCAAGAGCCCCTATCATGTCATCCTAGCCGCCATTGCGAACAACCCGCTATTGTCCATGTCCTGGTCATGGTTCCGTCGTCATATCTTAAAGGATTAACCCATAAATATCGTAAAAGTATATTATTAGCTAAATGTAATACTTCGTTACAGAAACAAAACAATATATGGTATAATTTGGATTGTCGGTATGTTTGCTCTAAGCATTGTGATATTTGAAAAATTTAAAACTTATTAGACCAACTTAAACAACGAGGACATAAGTCACATCGCTTACTTCTACACCAGACTCAGAAATCTCAGTTGTCTTGCCTGTAAAGCGAATTGACGCTAGTTGAACTGTGTATGAGAATCTTCACATAATCATTCAACTATATACAGACCACATTCTGACCATACAGGCGGACATACAACTAAAACAAAATGACAAATTTTCTTGACATCTTCAAAAACGTTTACTCCAGGTGTGGTTTCTTAAAGCAATTAGTGTGCTTTTCAAAAGTAAAAACGCCTGTATGATCTATCTTTCGTACAGGTAATACCTACTTCCCTTTTCTATCGTGGTTTTACTACGCTAGAATGATAAAGTGATACTTATCACCATTATCACCGATTCGGGTTAGTTACTAAAAATGTGAGCTAACCAAAAGTGGGAACATAAATGTCCTGAAAATGCTAATATTTAAAGCATCTCCTCGTAAATTAATTACTAGCAATTCCTCAATAAATTACTTAGTACTTAGTTAAAAGTATTTACTTATCATTTGGAGTAGGATTTGGAATTCCTTATTAATGATATACAACATGTGGTGAGACTTCAGTGATTACAAGAAAGCCTAGGCATTATATATGTCATAAAAATCGTTTTCACAGCTCTAACAAAACCCTTAATGATCTGATGCATTACGTTTGGTTTTTTTTTTTTAATATATTATAAATAATGATTCATTTTGTCTGCCCACTATAGTTTTTATATCAAGCTGTCGGGTCGTCACGAGGGTGGTGCCTGGTAACCCTAGCCCTGGTGACAAGTGAGGATTGTTTGAGTTTATAACCTGGACAATTGTTTAATGACGGTTTTACTACCTGACTCCATTTTTGATAGGTATGTGCCCCGACAGTGCACTATGTTCAGGAGAAGAGGTACAGGGTAGGTTATAGGTAGTTTATCTAGTCTTGGAATGACCACGAATTCACACTCGGTATTTGAGGGTAGGGGAAAACCGTCCGGATCCCAAAGGCGAGTGTGAACCGGAATGAGGCAGACTGGATTGCAATGGGAGACACTGCTGGTAATATTTGCAGGGCCACGGCAACCGTCGTCCGCAATGGAGAGGTCTCTCCCAAGGAGGTGCTAGTTTTAGCGAGGTTAGGATAGAGATATGCAGATGTTTTTCATAAAGAAGTAGTCAGGTTTTCAGAGTTCTAGCGGGAGCCACGAGCCAGTAAGTAGTTGCCAGGAGTTGCCAGGAGAGAATGATTTACAGGTGCTAGGAGCCCACCTTAAGTACCCGGCAATTATTGCCCTTAGCCAATAGACGACGAGTTTGGTGTAACCAACGGCATTCAACCTCATTGTCCTCTGGGAGACTTAGGGTCTGCGGTCGGTTCCCTCATCTGGTGGAGTACCTGTGACTGACAGCTGGTGACCCATCTCATGTAACTACTTGGCCCCCGCATTTTTATTGCTTAACACATTTACAATGATTTATATTTTGTTCATGTTATTAAATTTGTCTATAATACATTTAGTTCATGTTATTTACATTTGTTTACGATATATATACAATAGAGTATAAGGTGATTTATCTTATGTAGTTAGCGGTCGCTACACAAGCCAAATCGCTTATTAGCATTTACTATCTGATTCGGGTTCAATAATTAAAAAAAAGAATGTTGAAGATCAATAACGCAATTCAAATATGCAATAAATTTCGTATGCAATTTATTCGACTCATTTAATGATATTACATACGGCAACAAATTTTCTTTCATAATGCTATATAGAAGATTTTTCAGGTGCTTAATTGAATATTCTGTCAAGATGTAAATGGAACTTCCCCGTAGGGATTAGTTCTCGTTCATCTCATAGCTACTCTTTTGTCAGCTATAATCTCATGTTAAGTTAGCTGGTCCAGTTACCAAATGTCAATGATGCTGGAACCAAATGACAACTATGCTGATGAATGTGCTATTGTAAAAAAAAAAAGAATATCTAATGAAAAAAAAACAAAACATTTTACTACAAAACGTTTGCTTTAGCCAATTAATCAAAACTTTTGCTTCCATTAAAACCAAATCAACTGGCACTTGTTGGCCTAAGAAGCTGTTTAGTCATTTGAAGGACCTTAGTTTGCTTTTTACGAAGAAAATCCTTCAAAATTTGAATGGTGAAAACTTCTTGTAAGAGTTCAAAGATTTGTAATTCACAAAGGCGTTTAGACTTCCAGAGATTTTCCTTTTGCCCTTTAAAACTTTTAAGTGCCTTGCCAAATAAGGAATCGATGCTTTTGGCCTCCGTTGAACTGTGACTCGGGGAGACGCAGCTATTTATATAGGGGAGCCAAATTAGCAGAGGCTGTTCAAATATTTAACTTTGACTAAATACATTTCCCTAAACATCCTAAACTCTTCTAGTAATCTTCAAAAGAACCATTTAAGAGAATGTTGACACTAACACAGTCATATCCAGTGTTGATTTCAGACGATCCTGTTAAAATTGAGTCACAAATTCAACGTCAAGTTCAGTAAGTATTAAAATTCTCATTTCTTCGGACGATTTTAATTTAATATGTGTGAAGGAGAATGGTTAATTGGTGTCATATAAAACCTAAATAATACACTTCTGTTCGCAATACTAGATTAATAAACAAAACAAAAATTATAAATAAACCAAAAAAATGATCATGAGCAGTGATGACAGAAATAACTTAATAAATCAAAAATTTACAAATGACATAAAATACATAAAAAATGAAAAGGAGTGACTAAAAATGAAGTTATAAACATCAAATCTGGTTTAAAAGTGGAGAACAAATGGACTGTAATTATAAAAAATATTACCTTAGAATTTAATTAGGTATAAACATATTTGAGTAGCAGATTCGAATAAGATAAAAATGATTAGGATTAAATAATCCAGCACAATGGGTTAACCTCCAAGACAAAGGATTTCTTTCTGCATCCTTGAAAACTGTAAAATAGACCCATTCGATAAAGCAGCTAAAGAAAATCTGGTCTCAGTGAACTATATTTCTCAAACGAGCCTTAAGACTTATCCACAAGTCATAAAACCTCGCAAACTAACTTGCGAATATACCCAATTTATTAATATAAAACTTGTAACATTAAGCAAACATTTTCCTATTCACATAATACCCTTATGAGCAACAAAGGCACTGAGAGGATGACAGGCCTGTCCCACATTCTTGAGCTCTGATCTCACAAAGGCCTGACCGATCAACTACAGTGTTCAACCAATGTCCCTATGATGGATCCTATCCCAATGAAAATCACGTGGTTTTGTATTTAGGAGGCAGACCTAGGTTTTTGGGTATACTTCTAGAAAATATAAATAAAAACAATGCAAAGATGAAAAATCAACGATTTTCGAGAACCAAACAACATAAAAAATATTATCAATACCAAATCCGACAGACATTCGCCAGTTTAAAACTTTTCATATATTCATGCTTACGTAATATTACCAAGCAATGCGCTGTTTAGTATAGTTTCAATCAGGCCTAGTTGCAATGGTATGTTCTTCAGGATAGATGTAAGGGAAAAACTCAGGTGGGTCATACATACATATTGATACGCCACTAATGGTTAACAGTTGACAATAATATTTTATTATGTTAACTTAGTAAACTATATCTCTGAAATTTTATAAAAGTTTAAAGTATAGTTGATATAATCGTAGGTGTGATGGCGTAGTGGAGTGTGCTGATAAAAAAAAAAATAGACCAGCTATAGTTTCTGATTCCATATTTTTTATACCCGGTTGATTTAGTCCAAGAAATTTGCGTATAAATTAATTAAGCCATGGAGTGATCAAACCTTGCCGGCTTTCGCACTTGCTAACTTCACCCAACTTGTCGCTTCAAACTAATGATATATGAACGTGTCCTCCGGCCAGCTATGCTGTACGGTGCCCCGCTAAATACTCACTTGACTGACATTTCGGCTAAAAGTTACCAACAATATCAGAATGGGCTCATGCGTAAAGTGTTCAGACATATCTCTCTCGCGGTGAGTTCATCCACCGGAGACACATCAAGTTTTTTGACTCGTTGCTGCACATAACAAACCCAGTGTTTAACACTATGGGCCTCACCACCATTTCCGTATCGATGGCAACAGACTACCGGGAAAAACTAGGTTAAGATTTGTTTGTTAGATGTAAATTAGTTTTAATTGTATGATTCATAAGGTTATCCACATCATTTTTAAACATGGTTAGACAATCAATGTCTAATGTGCAATACCCTTTATAACAATCACAAATCGCAATGTAAAATTATTAAAAATTGTATAAAATGTAGCAAAGCTACAGGACATATAACAACCTACTTTAAATTGATCTATTTAAAATCTGTACTGGTTTCCATAATTTATAATAACAAGGGGATATGAATGAAAAAAAAAACAAAAGAAAAAGATCAAAACTGCAGTTGTTTTATTTCAATTTTTTATAGATTAATTGGGAGTGAAATTCCAAATAGAAAGTAAACATTAGTAGTTTGTTTAGGAATTGAGATTTCGTTAAAATTCTGGCATCCTTAGGACTTCACAAGTGGGAACGGAAAGAGTTAATTTATGTTTTCTTGTTTCCAGAGCCATACTAATATAGATCCAAAATTTATGTACTAGATGATGAATACCATCCAACAAAATAAAAAAATCGATACAAAACAATACTGAAACGTTAAAAGTAAGTAATCACTATTAAGTATGGAACTCATTTTCTTTTATTGCTTGAAGGGCTTTGAGCAGCTTTGCATGGCTGGCAGGATTCCTTTTAAACCCTTCAGCTATTTATTATGGTCTCCCACCTCCAACCGGCCAATTTTTTTCTAGTCAATTAAACGATTAAGACTCCAAATCACATCCGGTTATACGTTATTTGCACACATTTCTAATCAGTATATCGTTTAATTAGTTATTTTTGTCTTGCTCCCCTATGATTTGAGTCTTATAGGTTAAAAAAAACTGTTATTAATTAGAGACCGGACGTCGATCGATTGATTTCTGGGTCATTAAACAGTCATTAGGCTACTGTAATTATGGTAATGGGAGATCGGCTCATCAAGTTCAAACCACAGTCACCCGTCCAGTGTTTTCTACTCAATACGTGTTTAAGCTCCCAGCATCCTAAACAATTTATAAATCGCTTTATTTATAAATATCAACGATATAGTGATAATATTCTTTCAACAAGACCAGATAGCTACAGTAAAACATGTTTACAAGCCAGATTTATTAAATAATCCAGTTTTCCTTTATATAATATCAAAGATTGTAACTGCCTTAATGTAATTTTGCTTCAACCAAAATATTTAAATAAAGTGGAAATTTGACGTTATTTAACACGAATACTTACGATTTTATTTATACTCCCAAACTCTCCAAGAAAACTAACATAAAAGTGGTTGGTAAAATTTCTAATCTCCACACTCAAGAACAAATTAAAAATAAAAATAGGCAATTACACTAAACATGCCCACAAACGAATAAAAAACATACTGTTGGAATAATATCAACCAAATTGAATAGTTTTGTTTACAAATCTCTTTTATGTATTATTGTTATTTATTTATTTCACACACATTAGTGGATGCTTTTCCCACAGTTACATCCATCGCCTAGAACATTAGCATTAAACATAAAATGCACTGCACACTTGTACTCTAACAAAGTGACTTAATATAATATCAAAGATTGTAACTGCCTTAATGTAATTTTGCTTCAACCAAAATATTTAAATGAAGTGGAAATTTGACGTTATTTAACACGAATACTTACAATTTTATTTATACTCCCAAACTCTCCAAGAAAACTAACATAAAAGTCGTTGATAAAATTTCTAATCTCCACACTCAAGAACAAATTAAAAATAAAAATAGGCAATTACACTAAACATGCCCACAAACGAATAAAAAACATACTGTTGGAATAACATCAACCAAATTGAATAGTTTTGCTTACAAATCTCTTTTATGTATTATTGTTATTTATTTATTTCACACACATTAGTGGATGCTTTTCCCACAGTTACATCCATGGCCTAGAACATTAGCATTAAACATAAAATGCACTGCACACTTGTACTCTGCCAAAGTGACTTAAGCGCGTATTATTTTACTGTGCTGATGAGCAAAATTGGAAAATACTTAAATAATAAACATATATAAAAAAAAAAGTGATATACAGTACCAGAAGGAAACCATAGCATCATTCAGACATTTATTATTTTTTTAATGAGTTCATAATCAGTCCTGAATTTAGATTTGATTTGACTTTTTTCTTAATCGACTTAAGGTTTATGAATAAAAGGAATTTGATTTTAATCAAATTTATTTATAGATATGGTCTGCATAAGGTCGTTTGTTATTTGAGATATACTACAGAAGTCAAATGTAAAATTGTTTGTTTTGAATTTTGCAATGGTGAATATTGTTTTGCTACCTACGTGAAAAAAAAATAGAATAACATACAGAATGATATTTAAATATATTTTAGTTTCAAAACTGTAGCATTATTAAAATTATCAACTCCACATCACTTTTTTTTTTCTAATTATACCTGTTATAAAGCTCTTCTGGAAATGATATTTTTTCAATTAGTTTTACATGCCTTAGTTGGACATGTTTCCCCACGGCGTGAGGCTGACATACCTGTATTATTCATTTGAAGTTTTTTCAATCCATTAACCTCTCTTTGGCATCCATTCTGTGCGTGCAACGTTTATCTCGCTCAAAGAAAAAAGGTTTCGTATCTGCTATGACACCACTCTGAGTTAATAGGTTGAGAGAAACATTGTATACGGCCTATTTGTCGACAAAAAACGAGGCACTTGGCACAAAAGGTATTTATTGTTTTATTTATAATAGGTTTTTTTTTTTTTTTTTTTTTTTTTTTTATTATTTTAAAACCTCAACAAAACAATACAATGTACAAAAAAGAAAAATAACAAAATATTTGGATTACATGTTTCTCCTCTTTCTGCATTTACATGCATTTGGCGGAGTGCCTAAATATAATAAATTTTTATTGTCGTTAATAGTTCATTGTTCTTATACAACACTAGGTGATGAGGCTCACCTTCTATTTGTCACCGACACCAACATTAAACACTAGGAACAAAACAAAACAAACTAAACAAAACAAAACTAAACAAAACAAACTAAATCTCTACCTAGAACCTAGGACTAGAGTGTTCCAGCCGCGACAGCGTCCTGCCATCGTTGGGGGAACGGAGCGGGGGTTATAGTGTTAAACACCGGGTTTGTTAGATATTGTAATGAGTCGAAAAATTTGATATGTCTACACTGGATGAATTCATCCACCGTAGGCAGATCAAATATCTCTTGAAGCTCACTGTTTCTTCGCTGCTCGAATGAAGTACCTCTGACTACTTTCATCAGTATACCGTTTTGGAATGGTTGGAGTTTCTTAGCTGTCGTATACGTCAGATAACGAAATAGCGGCGCACCATACAGCAGAGTAGGCCTTAGTATGCTCTTGTATATCAATAGTTTGAGACGCAGTGATAGATTGGGGGAAGTTAATAAGTGCGTAAGCCGGTAAGACTTCATGCGTGTTTGCTTCAACTTCTTCGCAAAATGGTTACTAAAATGGAGGTGTCTGTCCATTTTAATTCCCAGATATACTAGGTTGTTGGCTGGTGAATTTTTCTCTGTTCCTACTATGTAACTAGTAGGGAGCGGGCTTTTTCCCTTTTGAAAAGAGAAAATTACACAGTCAGTCTTACAGAGATATTGAGTCTCCCCAATCTCTCACTGATCAGGTTACAGGCTGCTTCAGCCTGTCTTAGAGCTACCTTGGCACTCATGCTGCTGCTGTACACCGCTATGTCATCTGCGAAAGCAGTAACTGTGGTATTTTTGTACCGGGCTCCGACAATCTCAGACGTGTATACGTTGAATAGTACAGGGGATAAGATGGCTCCTTGGGGTACTCCACAGGTCAGTGGCACAGCTTCGGAGAAGCTATATGATAGGTTCTGCGCCTGCGCTAAACCAAGCTAACAACGAATTCGTGTCGCTCTTTGAATCAACTGTTTTTGCTACCGTTCATAATAAGTGTTTCGGTCGTAGAACTGCCTCAACAGACTATTCGTGTGAGCTGTTCACGAGGAAGCCATCTACAGGTGAGTGGATTGAGAAGCTGAGGACTGTATTTGCTCAGTGTGTGTTGGGCATCTATTAGAGAAGACGACCTATTGAGTAGTGTGCGTGGCTCTGCCAATAAAGACAAGGCAATAGGCCAAACCCTGTTAGCGCCAACCGTGGGTTACTCTCTGCGCCGCAGTCTTTGGAGAATTACTTAGTGCGCTCAAGAGTCCTGACCAACACACATTTCTTTTTAATAAAAAAATTATTTAAAATACATGACGATGAAACATGCGTTTGTAACAACTAATGTGTCTGAAAATAGAAAAACGGTCAAGGTCTCTGGGGTCAACACCAACTCCATCGCCAACTAAGCGGAAGCCAGACAGTTCAAATAGGAATGTGCCAATAAGTTCGTCTGCAGTCAGCTCGATGGAGTACTTACCACCGAAGCCATGCACATCGGAAGAGACAGACGAAACAGTCGGGAAGCCTCTGTTCTTCATGCCTAACAGTTTCGAGGTGCTGAAAAATACTTAAATAGAAAACATGGAAGAAGCTGTGCAGTCAGCAAAACAGCCCAAACTGCCAGCAATATCATCAATTTTAAACTGCTATGCTCATAATTGACAAAAAATGTTATAGGAAAAAGGGAGCGAGGAAGAGCTTGTATAAGGTGAATGGACCAAGTCCTAAAAATCCTGATAGGCTACGAAGTGTCAGTCATTATTACAGCAATGGAACAAAATCACTGCTAAACATTAAGCTGTAGAAGAGCCATCAATGTTTTGATCAAAAAGAAAATTTGGAAAGGTCTCTTAATTGCCTCTTTCAAACTAATCATTAGGCGAATCTTATCTGTTGGTGATTTTTCATTTATTTCTGAAATGTTGAGAGATCCAATAGCTGATCAGTAGTGTTTTACCCTTAACGTAGTCCTTATCCTGTTATCCAATAAAAGTAATTTTAATTAAAAGGGACTTTTTCTTTGTCTTTCCTAATACTTATTAAACCTCTCTCTCTCTCTCTCTCTCTCTCTCTCTCTCTCTCTCTCTCTCTCTCTCTCTCTCTCTCTCTCTCTCTCTCTCTCTCAACATGCTCACTAAGACCAACGGTGACTCTGTTAGTTAGCTAGGCTAGGCTAAATTGGACCAGAGCCAACATTAGACACAGTTAGACCAGACAAGACCACTCTTTACTTACAGCTATTGGGTTAAAGGACAGTTTTTCCCTCCACTGGATGTCCGAATGTGTCCCGAATTCAATTAGACTGGGGGATCACTGGCTCGTCACTATCTGACCAGCCACAGGCTTCCCCCTCCACCGGTGGGAATAGAACCTCACTCCTCTCAGCCAATTAATATTTACTCATTTTATGATAGGCTTTTTTTTTATGTTGTTTTTATTTCGTCTAATTTTATATGTAGCTGAAATTATTTATATTTTCAAGTCAACATGCTATAAGAGAAGATTTTTCTAAAGTTATTTCGCCTATATTGAGTTTTTACCGAAATTCAGCACTATAGGATAACATAAATAGTTTTTAAAAAAAGTGATTCTGCCTTATGTTCTTATAAGATAAGTCTTGACAGACCCAAACACAGAAATACGCAGAGCTGACATTTGACAAGCTGTTCACGGAAGGGTAGTAGATTTGTCAGTTGGATTTGGATGACGGCAATTGCTGCGAGAAATATGTGAATCGGAAATAGCTTGAACAGTGTCAGTATTGCAATACAGCGATGTCAATAAAAAATTTTCGCAAATGACCATCCGTTTCGTATTGATTTTGAAAAGAATCGGGACTCAAAATAAATTTACAAAATAATCACAGGTAATAACCCGGCTGTCATGGAAAATCACTATTCGTCTTATATTCTTTTTTATTTAGAGGAATCTTGTTAATGGTTTACTTTGCTTTGAAAGGAATATATCAAATAGCAAGCATAAAAAAAAAAAATTATCCCATATATTTCTTTTAAAGGGTGAAAAAGAGGGGAAATTGTTTCATTGGTCAACCGATCATGGTGGGCCTTTGATGAGTATTTAATTTGTCAAAGCGAGTTTTTTTTATATTTTTCTTTTGGGTAAGTGCCGATGTAGGCGGGATTTTCACCTCATTGCCATCGTGTTTCGTTAAATTCCTCTTCCTGCGACAAATAGATTCAAAGATAATTTAATAATATCTTAGATGTTACAGCTTTTTTCATAGAGAAAATTTAATTACCACTCCTCCCTCAAAGTAAAATTTTCTTTTAAGTAGTTTTTCTTTATAAGATTACTAACATTATAAATTATATAACTCAATGCTGGTTTTTAGCCAAAAACCTAGGTTATAACTTACGTTACCTTACCGCCTTTGCTTTCTCTTGTTGGTAAATATCCACGAATCCAATTTGAATGTGAAATCATAAAAGTAAAATCATTTAATTAGTTGTCGTGAGAAGATTGAGTCTTCAAGATTCAGGATATACTGAACAACCCAATCGTTGTAGATAAACCAAAGCAAGAACAATAGTTTCGTTTGCTTTAAGACGATAAACTCCTAAATTTTACTCAGATGTGTGTATGCCAGATCTAGAGTTTGTGGGTCTTGAACTAAGAACATACTAAATATTTTACTTGGAATTTCTATATAATTAAGTTAGATTGCTCTCTTCATATAATGTAAGCGTTATTATTTAGAAATAAGCAGTTTGTTACTGTATTTTTACTGAACAAAATGAAATTTATATTAATCCTTTATTGTGGCTAAAATTACAATCTGCCTTTTTTCATCAGGCAATAAGTAATTAAGATAAATTATCTCATTCATACCATATTTACAATCCATCATTCACTCGCTCATTCATACAATATTTACAAACAGCCACATGCGAAAGAGAAAGCGGGGTCTTGGGAAGTCACTTCCGTTTCAGTCTCCGAGGAGGATTATAGGGATGAGTGGTGCAGTGCAATGACTTTGCTACAGGATTAGGGTGGTTGGAAAGGCTACTGTGGAATTTCATAAACTTGGAAGGGATGAGTTCTAGAATGTAGGGTATATTAAGATCGTTATGAAGGGTTTTATTGCTGACGTAATTAGGGGCATTTACTATTGTTCTCAGGACTTTTGATTGAAAGGATAGCATAGCTCTATTCCGTAAGTCCAGATTGGCTTAAGTATAACTTTGTAGATTAGTAATTTATTTTCTATTGAGAGATGGGATGTCCTTTGAAGCAGTCTGTACAGTTGCCCAAAGCATCTGTTTAGTTCTTGTCTTTTTAGTCTCGTATGTGGTTTTCAGGTCAGTCGTTTGTCGAGATGGAAGCCTAAGTACCGTACTGTCTCGGATACAGGGAGAGGAATAGCATTAAAATAAACTAGTGGACAAGACTTGCGACAAAGGGTGAAGGTAATGTGGGGACATTTCGCTTTATTAACTTTGATCCGCCATTGTTATAAAATTGGCATAAAATTAATTGGTTGCACCAATACTCGATCTCGTCAAGGTGTTTTTGAATGTTATGAGATGCTGTGTCAGGGTCTGGGTGGACATCAGCGATGTATAGGTTATAGAGGATGGGACCCAGGCTAGAATATTCTAAACGACAGCCAAATGAAATTAAAGATTTTTTTTTTAAATAAATTAATTCTGGCCACGTTGATGACCTTGTCCGCTATGAGTAATAACAATTCACAAATAAATAAAATAAACTCTGGCCAACAATAAAGAAACAATACAATTCATTTGGGGAAGAAGTAGTATTTAATAAACTAGAAGGTGACCACACCAAATTAAAAAATAGCTTTTTATAACTTCAGAATTGGTTCAAAATAAAAAATATGTATGGTACACAATTAAATTAAAAGAGAAAAAAACGAGGATAGCAATAAATAGTAGGAAACTTTATAGTAATAAAATTAAATTATTAGAGGGTATTTCTTTATAAGGTTGCAGCTATGGGTTAACGGACATAACAGTTAAATTGTGGTAATTCTATTTAGTTAAAAAATAAATAAAAAAGATAATAATTATAGTGACATGATATTGATGTCTAAATAGATAGGGTTTAATTTGCATTAGTATGTGTTGTAAAAGTTACTGATTTTATTAAAGTTTTGATAGTATAAGATATGAATTGGAGGATAATGGTAAGAATGACATCCCAAGCGATGTAAAATTGTAAATGTTTGAGAGATTGTAAAAGAAAAATTGTGAAAGAGATGTAACAAAAATGTTTGAAGCTACTATAAAATATATTGTTGAAAAGTAACTATTGGTCCTTTCTGATTCATTTCACTGGATATTAAAAATACCTTTTCAATCTAAATGAACTTGTTAAGTATCTACAATAAAAAGTGTGGATGGTACTACATCCTACGGTACAGTTAACATTGGGAGCATTTGTCGAATTTCAGTGAACCAAATATGCTTATACTCGTTCCAATAATCCCCTGCCATGGCATACAATGTGGAGTTTTGAAATTGGATACCAGCCTAATGGAATTTGACCGCTGTTCGACAAAGCTCATCGTTTCGGGAATCGACAAAAATTAATATACGTTTTTATTTAAAATACAAATTTATTTCAAAACTCCCAATGCTTTTGTAATACAGATCGTTCCTCAATTCTCGTTATAAGATTTGTTGAAGACAAGGTAACAAAATAACATGCAAGAGAAAAATGTAAAGGAACAGGTTACTAGCTGAAAAATAAGATGATAAAGATGTTTAATGCAGCATGGCAAAGAAATGTTATCGTTTCTTATATTGCAACCTTAATGCTGTAGCTGCAGTTTAAATTTAGTTAGTTTTTGCAATAATTGGTTTATCCAGAGACAGGTTGTGTTAAAACTGTGAATTTACTGCAGTCATTGCTACTTTGCACAGCCTAACTCTTACTTCTGTTTATTTCCGGTTCTGGTTTTCTGTGTATGCTATTATTTAGTAGTGCTTCTCTTGTTCATTTGTCCGTTATTACAAAATTTATTTGTTTGGATGCTTCATCCAGAGCCCACTTCAGGCTATAATCATATATTATATGTAGTTTTGTAGTTGGCGGGAAATATAAATTTAAACCGTTGACCCGTAAAAGCGTTAAATAATAATAACAATTTAGCCTTCATCCCATCAAATGGGTTCAATTAAGTGTTGACAAATATCCTGCTACTCATCACCGCTGAGTCAATTAAAAAGTGTTAGGAAGACATTCTTCAGCCTCGGACACCTACTTCACAGCCCGGCTCTATCAGTACGCCTCAAGCTGCTGATATACCAGAGCGTCCTAAGACCTGCATTGATGTATGGAACCCCTCTCTACAAGTATTTGACTCCCAACACTCTCCTAAAGATCCAGCAATTTCAGAATAGAGTTCTCCACACCTCCCTCAAACACACCCCTTTCGACCGAATGAAGGCCGACGAAATCCACAAAAAATTCGAAGTGCTCACTATCCAAGATTTTATCAAGAGAAGGCACATCAAATTTTTTGACTCCCTAAGACATAGCCATAACCCACTATTCTCCGACCTTCAGCCACCACCAATGCCCGTCAGATGGAAACACTGCTGGACCGCCGAAGCTTGGCGAATGAAAGACATCATAGAACCAGAGGACTGACGGACCTACACCCAGCCGAGAGATCGAGGCCGATCTCCCGGCCGACTCAACTGACGCCACATTACCCCATCTACCTGTGTAAGCAGGGTTGATCTTCCGGCCGATTAGGCCGACTCATTCAGGCCCCTGGCGGCGCGGCCGGCCAGGCTTCGCCTGGCCTACAACAAACCATCGCCTAGGCACCCCTAGGCTCAATCCTTGGTAGACTCTCACTACCTTCCTGACTCCATCCGCCTTTCTAGGCATTCCACACCCCATATCCTTCTCATACATCCTTCAAATAGGGGTCTCCCCTTAGTGAAAGGCACTTTCCAGCCAAAAATAATTTTCCTTATCTTTCCCACATTCCTATTTTTATAAGTTTGAGAGCTTAAAAAAAAAAAAAAAAAAAAAAAAAAAAAAAAAAAAAAAAAAAAAAAAAAAAAAAAAAAAAAAAAAAAAAAAAAAAAAAAAAAAACCGCTGAGTCAAGGGAGAACACAGTAGGAACGCAGCAAAACTCATCAGCCAACAACAGACACCTCCATTTTGTGTGGAAGTTGAAGCAAACCCGCACGAAGTCTTACCGGCTTACGCATTTATTGACTTCCCCTAATCTATCACTGCGTCTAAAGCTCATGATTTACAAGAGTGTACTAAGGCCTACTCTGCTGTATGGTGCACAGCTGTATCGTCATCTGACGTATACGACAACTCGGCGACTCCAGCAATTCCAAAACGGTATACTGATGAAAGTGGTCAGAGGTACTTCATTCGAACAACGGAGCAACAGTGAGCTTCACGAGGTCTTCGATCTGCCTACGGTGGATCGAATATATACCGTAGACATATCAAATTACTCGACTCCCTTCAGTACTTGACAAACCCGGTGTTTAACTCGATTACCCCCGCTCCGTTCCCCTATCGATGGCAGGACGCTGTCGAGGCAGGAACGCTTTAGTCTTAGGTTTTAGTTTGTAGTTCCCTCATTGTAATCTTAAGGTGAGCCCCATTTAGTCTTGTATATATGTATTTTTACCTTTTAACTTCAAAGAGAATATGAGAATATATTCAAGCGTAAATATGTTATTGTAATTCTACCCTTCTTCGAATGCATCTGAATTTTGTTCACATATTTTAAAAAATGATAAATAATAGGGTTATGGCAAAAAAAACATAAAAAAATGCTAAGTCAAAAGCGTAAATTAATGTATAATCATTATACTTTTATAAAACAGCAAATCGCAATGTAGGATAATCAGAAATTGTATAAAATGTAGCAAAGCAACAGGAAATATAATGACCTATTGCTAATAGATTCATTTGTAGAATCTATATTGAATTTTGTAACAAGGGGATATGGAGAGAAAAAAACCAATGAGTAGATACCCCCTACAGTCCGTTATTGTCAATTCTGCCTTCATATCCAATGGTCCATTACTCCCGGAGGGAAAATCTTGTTGAGGTCGGAAAACTACAGAAATCATGTTACCTGCTATAGGGAAATGTCTTGTAGTAAGTCCAAAATGTAGCTGTATATAAACATATATTCCATGCACCATAGAACAGTCCAATGATAGCGATTTTTTTTTCAAATTATTCGGAATGAATACTGTTTTTGGACTAGGAAAAATTCAAGTGAAAGGTAAGATCAGAATTAGGCCTCTTCTGCTTCTGGCGTTGATGACAGAGGGGATGGAGTTCAAAGCCTCTAATTTAGCAAAAACATGAAAAATAAAGGCACCCTCTACTACCTCCTGATTAAATTCAAGTAGCTGACATTTTCATCTAGCTTCAGGTAAGCTTAAACATGCTGAGGAAGAAATTTGTTATTGTTTCGTTATTTACTTGTTTGTTAGCAAGATTCACCCAATAGGTGAATAGGTTTGCATTACTTTTTTTTTATAGCTTTCAATTCTTATTCCTTCTTGCGTCCCATTTTACTCATTTAACAAGCTTTACGAGTTAACAACAACGTTTGTTAACAGTTAACATGCTAGTTCATGCAGCTTTATAGTTTATATGTTATAGTAATTTTTGTCTGACAACGGTTCGGTTTCAAAACAATACTTAATCAGTGAGCAATAGGTAACCCTGGCGAGATCGGTTTTCAGACTTTTAAGAACTGGAGGACTGTGATATCAATCTTCCATTTATTTGGCATTTTAGCAATTTGAACTACCAAATGCTTTTAACCTCCAACGAGAAATCAAATTATTTCCAGGCTTTTCCTTAATGTTTTAGTTTTGTCTATAGTGATACCTTGAAAGCAGATTATGATATGCTACAACAAATAATAATAAGAAACTATGCTTTCTTCATTTGGCATAATAACTTAATGCTAAGTTTAGCCCAGCGGTAAATCTCCTTCCGAGTCGAGAGTGAAGGGAGTTGATCAATCAGTGTGGGAGTTGATTGAGCGAGAGAAATTCCTGTTACATATTTTGTGTAGAACTCAATATAGTTTCATTTATGTACTATAACATATATGTATATGTGTATATATGTATGAATAACATACATGACTGTTATTATTATAGCAATTTTGCATTCTCTTACGAGGAGGGAGGAAGAAGCGATTGATCCAACAATCAACACAAATAATGATGATCCATCTATCGTAGTTATAATCTCACTTCCTTCAGGAACAACTTCCTGACCCCTGCATTAACCAAAATACCTTTATCGTCTCCAACTACATCAGGGAATACGGGTAAAAACATAAAACCTCAAAATAATAAATCAACATCTACCAGATACGAAACTTCTCATATACTTTCGAATCAGTAATTTATTATATGACTTCTTCGTCATTAGATCTTCAGTATGGCTTCACTAAGATTTCTGTTTCCGGTCGATTTCTAATGTTTTATATCTTTTTCTTATTATTATTATCCTGTTATTTCCCAATTGAAATCTTTCATTGTGTTGGCTAAAATGTTACAATACACCTTTTCAATTTTTATGACAATTCAGCAATGGAATATAAATGGTTTAAGGTATCATAAAGAAGAACTGTTAGCTGTCATTCGAGACGCGATTTACAAATTATATTATTACGTTTTTTTAAACAATTTTAATTTAATTTTTTTTTATCTTTTATTTATTATCTGAGATTTTAAGGTTCTAAGCTAATAAATAAATAATTCTGGCAAAAAAGTGAATTTAATATTACAAATAACAACTTAAATTACTTATATCAATACTTGTGTATAATTTTGCTTCTTCTTCTTCTTTATTTCTCATTATTCATCTTCAATCAAATTAATACTTCTTCTTTTCTTGATGGTTCTCTTCTGTTCTGCTTTAAGTCCAACAACCATCAACTAAAAGAAGTTTTTACTACAATCACTATATTCATATAACATGTCTCACGAACTGTCCATAACAAGAGTGACGCTAACGTACTGTTTCCCCTCCGAACAACAGCCATCTTGTTTTTCATAACCTTTCTCTTTTGTTTTTATCGCCTTCTTGATACATGGCTCGATTAAATGTTTTTATTTCAAGTTCTTGATAAATAAATTTTACAATATCACAACAATCTGTTTGCAGGAGACAAAACATAAAGAAAGTAATAAACTTTCATTGAGACCATTTCTTATTTAGAGAAATGATTTTGTCGACGGATTAATTTTATGTGGTAGCGCGTGCATTTTCGTTAAAGACAACTTGACAACGAGATTACAGTCAAGCATATTTTGGTCGAATGTCCTGAGAGTAAGGAGGAGTGGAGAGCATGTGACATCTCCACATTTCTTTCTGAAGCCCATGTCTACTCAGAAGAAGTAATATCTGCATTAGTCTATTTCCTAGAGTTTCGAAGAATGTTTCAACATATTTGTACAATCCTCATACTAGCCTTTCATCTGATAATTTGTTGTTATATTTATCGGGCTCTTTTACTTTTCTTTTCTCTTTTTACAGGCATATATAACATTTTTCTTAGTCAGTATAAAGTATAATGTTTATTTTTATTTTTTATATTTCTTCCACTTTTTATTTGAAATAAGTTTTCTCGTTTTTTAAAAATAGATACATAAAAGCGTGGTAAATTCAATCAATGTAAACCCGGGATAGTGCTTGTTGCTGTGTGCCTATCGGGAGCCGTTACTCGGGGCTTTGGGTGGCACTTGAGGTCTCACAGAGCACGTTTGGTTCCAAGAACATGGAGGGAAAGGGAAAATAATTGATAAATAGTAAAATAAAAATCATTAAAATGATATATATGTGTGTATGTCTGGGAGATGGGGTATCAGAAATAGGAGGGTCGGGATCCATAATAGAAACACCGAGACTGTTTTGAATAACCATGACAACTATTAGAGAACTATAAACAGTACGATAGAATAGCAACAAGGCAGGCTTCCTCGACAACAGATCTCATCGGTCTCCACACTCCACTGGGCCACCCAACTCTGGAGTGCAGGTGCAAGATGACGCGCTTGTCACGTATTCTTGTCTCATACTTACATATATGTTTGTATATATTAGCGGTTGACATGCTCTGAAATAGAGGAGGAAAAAAAAAGGAAAATCTTTGATCCCACGGGGTGATAAATTCAGCATACAAAAGTACAGGAAACGTAGGCGTAAATAAGTTGTGACGGGCTACAGAGGTTATCAAGGAACTCTTTGATATGATTTACTGTGTATCGTCGACAAAAATATCAAGGATTTTCCAGGCGCCCTAGTCCTGCTTAATTGGTAATCCTATATAAGGATAAAAAAAACTCGATGATGAAAAAAGTGAGTGTGCTATAGATAACTCAATATTTCTGCTCTTGAATGAGCAAACGAACCTAATTTAGTAAAGGGGCCTTAGCACTTGACAAAAGGCGATAGGGCCCTTAGCCGTATAGTTTAGTAAGTGTGTTAACTACTTTATCAGATGAAAGTCAAAGCTTCTAATCCAAATAGAATGAGATCGTACATTTTCTGCAAGTGAGTGCTCATTCTTTTATATATCCCGCCTTGAACCTATTTTTTTTTTAGATTTTCTTCTCTTCTTCCACTGTTACCGGCTCTCCTAAAGGACTTCTTCATATGGAAAAACGCTGGGTTCATCGATACTCAATAACCATCTTTAACATTGTGCTCTTATATGGTATAGAGCTCCCAGTGACTGGTTCATGATGTGAAGGTACTGGGTGGAAATCCCTAGCAACAAAATGCATTAATTATATTTTCATCAATAGAAGTGGTGCTCCTCATAAGAAAAGCCGCATTGTAGCCCTACATGGAAGCTAACAAGGATGTAAATAATTTAACATAAACTATTAAAGTAAACTTATAGATCCTATATTTTATCTAGAAAAATGTATTACAAAATTGCATAAACATTTTTCATAGATTATAACATCCAACTTCATTTGACATGTTAATCAGGATCTAGTATTTGAGTATTTTGTAAGAAATTTTAATATGTGTATTTTAATATATTTCATAAGTTATTGCTAAGCAATTGACTTCACACATAAAATAATACCACTTATTTCTGGAGTTTTTTTTTTTTTTATTTCCTTAGCTCTCAAATTTTTAAGATTATAGATAAGGGAAAAATAAAGGGAATTTATTTGTGTGAGCGGATCCTTTTACTAGGAGTACCTGTTTGAAGGTGGACTGAGAGAGTTAAGGAGTGTGGGAAGCCTCGGTAGAGGTGGAAATGTTGCGGTGCAGTGGTGAGAGTCCACTGAAGGCTGAGTCTCTTTAGACATGTAGTGGAAGCTCATTCAGTTGGAAAGCAGTGATGGGTGCCCGTCAGAGGCTTGTTGTTGGTTGGTCAAGGGCCGTAATGTCTACCATTTGGTCTGCTTTCCCAGATCTAGAGATTTGCCATCTTGCCGGTAGTGGTGGGATGTCAGGTATTGGAATAGGGGGTTTTGGCAATGTTTCATCGAGTCGAAGAATATGATGTGTCTTCTTCTGATGGCTTCGGTGATGGTTCATACTTATTTCTGGCCTGTATCATTTCAAATATATATTCCTGCTAACGTTTCTGAAACGTATTGTTTATAATGTTATACCTGTTGAGGTTAGTAGTTTGGATTACCGAAACGGCTCTGGTATGAAACTGAAATTTCTTTGTGTAGACATGACAACCAAACTAGGGCAAACCTGACTTTCATTATAAATGATGAGACCACATCTCTTAGAACGAACATTCATTCATCATAGAAGAAATAATTTATCAGCGTAAACATAATCTGATTATTATGGAATAATTTTTTTCTTCTTGAACTATCTTAATAATGTATATAGTCAATTTATTGTTGTGGCACAGATCGCACTAATATTAATAATTATTATCCAAAGAAACAAAGTTGTTTTTGGTGTCTTAAATTTACAATTGCATTGAGTGTCCGTTGTCAGGCACCTTAGTGAATTACTTACGGTCTTTGAACTTGAGCTATTTTGGCCGAAGATAATTCATTTAGGGATTACCTTTACTCGTGCGGACCAACTGAATATTGGTTACATCCTGGGTCCGAGTCCCGATCTTACAGTTTATTTTTTCTTTTGCTAAATTATAAATTAAATTCAGAGTTCCCAGTTTGTAAGATGCTTTAAGGTACTCGATCAATTAAGATTAAACAGTATTTTTAAGGGAATTCTTAGCCTAAATAATACTACGAGGTGCAAGTTATAAACTTGGAAGAAATATATGAATCATAGTTTATTTTTCTTTAACTGTTAAACAGTAGTTAAGGTTACAGTATTTACGCCCTTGTTCGTTTCCATTTGAACAGGTAGGCTGACAGGTAGCTTATCCTATCGGGAGCACCTACTTCTATTGATGGAAATAAAACTAATTCACTTTCCTTTAAGGGATTTCATCCCAGTACCTTCAAATCATAAAGCAGCTTTGTTTTTTTTTCTCCCCTAAACCCCTTTAAATTATGCGAAAAATATGAACAAAAAAATTGACAAATTTTCTCCTCTTTCTGCTATGCGCAGATGCATAAAGCAGTTGTTTTTTGTTTTTTTTTCCAATCCCCTTAAAAAAAAATGACAAAACTTTTATTTACTATAGATTCTTAGGCAAATCTATTTACATACAACATTTTATATCTCCTGTACCATCGGTACACTCTATACAAGGTCTTAATCGGAATAGAAGTTATATAGTTATAGTGCACCCGTGCTAGCATTCTAAGAACTATGAATCACCCCTTTGCTGACTCTTATTTAAACCCGTGAGAATCAGAGAAGGAGGTCAGTCTATTGTATCTCATTAGCCCGTCACTATGCTAGATTAGATCTGTATATTACCATGTCATTTATGTTTGTTATTCAAAATAAATCTTTTTAAAAAGTCTTGTGTGCTTTGAAGATATTTAACTGGCGCCCGAACGAGGTACTTGGGAGGAATTTTGAAGGTATTTAAAGTAACTTTGCGGAGCTTAGAATCGTGTGTAATACCGAAATCAAGCAGCATAACTACTTCTCTCCGTCTTGAGGAAGATTGCCACTGCGTATACAAGTATAGCAAGCATTCTCCACGACTACAGAGGTATCTTTCAACTTTCTGAAGATTTTCAAATCTTATCACCCGAGTTTCAAAACTATTTGTTGAGACTTCGCAGCACCAAGGAAGAAGATTTTTCCACTGAAGACAACATACTTGATGGTAATTATAAGTAATTATAAGTTTATTGTATGTCAAATTTACAGGATAGATTAAACCAATTAAGACAAGTATATACAACTTTTAATCTAGATAATATTGATCAATTACTATTAGAAAATACAAATTCAGAGATGGCTATGGAAATAAAAGATCATGATTTTAAATTAATTCCGGAATATGATGGTGATCCTTTACAATTAGTAGATTTTATTAGAAATACAAAATTTGTGTATGACTTATATTGTAAAGATAATAACCAATATAAAGATATAAACCATTCAAAATTAGTATTAACTTTATTAACTAAGCTAAAAGGAAAAGCAAAAATTGCAACCTATGATAAGGAATTCACTAGTGTGACAGAAATTTTAACATTCCTTAAACGTAAATATCAAGATACGCGAACGAGAGAGCAATTAATATCAGAAATACTCAATACTAAATCGTACCATAACGAAAACCCACATGATTACTTAGAAAGATTAGGTAAGAAAAGATGCGATTTATATGCTCGCGTGTATGCCGACTCGGAAATAGTGAATAAACAGTCGGAAATGGAAAGATACGACAAACAGATATCACATCACACCGTTCATAATTTACATCCCTCGCTTACTGATTTTATTTATCATATTAAATTCGAGACAATCGAAGATATTGACGAAATCTTAAGAAATAACGCTGCGCATATTGTGCATCGGGTGTACGGTCCGGGTAGTCGAAAAGACAAACACCACCAACCACAACAATCGAATTATAAAGGCAAAAATTTCGATCCAAATTACAAACATAAATATGAAAAACAATTTCAAAAACAACCTCATGAACAAAAACAAGATTATCAACATCAACAAAACCAAAATTATAAAAGTTATCAAAATGCACAACCAAATTATCACAATTACCCAAATAATCAACAAAATTATCAAAAACCTATTCATAATCAATCATGGGATCCAAAATCTCAACATGGATTCTTTAATAAACCTCCATCCGGAAATTGGAGAAATAATCAACAAAAAGTAGATCCACCACAACAAAATGATTCAAATACGGTTTCGATGAGAACTGTTTCTAATCGCGTACATTACGCCGAGGATGAGAGAGATGAACAAATTAGAATATTAACTGAAAGAGTAAAACAACTTGAAACTAATGAAGATAATTTTTTAGACCAAGGTCCGAACAAAGGAGAACCACCGGATCGAATGTAATTAAAATAAGTGACGAAGTTAATTTTTTAAATAATTTACCACAGCTCTTAGATAAAGAAAATAATAAATGGTTAATTGACACAGGAGCAACAAAAAATTATATTTGTCCCCAAGCAATTCCGAAAGATGCTAAAATAAACGTAGAAAACTTCGCGATAAAAACCCCTACAGGACGAGCAGAAGGAACACAAAGTGTAAACCTCAACCTGCAAAATCTGATAGGAATTAATCAAGAAGTAAAGTTCTTAGTTTATCCTATTAGTTCACGGTTTGATATTTTACTTGGGTACGAAACAATGAAAATGTTAAAAACTAATATAAATTTAGAAGACATGGAAATAAAAATAATGGGAATAAAATACAAACTTGAAAGAGACGAAATGTTTCATATCGAAGATACTAATGAAATTAAAAATGTTATAAGACACGAACACATAAATTCGGAGATAACGGAAAAACTCACAAAAATATTAAGTGAAAACGGTGAAATATTGAAAACAGAAAATGAAAAATTAAAACCGACTAAATTATTAAAACATAGAATAATAACTACGAATGAAAATCCGATTTATACACGAAACTATAGATATCCGGAACAATTTAAAGAACAAATTAACGAAGAAGTTGGAAAATTATTAAAAAACGGAATAATTAGACCAAGTAAGTCGCCGTATAATTCCCCTTTGTGGATTGTTCCAAAAAAAATGGATGCATCGGGTATAAAAAAAGTTCGCATGGTAATCGATTATAGAAAATTAAATCAGGCTACCATAAAAGATAAATTCCCGTTACCCAATATCGAAGATTTGCTGAATCGATTAAGAGGTGCAAAAATATTTTCGACTATTGACTTAACATCGGGATTTCATCAAATAGAAATGTATGAAGAATCTATTCCAAAAACAGCATTCTCTACTGAAAATGGTCATTACGAATTTGTTCGAATGCCATTCGGAATAAGTAATGGACCGCCGACTTTTCAGAGAGCAATGACAATGATGATATCAAATATTCCTAATGCAATGGTTTACGTTGATGATATTATTATTTATTCAAAAAATGAAAACGAACATTTAAGAGATTTGGAAAAAGTTTTCAAAGCATTAAAAGAACATCAGTTATCAATTCAATTAGATAAAACTGAATTTTTCAAAAAAGAACTAAAATTTCTCGGCTATATTGTAACTGAAGAAGGTTTAAAAACAGATCCGAAAAAGATAGAAACTATAGTAAACTTTCCAGTACCTCATGACGAAAAGTCGACAAGACAGTTCTTAGGTATGACAGGATACTATAGGAAATTCATTAAAGGATATGCAAAAATAACTAAACCTATTTCAGATTCGATTAAAACAAAAATTTATAAAACCGAAGAGATAAAAAGGGCTTGTAAGACATTAATAGATTTTATGGCAAATGCACCAATTTTAAAATACCCCGATTGGAATAAATCATTCATATTAACTACGGATGCTAGTAATAAAGCAATTGGAGCAGTATTGTCCCAAAAAGACGATGATGATATTGAACATCCTGTAGCATTCGCTTCACGAGTACTACAAAATGCGGAAAATAATTATAGCACTATCGAAAAAGAATTATTAGCAGTTGTATGGGCGACTCAACACTTTAAGCCTTATTTATACGGAACTAAATTTTTACTTCAAACCGATCATAAACCACTAACTTGGATATTTTCTATGAAGAACGGCAACACCCGAATTATGAAATGGATTTGGAAGTTGCAGGAGTTCGAATTTGAAATAAAACATGTTAATGGTAAAACAAATTATGTAGCAGATGCTTTATCAAGAAATATAAATGAAGTAAACCACACGGAACCAGAGGATATGGATATTGATGATGTAGATATTGATATTGATGTATTTATTGATGACATATTACAAAATCAAGAAGAAGCTGCTGAAAAAACAACAGAATATGAAGCAATTATGGAGGAATTAATAAATATTCCATCTACAGCGGAAAATGCAGAAAATCAATCAGATCTAGAAACTATTCATTCACAAGAATCCAGCAATGAACAAACTTGGATATGTGAACCAGATAAATGTATAAATGTAGAAAAAAATCAAATTATTATCATTAGAGGAAACAAAGAAGACATGAAGTTCTCTAAGCCATTTGGAAACAAGAGAAGATACGAACTCATCATTAACAGGAAAGATGACTTGCAAACGCTACTCTACCAGATCGTAGAACCGGACAAGACTTACGGAATTTTCTGTTCACCGAACATAAAAGCTTTAGAAAAAACTTACGATGAATACTTTAAAGAGATTCAAAATATAATAGAAAACGAATTCCCTTCTGTAAGAATAAAACGTTATTTTAACTTTATCAATGACGTAGAAAATGTAAATGAACAACGCGAAACTATTGAAAACTATCATTTAGGAAAAACTAAACATCGTGGAATATTAGAAACTTTTGAAAAATTAAAAAAACAAATTTATTTCCCCAATATGAAGGACAAAATTACAGAATACATTAATAAATGTGAAATTTGTAAAAAATCAAAGTATGATAGAAAACCTATCAAAACTAAATTTCAACAAACCCCAACACCAGAAAAACCCTTTCGAGAATTAATGATTGACATTTTGAAGTATGAAAGGAAAATAATATTTACTGCTGTTGATACTTTCTCAAAAAGATTGTTCGCACAAGTTATTCCAAAACACAATGCAATCAATATTTGTGATTGTTTACAAAATTATTTATCTCATTATCCTACGCCAGTACAGATCTCATTAGATCAAGGCACAGAAATGAAAAACAATTTAGTTAAACAATTTTGTGACCACAATGATATTTTATTACATTATACATCCACTAATCACTCAAATTCTTTGGGATTATTAAATAGAGTTCATTTAACACTAAGCGAATTACTAAGACTTATCTCGCATGAGAGAAAATCTTATTCATTTGAACAAAAATTAAAACTTGCAATTATTGCGTACAATAATACCTTAAATAACAATCTAAAATTAACACCCAATGAAATCACTTTCGGATTTATAAAAGAAAATAACAACAACAAAAATATTAGTATAACAGAACTATACGTACAAAAGTATCATAAAGATTTACAACTTTTGCATGAATTAGCT
Source organism: Acanthosoma haemorrhoidale (assembly GCA_930367205.1). Classification (NCBI taxonomy): domain Eukaryota; kingdom Metazoa; phylum Arthropoda; class Insecta; order Hemiptera; family Acanthosomatidae; genus Acanthosoma; species Acanthosoma haemorrhoidale. Next base: position 183,145,670 of record OV884011.1, on the reverse strand, counting down.
CACACAAAAATTAATGAAGAAAAGATAAAGCGTACAGAAAAATTAAATAAAAATCGGGAAGATCCACCTGAATTAATAAATCAAGAATTTATCAAAGATACTCAATCGAAGATTAAAAGTAGAGACAAATTCAGAAAAGTAAATGTGTTAATCCAAGGCGCTAGGCAATTAACAACACATGTTGATAACGTTAGGAGACCCAACAAACGTAAAAAGAGGAAACATTTTGTTTCAGATGAAGATTCACTACATGTCAATAATTCTGATACTTCATCTTCAGAAGATTCTGACGATAAAAGTAGTAGATCTCACTAACTCTCCAGGAATTCTCCATTATTCTGTAAATAATATTAGAGTAGTTAATCAATATTATGAAACTTATCATTTTTATAATTTAAGTTTATTAGAAGTAGAAATAATAAATATTGAAGATCATGTTACTAACTTTAGATCACATAAAATGTATCATTTGCTAAAAGATTTAACAAACGAAGTTTTTGAACAATTTCAATTAATGCAACAAAGAGATATTAAAAATCGTCACAGACGAGGCTTGATAAATGGTCTAGGTAATGTTATTAGTTGGATAACAGGTAATATGAATAATGACGACAAGGAATACTACGATAAAATAATTTCAAATGTAGAACAAAATAATTATAAGATTGAACATAACATCGAAAATTCTGTCAATATTAATAAACGTCTGATTGAGGATTACCAGAATGAAATCAAAACAATTAATAAAAATTTCATAATTAATAGACAAAATTTCGAATCGCTAGGACAAAATGAAAAAGCTTATGACTTATATATTCACATCATGCATTTATTAAATAAAATTAAAGATTTAACTTTATCTTTAGAATTTTGTAAGCTTGGCATTGTTCACACCAATTTAATGATTGATGTAATAAAAAATCTACCAAGTAACATAAAACTAATCTCAGATAATACTGAAATTCTATGGACAAATAGTAAAATCTTTTGTTCAACTCATCACAATATAATCCATACTTTTATCAAATTACCAATTCATGATGAATCCTATAAATGATATTTTGTGATATCAGTACCAAGAATTATAAACCAGACAATTTACGAAATTGATTTAAAAACTGATCTTTACTTACAAAAAGGAGCCACTCTCTATCAAGGAAGTTGTATTTTTATTGACAATTATTACTGTATAAATCTTAATAAAACAGAATCAAAATGTGTTTCATCTATTGTACATAACGGAAATTTAAAAGAATGTAAACTAGTATTAAGTAATCAAAATAATATAAGATATTTAGATCATATTAAGCAATATATCACTGTAAATATTAAAAAAATAACAGATTGTCATAATAACACTGTATTTTTACCAAATGTAGGATTAATTAATATTAGTAAGGAGGATTGCTTTCCAGAATTTAATAAAATTTATACTCATGATTTTAACACTATTTTACAACCATTTTATGAAAATGTAATATTAAATACAACTATGTTAGAAACAAATAATTATACTATACCAGAATTAGAAATATTGTCCTTTGTAGACAACACTAATATTTATCATTATTCTTTTGTATTATGTATTATTCTAATCATTGTACTAATTAACATTTTTATTTATAAAAGAAATTGTAAAAAGATCCAAAATTCAAATTTACCTTTAAATAATGTAAAGGTTTCAACAACACCTATTACTATTGATGATCATAAAGTAATTTTAAGTAAATTGTATAAATCAAGTTTTTAAAATGTAAAAATTAAATGTTTGTTTTGACCAGAGTTCAAAACTTAAGGCTGCGGGGAGTTATAGTGCACCCGTGCTAGCATTCTAAGAACTATGAATCACCCCTTTGCTGACTCTTATTTAAACCCGTGAGAATCAGAGAAGGAGGTCAGTCTATTGTATCTCATTAGCCCGTCACTATGCTAGATTAGATCTGTATATTACCATGTCATTTATGTTTGTTATTCAAAATAAATCTTTTTAAAAAGTCTTGTGTGCTTTGAAGATATTTAACTATATAATCAATGATACACAATGTACTTGGCTTCATTGACAAGACTCTACAAGGTGATGGGGTTCACCTTTTTGATCACAACAAAAGAAAAATTAAAAACTAACTTACATACTAATTCTTAACCTTAATTTTCCCCGACAGTCTGTTGCCATCGATTCGGGAGGGGTAGTCATAGTGTTAAACACTGGATTTGTGAGGTGCTGCAACGCGTCGAAAAACGTGATGTGTATCCGGCGGATGAACTCATCCACCGTCGGCACATCAAGCAACGGGTACAGGTCCGGCGTTCTTTAACCTCTCGAAAGAGGTATGTCGGACCACTTTTCGCATGATCCCATTCTGGAAACGTTGGGCTGTAGCGTCAAGTGTAAGAATTTATCAAAGCAGTTATTTTTTTTTCTTTCTTTCATAGCCCATTAAATTTACAGATAATTATATATAATTATAGATCCTCAGGTGAACCTATTGACAAATTATTTTCGTATTTCCTGTAGCATCACTACATTATATACAGGTTTTGTTATTTTATAAAAATTATATAATGAATGAACAACTATAATGATATACATTATACGTGACTGGACTGAACTGACTAATAAAAGTGATGGGGCTCACCTTTTTGATCAACCTTAAAACTAACTTACATACTAATTCTTAACCTAATAAAGCAGTTATTCGTAACGCTGCACCATATGAGGGCAAAGTGTTAAATATAGTTATTGAGAATATACTTCAGAAAGTTCTATATAAAAAAGAAAACAATATGTACATTCTAAGGGAAAGGGTGCTCATCCTCAAGAAAAAAAGGTTTAATAATGTATCACTTGAATATATTATAGGGCTTTTGGCGTATGGCATATAGTAGTTTTCTTTCATTAAGAATAAATCTGGCGGAGATCTGGGCTAAAAGTTCCAAAGCTCCATCTCCTCATCTCATATCTTATACATTATCTCCTCCCTCTGTACCCATAAAAAAATTCATTTGCATGCGAGCCTTTTGCAACCATATTCTGGCGTGAAATAATTAAATTTCGAACAGCTTTCCTCTGTTCTTCAGCTTGCTCAAATTACTATTTAACAACTTTCCTTACGGATTAATATATTCAAATGACTTCATAATGTTCATTAAGACAATTACCGTGTTCATAGTTCAAAATCAAATATGTAGTTTTTAGTCCTCTCAATTCTAAAAGTTCTTTTGGTGTAATATAAGGATATATATGCTACAAAATAAGTAAATAAATGTAGATTAAAGACTTTTAATATAAGTGTATGGAGATTAATTCAAGTATAGCAAATATATTAATAATGAGAGTTCGAGGGTTGTTCGGGTACAGTGCGTGAATTAGTTGTTTTGGTCAAAATTGCTTTATTTTATTTATTAACTAATTCAACGGTGTTCATGGCCTGAGGGATCCATGCCATAATAAATTCAGAAAAACCAACAAAATATGGTAACGTTAATTCACCGTAAAAAAAAAAAGTATTTCAATAGAAAAAAAATCAAAATAGGTCTTGAGAATCGTTTATAATCTATCTTTTTTATCTCATCCATTCCTGCTTATTTTACCCTGGCACATTTACTCCGACAAGGATTGGGAGGAAGATCTCCCTGTATAATAAAAAAAATACGAAAAAGTATTCTTACATAATATCATTAACTGGCGTAAAATTACTTGAGATTCATTGTGAATGTTTATGAGCAAGTATAAACGTTTAATGTTTTATGCGATCTTGCCTTTAATAATAAGCATATTATACCCAAAGAAAATCCACTGTAGCTCTTACTAGTACAAAACCAACGACGGCTACGTTTGGAAGATTATTTTGATTTGAAGTCCTGTGTTATATGCTGAAACATTTGAGTCAAAGGTTCTCACTTTAAGTGGATGTGGCTTTACTCTTTCATAAATGTTGGTACTGCTTAGCATCTCTCCTCAATTTTCCTGCACTTCCGCTCTACTTATACTCAACTCAGCTGCTCTCCACTTCTGATGTGTATTTCTTTCCTTAGACAATTCTTTCTTATGCGGTCATCCTTCATCTCTATCTTCTATGCTTTCATGTAGGGTCGTCACGAGGGGGGTGCCTGGTTATCCTAGCCCTGGTGACAAGTGAGGGTTGTTTGAGTTTATAACCTGGACAAGCGTTTCATGACAGCTTTACTATCTGACTCCATTTTTTTGATAGGTATGTGCCCCGACAGTGCACTATGTTCAGGAGAAGAGGTACATGTGGTCTTGGAATGAACACGAATTCACACTCGGTATCTGAGAGTAGGCGAAAACCGTCCGGATCCCAAAGGCGAGTGTGGACCGGAGAGAGGCAGACTGGATTGCCGCAGGATTGCTGCTAGGAAAATTTGCAGGGCCATGGTAACCGTCGTCCGCGAGGGAGAGGTCTCTTCCAAGGCGGTGCTAGTTTTAGCGAGACGAAGGCAGGGATTCCCACTAGGAAGGTGTGGGGTCTGACGACACCGAACTAAAACATAGCGAGGTTAGGAGAGAGATATGCAGAGGTTTTTCATAAAGAAGCAGTCAGGTTTCAGAGTTCAAGTGGGGGTAGCCATGAGCCAGTGAGTAGTTGCCAGGAGAATGATTTACAGGGGCCAGACCCTAGGCTTAAGTACCCAGCTAGCCTTGCCCTTAGCCAACCATCATTAAGACTGTTGTAACTAATGATGTGTGTTTTATTAGTTCTCTGGCAGAGGCTGGGCGCCGGCTGTTTGGTCCCCTCCATATACCTGGGTACTGACAGCTGGTGTCCCATCACGTATAAATACCTGGCACCCCGCATCTTTATTGCTTAACACATTTACAATGATTTATATTTGGTTCATGTTATTTACATTTGTTTACAACATATATACAATAGAGTATAGGGTGATTTATCTTATGTAGTTAGCGGTCGCTACATTTCATATTCTATGCTATGCAATTCCTCGTCTATTTCAAAGCTCCCATTCGTGGACCATTCCTTCCATCTAATCAAAACTGTATCCATAGATAAACATATATCCGACAATAAGTTTATCATCATTATTACCAGTTAACAAACCATCCCCCATTCAGTTGGTGGCAGACCTGAAGTAAAGACATTCAACTTATAAATCACGTAATAACAGTGATAAGTCCTGCAATCACTGTTATTACTATACTATTAAAATATGTCAATTTCATAGACATACATTTTTAAAAAAACAAAAAAAAGGTTTTTATCTGTTTATAATTATGGTCTTTTAACCTGTAATTTTTGTTTAATACTATTATACTATGATACTTTTATTTCTTATTATTTGTACTTGTATTGTATTGTTTTATGTTTCGACTATTGGACGTCATGTGTTTTAACTTTTATATAAGCATGGTGCAGTATTTTAATCACATTAACATTGGATCAAATATTGCTACTATCAATTTGTTTTTCATGCGCAAAAATCTATCAGGATGAATAAAAATATCTAGTTGGCTAAAAAAAAAAATTTCTAAATAATTCAATGTTGTTTGGTTACACTAATTTATCTTTGATTCTGTTACTAATGGTCTGACTATGAGATAAATGGATATTCGTTATATAGGCGTTCTATAGAAATACGTTTTCATTATATAACAGCACACTTCTGCCAGGCAAGTACAAAAACAAGGAGTCCTAAGCACCGTGAAATTAATATTAATATTATATAATGAAGCTGTATCTTGCTCGCAGACCATAACAGGCCCGTTAAACGGTTCTTTACTGACGAAAGGTTTCTCTTAATTAGTAATAATTATTATAAAAACAAATATACATGCTGGGTTGCTACTAAAACCCCGAACTAACTAGGTCTTCAGGTGAGTAAAATTAAGGATTGGGTCTCCCGCTGTCTTCATATCCACTGGGTACATTGCTTTTAGTCTTCCTGAGTTTGACCGAAATGGATTCGTTACTTGGCAATCCACTCGTGTAGAATAGTTAGTAGAGCCCTTGACTGTACATTGACGATGACTTGGGTCACAGACCCGAGCCTTCCATTTGCTTTGGGATATAATTATTAAAAATTCAGGACAGAAGGAAACTAAATTTTACTATAAGAAAATATCTTATAGGTCTAGTTACTCTAACTGGCCTCACCCCTAGGGGTCTACAGCACCAGCCTCAACCCAGCGAAAGCTCTAAAGGCTGCAGAGGGTGCCAGTCAATTAATCGCCGACAGGTTGCTAGCTGTCCACATTGAAGTGAACCCAGCCAAGACTCAGGGTATCATCTTCTCTTTCCAGCATGGGAAAAGAAAGCGTCCACCCAGCTTCACCATAGACAGGACTCAATGAAAACTTGCCAACAGCATCTGCTACCTAGGCATCAACCTAGGCATCATCCTAGGCACACACATGACGTTCGGCACACATTTGCAGAAGAAATTGAAACGAGTACGCAGAACTTACTGCTCTCTCCAGCATCTCATCACAAGCCTGACCATATCCCTTCGACTGAAAATCTTAATACACAAGAGCGTCCTGAGGCCAGCTCTACTGTTTGGGGCACCACTCTTTAGATTTCTACATGCCAGCACTATAACTCGACTCCAGAGCTTCCAGAACAAGATCCTGCGAACGGCACTCTGGCATACCCCTTTCGTGAAATGAAGGCTTCCAACATGCACGAAAATTTCAAGCTCCCCACCATCACCGACGTCATGAAAAGAAGATACATCTAGAAAGGAAAAAAAAACTGGCCTCAAGATTATTATCATATAGGATTAAAGCTGTGGCAGTATTTTCTTCTCGAGCCTGTCCATTCTCTCAGCTACTGTCTTTGGAAGCGTCTATGTATCACAGTCATACGTTGCAGGTCCCTCAAAAATTTTGTAAAGTCTTAGTTCAAAAGTAAGATTTATATGCTTAGCAATCCCGAAATAAGTATACGTATTCCCGTTCATTATTGACCCAAAATAATAGAAACAACGACACTCGAAAAAGCTTAGAAGTTCACAGATTTCATAATCTTTCATGAATAAAAGTTATACTGTATGGATTTTAATTGTTGGTAATTACCATTTCTAGCCTGTAAACTGTCCTAATTAATGTATGTTTCTTGTCAATGCTGGAACATTGGAAAATTTTCGGACTTTTTTTTTTAAACCACTTTAAAAATTGAGTGTTGAAGAGGAATTAATCTATTCATTATACACCTTATTTATTGTTTTTCTTAATGGCCATATCAAATCTACATTGTATTTCATGATGTCTAGATCATATTGTAATTATTGAGTTAAAAACTAAATATTTACTTTGCGCAATATATTGTTCAATATGATGAGGGTTTTATAGGAAAGTAATTTTATGGATAAACCCAATTGTCGAACAAGAACTCTATATAAACCACGATAATGGATGGGAGGTAATCATCATAGCCGTGTTTGATCAAGCAGTAGAAATCTTTGCGCTTAACAATCTGTAAATGCATTGCTACTTTTATGCTATTCTAGTGCCATATATTACACAGATCAATAAGTCTCTACATTAAGTGTACAGAGTATGAGCAGGAGCATTACAGCATCGATTCGGGCGGGTCAGTGCTCTGTAGCCACATAAAGATCAGCTGAGTCTTAGAGATCTAGCTGGTGCTCTAATGCTTTCATGTGTAATAATGCACCATTTTTACTTTCCCATTTCGTACATTTCAATTTCTTTAATTATATTAAATTTTTTATTTAATTTATTATTTTTTCCAAATTAATAATTATACCGTAATTTTTGCTCGACACTTCTTTCAACTTGGTAAAGTTGACAATGAAATTTCACTGTTTTTTTATCATTGTGGAGGTTCAAGCATGGCCCATTCATTTCCTTGTCTATTCCAGATGAGGAAGGAATTTTATTTTCGTTACAGACGGATTATTGTATAATTATTGTATGAATGAGCGAGTGAATGATGAACTGTAAATATTGTATGAATGAGAGCATTTATCTTAATTAATTATTGCCTTATAAAAGGCAGATTGTAATTATAGCACAATAAAGGAATTTAAACAGACGGAATGTTTGTTAACTACGTAGTTTAGTTTAGTATAATCAATTAGGTTAACACACTTGATTTTCTTATTGCTAAAGTTAAAGTGCCGTTTGGTTTGAGTGAATTATAAGGGTGTTCGAGTTATAAATTTGGTCATTTTTTTACTTTTAAATTGTGTAAAAGTAATTATGACAGAAGGACTTTGGTTGAGGTAGCGCTTGTTGAGCAGCTTTAAGCTAAGTAACAGATTCCAATATCGACCTTATTTTTCCTATCAGCAAGTATAGAAATATTTACCGTTCTCACTTGTTTTATATTTACCAACTATTAGATTTATTCTCCTTGAACTCACCACAATTAGATACGAATTTAAAGTTTTTGTTATTTTATAACTGCAGTATGTTATTTTGTAGTTTTTAGCTAATTTTATTCGTTACAGTCCAATTTTATACTTCATTTTGCACTCATCCGATTGATACCTGCTGCCGGATTGGTTTTTCTGATTAGATTGTATAGGTAGTGTGTATATGTAGTGTTTTGTTACACAATGTCTAAAGAATAATTTAAATTTAAGGATGTACATATTATAATTTTGGGGAAACGTTTTTTTTTACGGAAATAAATGGTTAGACTTGTTTTGTTTTTTTCTACTACTAATCAAACTATTTTGTAAAGAGATATTTTTCTCTTATCAGTATATTTAAACGGGCCAAGAACCTCCGTAGATAACTGTTTAGTACCAAAATTTAGTACAATTTGAATTTTGACTGCGCACTTTTAGAACAGGTCGTGCGGCTATCGGTTGTTCAGCTGTATTTTGAGGTCGTCAACAGACTAACTATAAGTTATATAGCTATATAATATCTATCGTTCGGCCTGAAACCTCTATGAACCATCTCATTCCCCTCTGTGTTTGCACAGGAGTTGATTCGATTTAATTGAACGTAAATCCTTCCGAATAGTTAGGTGCCACGAAGCCCGGTGTAAGTAGAGCACTAATAGAATTACAATGACCAACTCTTACAAAGACCCGTTGTTCCCTGAGCGCTGACCCCGTTTTCAGCCTAAAATAACTCCAGGAACAGAAAAAAAAATCCATCGAGGCAAGACAAATGTAGGCAAATGTATGCACATAACATTTATGATGAATAAATATGTAAATGTAAGCTTTTTCACATTCTGATGTACCGACAGCATTATTTCCGAATCCACTCATACGTTCGATTTATTTCTTTCATTCTTCATGTTCGACTGCTTAAAATTTACCTCGTGTCAAACTTCTTCGTAATTTATTGTTATATCGTATCATATTCCTCACAATCGTTTCTGTACTATTACTATAGTAGGTAGTCATCACCCGAGGGTGTAAGCTATGTAGTTGTAAGTATGCAAAATTTTTCAATGAAGGCAAAAATAAAAAATGTGTCATTCAATACATCTATCAATTAATAGACTGCCCTAATAGCTTTTCGTCCTGTGTGGTCGAGCTAATACTTCCCTCTTTAGGTTTTATGATTTTTACAAAAAGAGATGGCTTTAAATATTTCATTAAGTTTATGAAATTCCACAGTAACATATCCAACCACCCTAACCCTGTAGCACTGCGCCACTCATCCCTATAATCCTCCTCGGAGACTAAAACGGCATTGGCCTCGTGACCTGCTATAAACGCGTGACAGTGGGAGTCCTGGCAATGGCCAGTTTCTCCAATCATGTCCTGAGCGTCTGTGGCTCTCGCGCTCTTGGTCAGCCTCCACTGGCTATTATCCGGTGACGCGGCTGACGGAGGAGCGTGGGGGAATTCCCAAGGCTCCGCTTTCTCTTCGCATGTGGATTTGGGAGGTCTCTGGGCTGTCTGTAAATATTGTATGAATGAGCGAGTGAATGATGAATTGTAAATATGGTGTGAATGAGAGCATTTATCTTAATTACTTATTGCCTAATAAAAAAAAGGCAGATTGTAATTTTAGCACAATAAAGGAATATATATAAATATTTCACTACTTATCTTTTAGATTACAAATCTTAGAATTTTACTGAAGTATTTTTAAAATGAAAAGTAGATATTTTCCGTATGTTTCGGAGAAAAACAAATCACTTCGTAATATTAAATGGCTGACAATTCACCTATCCCATATTTGTAGGCCATCAAAACAAGAATATTCATACTGTAAATTTTTATTGTGGTATAGACCCCGCTATTGCTAATAATTACCATCCAAATAAAAAATATACATTCAGAACTTGCCAGCATTATGCCCATATATTTTTCCTTGGCTAATAATTATTATTAAATACATCCATTTGATTATGGACTAATTTTGTATTGAAATAAATAAGTCTGTAATTATTGTCTAGCTAACGTTTTAGTTGATTCCAATAAGTCTCAGGGATTGAGCTAACAAACATCGTTCAGTTAATTTAACGATAAATAAAAAGGAATAAAGCTGTCCCTGGGATGGTGCCAAATCCAGTTGATTGATTCATTTCAAGAGCGAGGTGCGGGCGGCTATTTCTGTCCTCACCCATCGGAAACATCGCCGGTAAAATCTGGTTAAAAGTTTATTTCAGTTTTAATATTCAAATAAACTTCTAAAGATATGTACAGGTTCTGTTTTAATATATTAGGGCAATTCCCTAAGCATTTCTATAAATTATAATTTAAAAATAGTTTTATAGCCCTCGCTGCGCACATTTTCTAAATTAAGATTATTTTTATTTTATTATGCACAAGTAAATCTTTATAAAATAATTTATATTTAATGTTTGTTTTTCTCTGTTAGTAGCGAATGGGATTCATAGTCGCTTAAAGCAATTCTTTTCCAGTATATTAAAACAAAAATGTTCATATTGTCAATTTTTGGTGTGTTATAATAGCGTGATCATACTATTAATGATTATTATACCAACAAAAAATAGGATGGCAAGATCAGAACTTGAACTTTATGGTGTTAATAAATGTTAAGCAAAATAGTTTTATTTGTATTTTGAGCAAAATAGAAAATTCTGAATAATAAAGAATAAGTTTACTAAAATGTGTCATGTAATGTCGGTAGCTTGATTTTTAATACTTAGCAAATACCTCACTGAACTGAACATCATAAAACATAGCTAAGCCGATCAAAGGAACTAAAATCCTTAAATGTAAGAGGGTGGTCTGAAAATTTTCCGACCTAACAAAGATACAAGACGTTTTTTCAGAATTTTATTTTTTTATTTTTCAACATACTCTCCTTGTAACTCTACATACTTCTCCCAGCGATGCTCCCATCTCTGTAACCCGTCCAAATAGTACTCGGCGTTTTCCTATGCAAAATAATTGTTCACGAAGGTGATTGCCTCTTCATTTGACGAAGATCTCTGTCCTCTGAGCGCAATTTTTAGATGAGGGAACAAAAAGAAGTCGCTTGGGGCTAGATCTGGTGAGTAAGGCGGATGGTCAAGCAGTTCAAACCGTAATTCATGGATTTTCGCCATGGCAACCGCTGAGGTGTGAGACGGTGCGTTGTCTTGGTGAAGCTGGATTTTCTTTTTCTGCAAATGTGGCCGTTTTTCCGCAAGTTCTGCCTTCAGCTTGTCAAGTAATTATGCGTAGTATGCTCATGTAATGGTCTTTCTTGTCGCCATCATTTTCCCATAAAAAAAAACAGTTTTTGCTTTTTTTGGAACCAGTTCCCTCTTTGCATTCCACGGTTTGGACTGTATTTTTGTTTCGGGCGTATATGGTGTATCCAAGTTTCATCCACAGTAATTAATCGGTGCCAAAACTCGGATTTAGTGCGCCTAAACTGCGCCAACAGAGCGTTGGAAATGTCCATTCAAACACGTTTTTGGTCTAACGTGAGCCAACGCGGCACCCAACGCGCGGACAGCTTTCTCATCTCTAAATGTTGATTTAATATGTGCAAACACGTTCTTTTGACATGTTCATAACCTCTGCTATCTCTCTCACTTTAATTCGGCGGTCGTCTAGCACCATTTGGTGAACTTTGGCGATGTTTTCGTCGGTAGTTGCAGTTTTTGGATGTCCCGAACGTTTATTGTCTCCCAAGCTCTTACGACCACTTAAATTCAGCTGCCCAAAATTTCACTGTGGTAAATGATGGTGCAGAGTCCCCATACACAGAATCCAACTCATCTTTGATTTGCGTAGACGTATTGCCTTTCAAAAACAAATATTCAATGACAGCTCGATACTCGATTTTGTCCATCTTCATAAAAACGCTCACATCGACACACTCAAACGACTGTTACACAACTGTTACACGACTGTTGCGCGTCCAAAATGGCTGAAACTTTGGTGAGTAACTGTCAACAGATGAGCAACGAAATTCACTAGCTTTTATTTACGACTGCTCCTATCTTCATGTTGAGGTTGGAAACTTTTCAGACCACACTCGTAACATGGCTTCTGAACGAATATAAATTTAAGGTAATTCCGTTGTACCGGCAATTTATGTCTAAGATTTTGTATCTTATATTGGCTTGCACCTTTTAGTAATTTTGAAAATGTAAATTTCCAAAATAAAACTTTTAGCGAGTTGAGAAACGTTAATATGTTTTTCTGTAATACCCTCTTAAATTATCCTTGCAAACTTTGTTTTTTTCTTGATTTTCCTGACAAAATCAGCAGCTTCCATTGTCAAAAATCTGCCTAATTCCCTTCAACAGACTCTCCTTTATCGCAGTCATATAACAATAAAAGAGGCATTAAGCTCAAGTTAAAATGCATTGTTGCATAAAAAAATTAGTTCTGTTTAGTTAGAACCAATTGTAAGGAGGGAGAGCCACTCGTTGTTAGTTAGTTATTTTCGTTCGTTATTTTTTTTCGGTAAATAGTGCGTTTCCCATTTCTTTTTCTTTTTTTTTTAGATTATACTCGATAAAAAAGAAGGGACGCTGATGTATGTTGGAAATGATTAATGGATCAGAGAGAGAGGAAAATCCCCGTGAAGATGGCTTGAGTAGACAAGGGCTTTGGACGCTGTAATCGCAACTTCAACTGTTCACAGGGGACGCAACAGATGGATAGCGGCCTAGATAAAACCGGCCAACCATCATACTCTGATAAACTAATGGCCTTATCAGTTTGAATTGCAGGTTTAGCCATTTTCTACCAATTGAATAATAAGTGGTGTAGCGACAGCTAACTACATAAGATAAATCACCCTATACTCTATTGTATATATATTGTAAACAAATGTGAATAACATGAACAAAATATATTGTAGACAAATGTAAATAACATGAAAAAAATATAAATCATTGTAAATGTGTTAAGCAATAAAAAATGCGGGGTGCAAATGAGTTATATGAGCTAGGACAACAGCTGTAGGCAGGTATGCCCGAAGAGGCCCTAGACCGTCGGCAAAAAACCCTGCCAGCCTCTGCGAGAGAACAAAGAAACCCCAGATCATTGGTTACACCAATCTTAATGATAATTGGCATAGGGCAAAGCTAGATGGGTATTTAAGCCGCGGGTCTGGCCCCTGTAAATTATTCTCTCCTGGCAACTACCAGCTCGTGGCTACCCGCTTGAACTCCTGACTGCTTGTTTATGAAAAACCTCTGCATCTCTTCTCTCCTAACCTCGCTATGTTTTAGTCCGGCGTCGTCAGACCCCACACCTTCCTAGTGGGAATCTCTGACTTCGTCTCGCTAAAACTAGCAGCTCCTTGGGAGAGACCACTCCCTCGCGGACGACGGTTGCCGTGGCCCGGCAAAATTTCTTAGCAGCCCTCCTGCGACAATCCAGCCTGCCTCTCTCCGGCTCACACTCGCCTTTGGGATCCGGACGGTTTTCGCCTACCCTCATATACCGAGTGTGAATTCGTGGTCATTCCAAGACCACATTAACTACCTATAAACCTACCCTGTACCTCTTCTCCTGAACATAGTGCACTGTCGGGGCACATACCTATCGAAAAAATGGAGTCAGATAGTAAAGCCGTCATGAAACGCTTGTCCAGGTTATAAACTCAAACAACCCTCACTTGTCAGCAGGGCTAGGGTAACCAGGCACCCCCCTAGTGAAGATCCGACAAGTGATTAGTTTTGTAGTATTTCAAATGTTATTCCTGAGTGAAATTTCTTACCTTGCTCAGTGACCTCGACGGTATCTCTGCCATTGCTCTTTCAAAAACGGCAGGTCATCCATTTCAATGAGCGGTGTGTCCTGCCTATACTTATGAATGGCCCCTTCTCCTATATAGTCTTAAAATAACCGCTCATTGATGAATTCAATGACATTGAGTAGATGTACGTGAGACTACATGAGTACATGACTTCTATGCATTTACCTTTTGAATATATCATTTGGTTGCTTTATCCATATCCTTGACCTTGTAGAACAAAACTCTTATATAACTTCGGTAACATTTTGCAATACAAATCATTTTGTTTATTACTAATGAATTATACTAGTTAATACTACTATAAAATAATAACTATTAATATAAAACTATAGTAATAATATAAATATACATAGTACATTCCAAGTGAAATTTATTTATTGGCTTGAGCTAGGTCGGATATGTAATACGGTTTAGTGGTCACGTAAACGATTAGTTTCATCTTTTGATATGATTATGGTGATCTTTTAAGTAACAACCTAAATACATTTTGTAAACGACGAGCTTACGCAACTTTCAACCCTAGATAAATTTTGTAAATTATATTTGGTAGAATGGTCAAAATATAATGAGAGTATGATGCAGTGAGAAACCCTCTAGAAAATTATCTCCATGTATTTGAAAATCATGGTAAAATATTGGACTTTTCCTTTTCCAAAAGTTTAGACGAACCGTAGCAAAGTGGTCATGCTGACTTCTTCGTAGACCCGAGTCAGATAAATATAAATTCTGAACAAGGGGGTTTTAATTATTTTTTTTACAATTTCAAAACTGCCGGAATACCAGGATCCATTACATTTACCCAATCAGGACATCACTTGACGTTATTCTAAGTGAACACTGATGATGTCACATTTATTTAGATCCGGTTAATTCAAGCAAAGGTGGAATATTTGGCATGAGCAACGTCTCTTGTAGTAATGGACAAAAAGAACAGCTTACGAATAGTTTAATCTATAAGCTAGTGTAGTCAAATTAAATGAAAAGTTAGATTTAGTGTAGTAAAAGAAATAAATTAAAAGGAGAACGGTTTACTGTGGGCACAACATGGTGTTTACCGGAACCCTATTGAGCTTGCTAAGATAAACAGCGGATTCTTTACGGCTCCTAGGCTTCCGCGGTCGAAATAGCTATAAAGTGAGCTGTTTTTTTACTTGTTTGTTTAGACAAAAAGTTCCTGTTGTAGGCGAGAAAAAACAAAACAAATTGACCTAAAGGTAAATAAAAGGGCCTTGTAATCGCTTTTATGGCGCAGTTTGTGATGCAAGAGTGATTAATGAGTTAGTTGTCATGCGTAAAATAAAGGAATATTTCACATCCTCCAGGCGGGTTTGACAAAACGAATAATTTACATATTTAAAAGAGAAAAAAAACTAAAATGATTTCTCAAGTCAAATCGCAGTAGCTATTAAGTAATAAAATAAATTAAATAAATAAATTCTATCAAAACAAAAATAAATAAAATAAAAATAGCATTTAAATATTTGTGTTTTTCTCATATTTACATTCACATTAAAATAGTAACAAAAAGTGAATTTCAAATCTATTACAAAGTTTGTTCCGATTTTAATGTTTAATTTTTATAAATATTTGATTTATGAACGATTTTTTATTCATATCTTTTGTAAAAAATTTCGAGTAAGCGGTGAGGTTCAGACAAAGTTAAGCAAGTTTAATGATTTCGCGTGTTTCAGGGCGCCTTTCGCTTCGGAAGGTGGCGTTTAGATTGTAAGTGCTATGTGGTTTTCGCTAGGCTACCTACATCAAATTTAATTTCTGGATTGGCTACTTCTGCATTCAAGAAGCTACTCATTTATCCTCACGAGACTGAATGAACCACTACCAGACGCTGTAGGGAATCAAACCTAAATCTTTACAGTTAGAATTCAGCGCGCTGGCCATTATATGGCGCCCTGGCTACGGCGACGGGTCTCTAGGATTTGTTTTCAGTAAAAGGCACTTACCTCAAAGTTCCACCCTGTTTATGTTAAGTTGGTGATTTGATGCTTGATCAAATTTTGACCATTTTACCATTTCACCATTTTGACAATGTTACGGGAAAATGGCTTAAACCATGTAAATCCCTATGTGGACAACACTCTGACCTTTTGACTTGTTGATCGATTACCATCCAACTTACATAAGCTAAAACATTAGGATATTGTTGCTTGTTGATTACAAAGGACATATGCTTTCAAAATTTTACTATCAATTAAATGCGTGAAAATTAGTGCACAAACGCAGGCCGTCATTGCTGCTTAAATTTTGAAATAGCATGACCACTGGTCCTACGTCTAATTGCATTGTGTGTACAGAGAAACCTTGAAATTTTATAGAATTAAAATCGTTAATTTCATAGGGTAACAGTACATTTTCATCAGTGTGGTCATCTTCGCTGGTCTTGGTAACTCAAATACTATGATCTTTCGCCTCGATTAGTTCAAGGTTCGTTCTGCTAAAATAATTTTATATAATTATTTAATAAGGCCACAAATATCCTTGCTTAATTATTTATTTAATGTGGCTTGGTTTTTGAGATGACTGTTTAAATTTGCGTAAGAATGTGAAAGAAATTTAATTAATCAACCCGCATTGGTGCTATATTTGATGATTTATTAACCCTAAAAAAGATTCCAACAGTATTTATAACACCAAACATTCTGCAAATAATTATTAGTAAACATATACATAAAGGATTTCAAATGAACGTTAAGTATATGTATTACATAAGAACGTGGTACATTTTTGCATATATTTTTATATATTTAGACTAGATTTACTTACGTTGATTCTCTGGCCTGCGTCAGGATATTATCATTGAACATTGTTCATTTATTTTGTGCGTTCTTTAATAAAGAAATGCTTAATATATATTAAATTTAATAAAATGGAATTTCGTCCATGACTAGAAGTTCCCGTAGCTCACAATGTGCACGCCTCGTTTTCAAGTGACCCTCCTTCTTCGATCATGGCTCCATATTTTATATTGCTCCTATCATCTCCATGAATTGTATTTTCTACATGGTACTCCTTGAAAAATGAAAAATGCATTTAGTAAAAATAATTTTCTATGCAATGTACTTAAATAAAAAAAATAGGAAGGCCGTCGCTGCTTGTATAAACTAGCCAGTCTGTTAAGTATGGCCCTTGCAGTTAAGGGTAAAAAGTACAAATATGCCTAGAAAGAGTGTGACATATTTTGTAGGAAAGGGAAAGTGGCAGGGTGTGACCAGTGGCCCATGAAATAGATAGGGGAGGGTAGGGCCAGGTAAAAAGTGCTCCAGCAAGATGGCTTCGTAATGAGCCCCCGCCTGGAGCATAGGTTTTTACAGGCCTGACCTCGGTGTCATCTCGATGTCAATTACCTCCCGCCATTTACTTTCTTAATGTCTTAGCCCCTCAGGAAAAGTAACTAGTTGATTTATTAAACTTGAATCAACACAGCTAGAATCGGTGCTTTCTAAACCTGTTGCATGCAGGAGGAAAAGTAAAGATCTAGTAATTAGTAATAGTAAGTAATTCGGTTAGCAATTACATAAGGTGGTCCCTATTTACTGACATAATAAGGGGCATTTACTATTGTTCTCAGGACTTTTGATTGAAAGGATTGGATACGCTTAATGTTCGACTTTTTTGCTGTCCCCCATAGCTCTATTCCGTATGTCCAGATTGGTTTAAGTATAACTTTGTAGATTAGTAGTTTATTTTCTATTGAGAGATGGGATGTCCTTTGAAGTAGTCTGTACAGTTGTCCAAAGCGTCTGTTTAGTTCTTGTCTTTTTAGTCTCGTATGTGGGTTCCAGGTCAGTCGTTTGTCAAGATGGAAGCCTAAGTACCGTACTGTCTCGAATACAGGGAGAGGAATAGAATTAAAATAAACTAGTGGACAAGACTTGCGACAAAGGGTGAAGGTAATGTGGGAGCATTTTGCTTCATTAACTTTGATCCGCCATTGATTGCACCAATACTCGATCTCGTCAAGGTGTTTTTGAAGGTTATGGGATGCTATGTCGGGGTCTGGGTGGGATGACAAGACTGCAGTGTCATCTGCAAATGTGGCCAAGAAGGTATTGGGAGTAGAGGGGACATCAGCGGTGTATAGGTTATAGAGGATGGGGCCCAGGACACTGCCCTGTGGAACTCCTGCACTTATGGGATAGTAGTTAGAGTATTCTAAACCACAGCGGACTTGGAAGAAGCGGTTTGAAAGGTAGGACTGTAGGATTCCCTATTTACTATACTTTTAATATTGATGTATTTACAATGCGCTATAAAATCGTTATATGTAATTGTCGTGCTGATCACTAGGGGGCTCAGTTTATACCTGATTATCCCTAAAGTGGCGAGGAGACGCCCGCCGCGGGCTAGGATCACTACAACCTATTAGCCACCGTCCGGTGAGCGCCCAGAAAGAGATAGAGCGGGTGGACCTATGGTCTTTCACCCTGACCGCCGGCCTAGTCAACAGGGCAGCCTAATTCGCTTTGATCTGACTCCATAAGAAATTTTAGAAGGTGTGTGTGCCCCGACAGTGCACTGCGTTCAGGAGAAGAGGTACAGGGTAGGTTTATAGGTAGTTTATGTGGTCTTGAAATGACCACGAATTCACACTTGGTATCTAAGGGTAGGCGAAAACCGTCCGGACCCCAAATGCGAGTGTGAACCGAAGAGAGGCAGACTGGATTGCCATGGGATCATGGGGACACTGCTGATAAAATTTGCAGGGCCACGGCAACCGTCGTCCGCGAGGGAGAGGTCTCTCCCAAAGAGGTGCTAGTTTTAGCGAGACGAAGGCAGAGATTCCCAGTAGGATTGTGTGGGGTCTGACAAACGCCGGACTACAACATAGCGAGGTTAGGAAAGAGAGATGCAGAGGTAGTTGAATGAGAAGTCCATGGTTTTGAGTAGAGCAGCAGGCGCCAGTGCAGAGAGAGTAGTTTTCCAAGAGGAGGTCCGATTAGTTATGCTAATTTTCTGGGAGGCCCAAGCTTATATAGGAAGCCAGTAAGTCCCCACCAACGGCTGTCTCCCCCACTACTTGCACCCCCACTCTCACTGACGTCATAACCTTTATTAAACATATGAAAACAGTGATAGATATGATTTGATCGAGAGGTGGCCACAACAGTAATGTTTTAATATTTGTTATAGAACTCATCCCTTCCAAGTTCATAAAAGTATATCCAACCACCCTAATCCCCTAGCACAGTTATTACACTGAGCCACTCATCCCTACAATCCTCGTTGGGGACTAAAATAGTAACGGCCTCGTAACCGGCTGTTGTAAACACTGTATTAAAGAGATCATTTATCACAATTACTTATTGCCTAATGAGTCAGATTGTAATTTTATCATAATAAAGTTGTTACAATCAAAATATTTGTTATACTTGGAGGGGATCGATACCTTAATATATCAAACATAAACCAATTGTATTGTATTATTTCACTATTAGTCAAAATATTGCCGTCTTGATGAGTAATTAAGACGCCGACATGAAATTAGACGCATGGGATGATGGGGCTACTTGGCGCGGTGGTTCCAGACGGGCAGGCAGGGAACGTATCACTAATTAGCTAATGCATATTGCATAATGATTGACATTATCGAAGTAAAGGGATCACGTGGTTAAAGTGGAAGTAGTGCACAGAGTGGCAACAGGGCTTGCCACATATTGAACCCGCAATTAAACCCACTCACGCTTCTAATTTCTTGACGGCAAGTGTAGTTATAGTAATCATCTTAGGCTAATTGATCCTATATAATCCATACTGCAGTGAATATTTATTAAAAGAGCTCTTAACATTATCTAACCTTTAGTGCATGTTGCTGCGCACTTCATGGAGCTTGTTGACTATAGCTCATTGTTTCTTCAAACGCAGCGGTAAAAAATCCAGAGAATACCTCGAAGGGATGGAGACTGCAGATGAAAGGAAATTAAGCCAGAGGGTGTGTAAGCCTGAGTAACTCAGTGATTCCGTAATCTCCGCGACTGTGAGAGGGATTCCAAGTGGGAATCAAGTGTTCAACATATACAGGAATTTTTTTTTTTTTTTTTTTCCTTAGCTCTCAAACTTATAAAAATAGGATGTGGGAAAAACAAAGAAAAATTATTTTGGGCTAATGAGTGCCTTTCACTAAGGGGAGTCCCCCATTTGAAGGATGTTTGATAAGGATATAGGGTGTGGAATGCCTAAAAAGGCGGATGGAATCAGGAAGGTAGTGAGAGTCTACCATCATACATCATACAGGAAAGGTCTACTCTAGTTAGTAGAGTTAGTCTTTGTGTTACAAATCTACGGGAATAAAAGAATGTTAATCCTTTGAATTTTATCTTTGAAAAAAAAGAATACCAATTATACAGCAGCGGTGGGTGGTGAGGCTCACTCAAGAGTTACAATGAGTGACCTTTAACTGACTTAAAAACTATTCAGAGCCTAGTGCCTCGAGTTGAACATGTAGTAACCGTGATAGACAGACCTGTCATGGTGGTCCAGGCGTGCATTAGACTCTGTTCTGAGCATGTTTTGCCCCACGCGTGAGCAACTTCTGCAGCAAACCAGGTGATACCACATGCGGTTACAAGGCAGCTCGAGCACTTGACCTCAACCGACTGGCGTGGTTTCTGTTAAGCACCCGCACACTGCGACACTTACCGGTGGCCTGCTGGTATAATCCACTTCATCTTAAACATACGAAAAATCACGTGGTTCGCCACCTGGATGTCCTTATGGTGACTTTTGGTGATATGGGGGCGATAATTGAGGAGATCTCCGTCTTTTAAAGTGCAGGCTTGCAATCCTGTTTTTAATTAGATAAAATAATGTATTAGTATCAAATGTTGTCATTGCACAATTTGTGGACAAAACATTTCATTCACCCATAATATTAATTAACAATATCCCAGATCCCACACCGTCAATAGTTTTCCTCTACTTTCTAAATTCTTTTCCGTTTTTTTATATATTTATTGAATACAATTTAGTTACTAAAAAACTGATGAACTATGATGTAACTAAGAAAACATTGACCCTTTGTTGCAAAAGATCATTACATTTTTAACAGCTGTTTTTTAACAAGACGAAGAAGAAACTTTCATTCTAATCTTTATCTTCGTATAAAAACATCCATGTGAATTATCGAAATGGTATTATTTATCAGGAAATTGTGTTCAATGCTGAACGAGTGTTGGAAACTGGAAATTGTGAATGGTGCGTAACGAATGGAACTTCTGTGTGAATTGTTGATTCTGAATTGAATATTGTAAAGTAGATATTTCAGAATAAACATCTCTGATTGGAACATTTTTTTTTTTTTATCTAAATCTGATTTATGTCGTGATCGTTTTTCCATAGAATTGTATATCGCATTTCTACAGGGGTAAAACGATTTTCAAGAGAAAATATAAGCTAATCATCACTGCAATCTACAGAGGGGTCCAAAAAAATGTATCCATTGTTTAAAAGTCCATAACATGCAAACTAATTGACGGAGTTGTCTCATTTTTGGTAGTGTAATAGTTTGTAGTTCCGGCAATCGCCATACAAGCGTTGTATTGCATTGTTTTGTTTTGTCAGATGACAGTCGCCAGATAGTTAGTGTTTTATTGTTAGTTGTACCTTGTTAATCGAGTAAACATAGCTGGCGTAAGGCTTACATTTGATGAAAGGAAGTCTGTTTTAAACTGGTATTTTAAGTACGAAAGGTACTTAAAGGTACACGTAGAGGTGCTGTAGAGTATCCACCACGTTCCCCAGACTTAACTCCTATGGACTTTTACCTGTGCGGAACACTAAAGGGCGTTGTATCGACAAAAGCCACGCACATTGGGTGAACTTCGAGAATCCATTGTACATTCATGTGCAAATATCCAACTGAACACAGTAGTTCGTGCTCCAGTTCGGCGGCATCGTTTGTGTGTGGATGTTAATGGTGACCATTTCGAACACCTACAGTGATATCTTTAAGTTGGACTTTAAGCTACACTTTCACCAAAAAATGAGACAACTCCGTCAATTAGTTTGCAAGTTATGGACTGTTAACCAGTGGATACATTTTTTTGGACCCCTCTGTATTTATAGACTTATGCTATACCAAATAGGTACAAATGTAACTAAATAATTGCTTATACAGTAGGGAATTTTTTTTTTCTCTCTTGATAATTCAATCATTTTTAGGGTATTATTGCATTTCATATTCCAAATTATTGGAATCTTCTGGATAGACGATAGTGGAAGATACTTTGAATTTTAATTTCTTAAAATAATAAATAACATTATTCTGGTACAAAAGTTCATACAAATACAAATGTATACAGACAAATATTAAAACTAACAGTAGTTTTAGGGTGGTTATAAGAGCCATTTAAATACTATTCAAATACTAGCTATTAAGCTACTAGCTATTTAAATACCCGACTTAGTAGGCAAGACAGGAGAGGCAAAACGTGTTTACTACCTCGTGACAAGACTCCGAATGCTCAAGCACCAAGGTCGGGATAGTCACCTATAATGCTAATAATAGGCTAATAAAATTTTATTGACGTTTGCGCCAATTTTTTCTTATGATTTTTGAGGAGTGCTCCAATAGCACTCAAAATCAAGCAACGGTTCATTTGATCTTATAGAAGTGCTAGCCCTACTGCTCAGCTAGGGAGGGCAGTATCAATGGACTGCTAGTTTCAGATTTTTTTGAATTTTTCATGAACAGTTTGTGATTCCTATTCTTTCTTATCTATTCTTACCTATTACAAAACGTACACTCCAACGTACACTGAAACTTGTGGATAACTAAAACTTGAAAATAAATGGGACTTATAAGAGGGGGGAAAAAACACTTCGAACCACAATTTAGCCTCGCTTAAACGACAATGGTGCACAAGATACTTTTCTGTATTAATAAAACACGACGTTTGTAGAAAATTGTTGTACTAGTGTTCGTATATACGATCTGGTACGAGATTTGATACTATAGGGTATACAAATATATTATTTATTTCATATAATACATTTTATATGGCGAAAATAAAGTTTAAAAATACAAAACGCAATTTTTTTCTTTAATGATTTGGAAAATGGTCGTTTTGTTTAACTCACATGTCTTTCCAATGACTTAATGCAAATTTCACATATGTGGTTCTCGTTTGATGCAATATTTTTAGTACTTTAATTTATAAAAAGTTTTAGTGAAAAACTAAAAAAATAAATTTTCTTGGTTTTTGGGACAACCCTTAAACAGTATGAGCAGATAATTAATACGGGCTTTAATAAACTCTTTTTACATTTAAATGAAGAGATTTAAAGCGTTTCCAGCTTTGGGGGAATTAATTAGCCTACAAACCCTGTGTTGCCTGATCTCCTTACGTGACTCTATCCCGGACCTCAGTCCTATCACAAAATAGTAAACGTATGTAGCAGTTTTTACTCGTTTACGTTTTTGAATTCTGTTTCCTCAAATTATCTTAGTTTACTATCGTTCCGAACTTATTTCTTAGTGTTCCATTTTATTGAATACATTTTCATTACATCAATAACCCTTTTCATGCGTATCTGCTCTCCAAATATAGCCAAATGCTGTCCAAGTATGAAAGAGCGACAGAACTTGATATTTAATAATTAAATACTTTATTTTATCGTCTTAACTAAACGCAGTCCCTTAGCTCACAAAATATGTACTTAAAACATCAAGAGGACAGCAGGAAGTCCTCGACGGACAAGATGAAGACAAGAAGTCCAGAAGCCTCAGCACAGAAAGCCACCTTAAATACACAAATGGATCTACGAAGACTTACTCCACTATACTTTCCGGAGCCTACGAAAATTCATCGTTGGAGGTATAGGTGTTCGTACTGCTATTTAAGCAATTCATTCCCACCCTCATCACTCCAATGGACATATTTCCCGTCGGACCTGGCTGCTTCCCAATTCTACACTTCACTCAGCAGATCTCCTGGTTAAATTGCAGTAAGTGGTGCTGATTTCAGCTCTCTGCGAGCATGACATTGAAGCCATAACCAATGTTTGATTGGATTTGACACCAGTACGTAAAATAAACCAGATACTCTGTCATCGAGGTCTGCGGCTACAGTGTAGTTTTACTTGTTATTCAACAAAGTATCCTTCAAGCGAAATCTCCGATATCACAAGTGTTTTAATAATGTTTTTAAAAGTTTGAACTAAATGTATTTAATTACATAAGTACTTAATTTAGTGTAAAAGTATAAATAATGTTTCGTTAGTTTAATAAATTGAATAAAATTCTGGAAGAAACCCCCAGAATAGACCTATTTTAGTGCGAAATTTCAAAATGATCATGTAGGATTTTGCTTTTTAAACCTATTATTCAAGATCGGCGAAGATCTGATTAGAACTCTGGTTTCCATTTCCCCCCCAAAAAAGGGGGAAATCCTTCAAATCCCCTATTCATTGCAAACTGCTAGTTAAGAGTCACGAAGCTACCCGAAATTGCGACTGACAGCCCCGAACTTGTCACTGCCTGCAAAATCCATCCTGCCACACTACTCTACGCCTTCGGTAGCCCAGACGAGTGAAATCATATTAAGAACTTGAAGGTGTAGTGCCGTCTTTGTGTTGTTTCTTCCATTAGGTCCGTTCCTGCTAGGTATAACGTACTTTCCTGTAAGGTATTAGCTATTTTTTATACTAGGTAATAGGCACTTTCCTGTTATGTATTAGGTACATTCCTGCTAGGTATTAGGTCCAACATTTGTTGAAAGTAGCCTCAAATCGGTTTTAACTTTTAATAATAATCTGATATGGCTTGCTCCAAAATTTATTTAATATCAGTGGGTGAAAAAATAACTGCCATTAACACGAAAATGTTAATATTAATCATATCCTAAATCTGTTGAGCTTAAACTATCGTGTTGCTTTCTTTTACCAGTAAATTATAATTATACAATTGCGAAACAATTAATTAGTTAGTATAAAATACTTTATTTTATTTTATTCTTATTTTAACCAATGGAATCAATGGCAAAATGGTATACATACTTATTATTCCGAAAAACCGGACCTCCTCTCAGCTCAAACTAATTTTAAAATTGTTGTTAAAAAAATAAATATTATATTTCCCTTGATGTTATGTGTTGATGAGAAGTCATGTCTGAAATTTTCAGATCAATTTGTCCAACTATATCACATATTATTTTTGTTATTAATATATTTTATGAATTTTTAGTTTTATTCACGTTGTATTTTATTATTAGCTAAAGTTATTTTCTATGGTCGTCCAGAAATCAGTTCAACTAATATTGTAATGAAATGTGATGCAAGTGGCCAACTAATGAGGTGTTGAAGCAAGAAATATTAATATTTGCAGGCGGCATTTCGTATGGTTAGCAGCCCTTATATTAATAATAATAAGTTGTATTTCTGTGTTTTAAATAATCTAATGACAGATATAACCATCTGTAGCCACCGCTAACTGCATAAGATAAATCATCCAATACTCTATTGTATATATATATTAAATTAATTCAAACAAATGTAAATAATATTACCAAACCATAAATCATTGTAAATATTGTAAACAATAAAAGGCGCAGCTGCAAGTCAATTAGTTAGACACTGGAGACCCTCACTCACTACCCATAGCAGGTAGTAAAGTGACGCAGACCAGGCCAGGCCTAGGGCTGCCGAGAACAAAGGGCCATAGCATACTCAGCTGGCATTGGGTACAATAAAACCTGATACGATTGGATACTAACGAAGCCAGCTGGGTATATAAGACCCCGGGTTTGGCCTGTAAATCATTATCCCGACCACTCTCTAACTGATGACTTGCAGCTGCACTGATGTTTCAAGAATTGGCCTTCTCATTTATGAAAACCTCTGGACCTCACTTTCTAACCTCGTTATGTTTTAGTCCGGCCTTGTCAGACCCCACACGCTCCTAGTGGGATTCTCTGCCTTCGCCTCGCTAAAACTAGCAGCTCCTTGGGAGAGACCTCTCTCTGGTGGACAACGGTTGTCGTGGCCCTGAAAACTTACCAAGCAGTGTTTCCCACGGCGATCCAGTCGGCCTCTCTCCGGTTCACACTCGCTTTTGGGATCCGGACGGATTTCGCCTACCCTCAGATACCGAGTGTGAATTCGTGGCCATTCCAAGACCACACAAACTACCTACACTACCTACCCTATACCTCTTCTCCTGAACATAGTGCACTGTCGGTGCACATACCTATCAAATGTGGAGTCAGATAGTACGACCTGTCATGAAGCAATTGTCCAGGTCATAGCCTAATCAACCCTCCCTTCGTCACCAGGCCTAGGGTAACTAGGCACCTCCCTCGTGACAACCCAACACCATCTTAAAAGGGCCATTTGACTCCACAAGAACATGAATTTAATTAATTTTTTTCTAAGCTCAGCACTTTATTGCATAAATAAAATGTGTGGGAGCGAAACGTGTGGCACTAAAACGCTAAAATCCCTTCATCTGATCGTAGAGTGAATCCTCAAGGCCAAAGATTTCCTGAGAGGGAGAGTTAAAGATAAAATTGAAATGCACAAATTATGAAGGGAGGTAGGAAAGGCCGTTGTTAATGGTAAGTGGGAAGATGGTAGGGAAATTGCGTCAAGACCTCCTCAGCATCTACTCTCCTTTTTAATCTGATTCTGGCCACTCCCTCCCTACTTTTCATCCTTACCCTCCCGGCCGTCTTCTCTGGACTGTCGTAGCCTCCTCATCACCCTCCAGAGGATATACCTCCTTTTCATTTCTCTAACAGCCTGTAAATCGCACTTCCCTCATCATGCCCTAGCTAATCACACGTATTAATTTTTACCCCTTCATTGTGAAAAATATATTTATCCATGAAATTTTTAGTGAACTGTTACTCCCTTAGCTCAACCTACTAATAATATATAAATTTAGTTTGATTTTACTATACCATTGCCATATATATGTACTTGTAGGGATGCTCCTTAAAATACGCTAAATATATGAGCTCCCGTACATACCTCTTGGAATATAAATAATTAAATGTAAGTAAGTAGAGACGACTGGTAGGACCAAGCGTGAGAAGTCTGTTTAGTCAGCGAGGGTTGTTCTAGATTCGCTTTTGGGGGATTTTGTCACGTACGTTGAGAATGCTTAATTTTAACAAACGGATGTCTGGATTGTATGTTACTTCTTACTCGTTGCGCAAAATAATTTGTTTTTCGTCCAGGTTTTGTCTTTTCAAACCAAATGGGAGACCGAATTTGCACAGGTTAAGCCCAGGGTAATCATTCTCCTATAAAATATGTGTTTGCTCGGGAAACAGAATATTCCATGACTGTCATCAATGTATCCTTTAGCAATATACATTTTAGGACGATGCGCTCTGCTTTTACAGCTTGTCTTGATATGCATTCAATAGTGATCAATCGTTTATAACCTATATACAATAAATAGCCTTTCATCGCATGTTTTACTGATTCCATCTAACACTACGTTTTTAATTAATTAACGACATGGAGGGACAGGAGGGGCTGCTTGTTATAATTTAATATGAAAGCTTAATTTCAAATGCGCTACAAGATTAGCAAAACTGATTAAGCGGAAAATCCTGCTTCGAAACTCTTCAAAGAAGCTGGATTCCCTCCCCCGGTAATCATAATTAAGGTACAGGATTATGTGAAACCTGCATTCATAATGGGGACAATATGTCCTCAGCAATATATACCCAGGATGTTGGATTGAGACTTCTGAATACGGCTAAATTGGGATAGTAAATTCTCTGTATACATACAGAGTGGCTATAGAAGGAAACAAACAATCTGCATATTCATCTAGGTTCTATTTTACTCTTACAAATATCAGCTTTTTGATGTAAACCGTTCATTAGAAACTTTTATGATTGGATGCAAAGGTAATTAAGATAAAATGACTTGAAAAAAATAATGTTTACTCTGTTAGAATATAAATAATATTCAAAGTATTCTGTAGTTAATGCAAAAACATAAATTCAATAGAGTTATTTACAAAATTATATTCCTACTGGCAACTAACAAAAATATAATAACTAATTAACAACAACTTTATTATGATAGAAATTACAATCTGCCTCATTGGGCTATAAGTAGTTGTAAAACTCCCTATGAACGGTAACAAAAACAGTTTGTTTGTAGAGCGACACAAATACGATTTGTTAGAGTTTAGTGCAGGGGCTAAAGTCTATGTTAACTAAAAGGAATAAATTCAAACATCTTTTAAAATTTAACTAGGAGAGAAGACAAAGTGGATTAGTAATTTTATAGACTTTATTTAACCTATTTATTTTTGAATTCCTACCGACTTAATTTTTTGATATTTTTTATTTTTTTATTAATAAATACATTATAGCGACCGCTAACTATATATGTAAATTACCCTACACTCTGGTTCATAATTAATGTATTATAATAGAAAATGTCATGTAACTTCATTATGTAACTTCTGGTAATAAATCAGAGAGGTCGGAAGTCGTAGACAAGTAACTAAAAGGGTGCGGCAATAAACCAAGAGAATTAGCCACCTGGTACCATAAAACCTGGGCAAAGGACACTTACCCCTATTAAAATAGACCTTCAGTCACGTTCCCACGGTCAATAAATCATGCTAGTATATAGATATAACTAAGTATACCATATACCAAGGCCATATATCGTAAAACATACCCGTGGCCGACAGGCTCCGCCTCCCGGCAGGGAAAGGGCACGGGTATTTATATCAAGGGGTTTTCGCCCTGAGACACTCAGTCTCTCAGTCTTCATAGCGCACGACTTATCACTAACCCCAGGGCACCTGGCCCTGGTGGGCTACTCTGTCTCTTAGTCTTCCGAGTAACTTGAGACCAGGGGCACTTGGCCCCTGGTAGGCCCCACTCTTCATTCTTTTCTAGTTTCGACATACCGATAGCCGCTACCACCGTCGCGATACGCCTACTCAGCCTTCCGCTAATCTACCCTCGCAAGGCCGATCTCTACGACGGCCCTTTGCCTCACAGCCTATAGCAGACCTCTGACGACTTGTACTTATTACGCTGCCGATCTCTCGCCCGAACTCTAAAACTGGTCTTATTCTTTATGAACCTCTGAACCTCATCCTGAACACAGTGTCTTGTCGGGACACATCCCTATCAATAAATGGAGTCAGATATTAACGCCTACATGGAACATGGTCCATGTTATTAACTACAGCAATCCGACAATTGTTGACCTCCGACAATTGTTCACCTTTTCCGACAATTGTTCACCTTTTCCGACAATTGTTCACCTCCGACAATTGTTCAACCAATATCCCGACAACATAATTTGTTATCTTTATATCCTTATTTGGCTTCTGAGCGATGGCATGATAAATCTTGAAAAGCCGCAAAACTTTTCCAATGTTCCAGCTAGCCATTTTTTGGCCAAAGAATATTTCGAAGGGTGATCCCCTAATTGAGCATAGATCCGAAGGAAAGTTCAACCATTACAGAATGGATAGAGTATTATATTTTGATACACAAATAGTCATACCTGATGTATACATGAAAGTCAATAGCAGAGCTCATTGCCTCTCTGCGTTCATTCCATACGCAAACATCGTCATATTCACTAATCACGTGCATGCAGTCATTCCTCTTTTGAAATGAACATTTCCTCACCACTAGAACGATTAGAAACTGCCAACAACAGAAAATGTCACAAATTAGTTTTAGATTCTCATAGAAACTAAAGGGAATAAGCAATATTCAGAGAATTTGACACCTATTACCATAAATAGCCCAAATATCCCTTTATTTTCCCCTTATCCTTAATCTTATAATTAGAGAGCTAAGAAAAAAAAAATTACCATAAATAGTTATATTATAATAATATAAAGTGCCGAGTGGGAAAATCCAATCAGATCACAAGATTACCACATTTGTGTCAGCTCCTTATCAAAAGAAGTCCCAGTTGATTCCAACTTTAGAGATCTACAGTTAAAGCAACCTCAAAACTAAAACTAAGGTACACTAGATCAGTTAGTTGTAAACTGGCTTTGGATATTTTTACGGACCAGTTGACTAGATTGTCACATGAATGCAGATTAAATAGGATTAAGCTGAATGATTAAGATAGGATTGATGTAGTGAACATCACAAATTCAATTGATGGAGATTTATTATTAAAACCGTTGTTAAAGCACCACGATTGACCATCACATAGGACTGAATATTCCAATACAGACAGAGTTATTTACTTTTCTCGCCAGTATATCGTTTAATGAGGTATATTGAAGAAAATAAAAAGTTATGTAATAGAAATGTACCACCACCAAAGAAAAAATTCTGCTAAGACCGTGGACTCGATTCCGGGACCTCCCCAATATCAATCTTTTTGGCCTAACTCGCGCAAAGGTACGCAGTGTTACATTTACAGATACGCGGGAGGGGGGGGGGGGTATATTGAGCCAACACCATAATGAATTTTTCTCATATAAATTCCTAAATTTCTCTTATTTTGAAGTTCACTGCTTTATTTGGCATTTATTTATATTAGTACCAATATAAAAAAATAACAATGCCTGTTATTTATTTTGTATACGATCCCTTCGTTCTATGTTAGCAGAGGTAGAAATGATTTATTTGATCAGATTAAAAAAAATGCCTTGTAAATCTGCCAATTAATTTTGGACTAAAACATGATAACGGAAAGTATGGATGGATCTTTGTCACGGCTACTGGTCCAACTAGTACATGTATAAATTCATTTTAAAAAGAAATATTTTGTAAATTTAAAATGATATAAATTGAATTAAATTTAATATTTCAAAAAAAAAAGATAGCAAAGTTTTGCAACTCGTTTTTAAAAAACATGAACCTCGGGGAAGTCATGACATGTTATTACATAATGAATAAAGTACATACAGAGATAAATTCAACAGAAAGTCATACACCACATTGAGTGACACATTCTATTCCATTGACCTTCTTTGGATAATTTATAATGCCAACTGTAAACACTTATCTATATAAATTATAATGAAGCATTGTAAGCTTATTCAATGTAATCCGGATTGACCTTTAGCTCCAGAGGATTGCGCAACCTGTGCCCAATACACCTTTGTGTAGGGCAGGCTGCAAGTTCAGTTACAACTATTTACATAACTGCTCCATCGATATTGATAGCGGTCCAGAATCCTCTCTAATTAACTCTCTTTTTTATTCACTATTATTCGTAATTATCGTTATTAAATTGCTACTTCATTTTAAATTACATATTTTATTTAATAACCACAACGTTTGATAGCTGGTATTGTATTTTTATTGCAGACGTTTTCAGTATTGTCTTTGAAATATCCACATGGATTACTATCCAACAGTTAACAGTTACGTATTATATAAATTGATTGAGAATATATAAAGATTACTTCTTTATTGTGATCAAATTATAATCTACCTTATTAGGCAATAAGCAACTGTGATAAATGTTTTCATTCATACCATATTTACAATTTTCATTCACATGGTCATTCATACAATATATACAAACAGCCCAGAGACCTCCAAAATCTACATGGTTGTCACCTCCCTCGCGTGCTAAAGAAGAAACAGAGTCTTGAGAAGTCCCCCACGCTCCTCCATCCAGTGGTGGCAGACGAAAAGTGCGAAAGCCAAATATTGTCAGGACATGATTGGAGAAACTGGCCATTGCCAGGACTCCCACTGTCACGCAATCATAGCAGGTCACGAGGCCACTGCCGTTTCAGTCTCCGAGGAGGATTATAGGAATGAGTGGCGCAGTGCAAAGACTGTGCTACAGGATTAGGGTGGTTGGAAAGGCTACTGTGGAATTTCATAAACTTGGAAGGGATGAGTTCTAGAATGTAGGGTATATTAAGGTCGTTATGAAGGGTTTTGTTGCTGACGTAATAAGGGTCATTTACTATTGTTCTCAGGACTTTTAGATTAGGACTTAGACTTTTGGATACGCTTGATGTTCGACTTTTTTTGCTGTCCCCCATAGCTCTATTCCGTATGTTGAGATTAGCTTGAGTATAACTTTGTAAATTATATTGAAAGATGGGATGTC
This sequence comes from Acanthosoma haemorrhoidale, assembly GCA_930367205.1. Classification (NCBI taxonomy): domain Eukaryota; kingdom Metazoa; phylum Arthropoda; class Insecta; order Hemiptera; family Acanthosomatidae; genus Acanthosoma; species Acanthosoma haemorrhoidale. The sequence continues at coordinate 183,113,482 of OV884011.1, read as the reverse complement.
CTTCGAAGTAGTCTGTACAGTTGTCCAAAGCGTTTTTTTAGCCTCGTGTGTGGGTTCCAAGTCAGTCGTTTGTCAAGATGGAAGCCTTAGCACCGTACTAACTTGGACACATGGAGAGAAATGAAATTAAAAGAAACTAGTGGACAAGACTTGTGGCAGAGGGTGAAGGTAATGTGGGAACATTTGGCTTAACATAAATCCACCATTGGTTGCTCCAATGCTCGATCTCGTCAAGGTGTTTTTGAAGGTTATGGGATGCTATATCGGGATCTGAGTGGGATGACTAGATGGCAGTACCCCGTGGAACTCCTACTTTTTATGGAATAGTAGTTAGAATATTCTAAGCCACAACGGACTTGGAAGAAGCGGTTTGAAAGGTAGGACTGTAGGATTAGGAAAAGGGTCTGTGGTAAATATCTATTGAGCTTGTAAAGCAAACCTGCGTTCCTAACCCTGTCAAAAGCTTGAGCTATGACTTACATATTAAATGTATTCTTTCAATTATTTTGAGTCAATATTTTGACATCAATACCCCAGGTAGTCTTGCTGTGAAATAGGTTTTCATTGCAATAATCTATATAAATGACTTTAAATTTCTCTAGAACGGGTGGTGATTCCTAGGGATTTCTATTTGTAAAAATGTTCTTTTAATGACGGTGAAATACTACTTAGTATTTTTGACCAAAAACACTTCTGTTTATCATATTTAATTTAAAGTCACCTTATCGACAAAAACAAATTGTAGATAGTAAAAATGCTTAAAACATATAGAGCTTGTAATAACTGCAATTTTCATTGCTTTTAGGCTCCAGAGGACACTTCGAATATCAATACACTTTTAGCGGATACTTTTATTCCAATTATCTAAGTTTTCTAGCTTGAAGTTAGCATTTTCAGAATGTCCACTACAGTTGAATCATCCCTAAAAACTTAGTCAAATAACTCATTTTGAGATTTCAAAAAGTTTGCAGTTTGTTTAAAAAATACGAACCATATTAAATTATGTTCTATAATATTAATCCCAGCTCTGCCTTTGTTTATCAGTAGCACAATAGACTGTAACTAATGCTAATAGAATCATAAAAATTTATATATATATATATATTTTATTTTTTTATTCCAAAACTAATGGGTTTAAGAATGTGTTGTTTTTTTTTACTCTATTGATATCGTTTGTAGAAATACCTTGGCATACCGAACTATTGCCGGTATGTATTGTGGTCAATAATCGAAATCGAAATATGGGTCTCTTGACCAACTGCTATCAAAAGCAATCACCAGAGGTATTTCTTTGATGAAACGCTCCGCTGAAGTCAAGACCTATTGCCTTTTCCTTTACAGACCATACCAAAATCACTTCAGTCCGGTATGGCTCGTTGGCCTTTTCGAAGTCAGAACTAAGGAGGCTCTTCGGAGGAGCTGACCACTCGGCGATCAATAATAGACCATTATCTTCAACCCCACGAGAAAAAGTAGTAGAAAATATTTGTAAGCGATAAACTGTTTTACGCCATTTGTGCCCGTTAGCGGACATTAAGTAGGATAAGGGAGCCTTCATCTGAATAGATTTTATGTTCTTCAAAGAAGAATTAGAGCTCATGTGTGCAATAACAAGCTAGTCCAAGGATTACTTTTTTTTTTTTGGTTGATTACGATTTTTTAGGATTTCCTTGGTTTGTATGGAAGAAGAGAATTGTATCTTGCACTCAGAGACCTGGACGATTGTGAGCATACTCTCTGGTGTTGTACAGCAAACAATTGCACTTTGGCAGTACTCCTGGGATCTGTAGCTTTTGAATATCGCTGCGCCCAACTGACAGGAATGAACCCATAGTTTTCACAGCAAATGTGTTTTTTTTTTTTTAATTTAAATTGCCGTTACTGAGGCCCAAGACAAAAATACTTCAACAATGTAGTTTATTTTCCGAGGTACTAATACTTGTTACGTGTATGATTGAGAATTTTGTAGAATGGGGAATATTTTATTTATGATTCATTTCCTAAAACCTATAAACTAACAAGATCTCGTTAAAAGCTAAGTCTTGTTTTCATCACACGCTTTATTATACAAATACATAATAGAATGTTCATGACCCATTCAAATATGACTATAATTTTACTACCTCAAATCCCTCCATTAAATATAACTTTACTACCGTAGACAGAGGATTATACTGTTGTTCATTTTTTTGTGACCGTAAATCCTTATTTTTTCACTTATATATCTGTCAGTTTACGTATTGTGAGTCGTCTGTATGTCCGATAGACTTGAAATTTTAAATAGGATAATAACTTGACAAAAAAAAATATTTAGTTTACAATAATAGCCACGCCATCAAAATTTAGTTAAACTATCGATTGCCCGCATCATGGAAATAAATACTGGATGTGACAAAAACACACCCTGTATATGTATAGTACGTAGCAATAGATCTGGCACGTAATACATTTCCTCCGAACTATCATTACTAAGTTATTGAGAATCACTGAATGCAATGAATCTATACGAAGAACTAGCTGTGCACAAGAGAATTATTACTATTGAAACAATAGGTTATTGAAGGAAGTGGACTGGAATGGGGCTACCGGAATGGCAAATGATAAGTAAACAGCCGTCAAGACCTGATCAAAGCACTTAGACAACAGTCCTACTTAGTGCTTACACAGGAATCGCGGGCACGCCTGCTCCATTAGTTCGGTGATATTTCTCAGCTCTTCTGTACACTATACCGCATCTATCCACTTTCGATCAATTGACGTAGATCGGAATGAAATATGAAGCATAGTAACGAGCTATTCAATGAACAACCACTGTTCCAAGCTTCAGGTAGTATATTATAGGTGCTTCAGGTAGTGCATTATAGGTGCTTCAGGTGGTGCATTATAGGTGCTTCAGGGAGTGTATTATAATAGGTGCTTCGGGGGGTATATTGATCATAGTTACAAGTATTTACTGTAATGTGAGCTCATAGTTCGTCAATAATTAAAATTTGAGTTCACGTATCCCTTGGGAATCATCTTAGGCATCCCATCATACGTCAGCTTAGACATGAACAACCACTGTTCCAAGCTTCAGGTAGTGTATTATAGGTGTGTCAGGTAGTGTATTATAGGTGCTTCAGGTAGTGTATTATAGGTGTGTCAGGTAGTGTATTATAGGCGTGTCAGGTAGTCTATTATAGGTGTGTCAGGTAGTGTATTATAATAGGTGCTTCGGGGGGTATATTGATCATAGTTACAAGTATCTACTGTAATGTGAGCTCATAGTTCGTCAATAATTAAAATTTGAGTTCACGTATCCCTTGGGAATCATCTTAGGCATCCCATCATACGTCAGCTTAGACATGAACAACCACTGTTCCAAGCCTCAGGTAGTGTATTATAGGTGCGTCACTTAGTGCATTATAGGTGCTTCAGGTGGTGCAAATAATTGTTCATAAACAGTAAACAGTATATAAAAGCAAAGATGTGGATGCGCAATGCCACTTGTCCTCCTTGTATATTGTCTCCACTTGACCCCTTCTTAGATTGGATATTGAGAGCGAATTAAGCAGTGAAGATAAAATAAATTTATCTACGCCTAAATCAAGTCTGTTGGAGTCTGAAGTGAAAGCAGTGAATGTGAAGACACTCCCGAACCGATGGAACCCGTTTTTCAACTTTAGTTTTGGATATTGTGGAATAAATCGCAGGTTACGTAGTGCGAAGCCTAGGGAAGAAAATAAAATGTGAAGGTTGTTTAATTGCTATCGCCATCGACAACGATAACACCCTTTGTGACTTAGCTATCAATTTTTTCTCGATTAAAAACCGTGTTGGACCGTCTTCGGATGTTAAGTGCATATGAAAGATTTGTGAAACGATTTTTAAGAAGACGGTTTGAAACGCAAACTCAAAAGCAGTCCCATCCATTACTCCCACAATTTACTCATCGCTCAAATATGAGCTTCTTTATATAATCACTCCATTTTCCAACTCCTGAGGTGAGAAAATAACAAAAAATGGTTTATTGAAATCATTGGACAAATTTATTTCAATATTATAATAAGCAAATACATCCTGGACCAAAACCAGAACTGAAAAGAATTGAACAGCAAATTAACAAATGTGTTTAATATTATTTAAATGATAAATCATAAATGTTAGGTAAGTAATTATGTCAGGTTTAAATGTTAAAGTTAATAATATATTAAGGTTAAATAAATTTTGATTTGAACTATATCAAGTTAAAACATTTCATTATTCGAATTTAAATTTATAGAAAGAGTGAGACAGAATAGTTTATAATGTTATATCATTTATTTTCTTAATGTGTTAAATATAATAGTACTAGACAAGCAATTTTGGTTTTTCATTGAGCATAAAAAATAATAAACCTAACCATTTAACAGAATAATATACATTACTGGTGTGAGCTTTTAATAAAGATAAATACTTGCTCATTTAATTTTTTTGAGTTTGTTCACTTCGCTGCCCATATTTAACTTATCTAAACATTTGCATAATTAACTTGGAAAATAACAACAACAAATCCGAAAGAAAGGCGAGAAGAGGCAGCGAGACTAGGGCTGAACTAGGCGAAAAAGTGCCCAAGGGGGGGGGGTCAGAGCACATGCCCTTCCGTGCTACCACCATGGGAAAACGCTCCTCTAGTTCTTCCTACACTCACTGCATATACAAGTTTTTAATTTAGTTTTGTGACGACACAAACAATATTTGTAACACTAAAAAACATGTTTCACAAATTTACTAACTGCTTAGAACCAGTTTTTACAAGATTATAGGTTACAAATGTACTAAGATTTCGAGTAGGATATCAAATTGAAAATGTATACGTTTTAACCCGATTTGGGCTTTATTGTTTAAATTCTAATGAACTAAAAGTCATTAATAGCGTCGTTGAATTCACCCGACTCAAACCGTTATTTTCCAAGGTTATAATATGGTTGTAGGGCTTTTATGGTAGTATCATGAGATGCTAACAATAAATGCTACCACATATAAAATAATGAATGATGATGGGCTTTATTTTTTCTCAGTAACATTAACTAGTGTAAGAGCATGGATAATAGTCGAGAACAATAAGGCTGTACTGACGGCTATGAGAAACTATTACATTTATTTCGATATTTATATATATATATATATATATTATATATATATTATATATATATTATATAAATATATTATATATATTATATATATATATATATATATATAAAGGAAAAAAAGAACTCTCGCAGGTAGGATTAACATCTACCCAACGGCTGCCAACCTCCTCTCAACATTATTAACAGCACGTTTATTCGTTCACAATATTCCTATGTCAAGCGCTTGCAATACAAAATCGAATATTTTCTTATAATATTAAGTAGGTTATATAACTTCGCCATAACCAAACCCTTACTTGTGTGATGCATCACACATGCCCATAATTTTTTTTTTAACATTAACTTGCACAGATTTATCTGCGCATGCACCATTGTTATAACAACCGTCTACTTCAGCTCTTCATATTAACACCAATTACTACAGTTCATAGACTCTTATTAAGTTTTAAAGCTGTGAGCTGGTCACGAGGGAGCCCTCAATAAGTGAGTAATTACTTAATATACTCCCTCAGTGTGTGTTTTAGATTCTAACACAAAGTCGGCCATATCGGCCAGTCCCAGCTCGTGGTTCTCGTGTATTATAGATGAGAACACGCAGTAGAAATCAACGTGAGTAAGGCAGCACTAGCCAAGCGCTACGCTCACCATCACAGTCGTGAAGTTGTGAGTTCGAATCTTCCCGACTGCACCTATTTTTTATTTATAAAAAAATTAATTTATATAATAATAAATATTTAGAATAAAGAAAAATGAGATTTTTATCAACAGCTGATGTCTGAAAATAAAAAAAAAGATCAAGATCTTTAGGGCCAACTCTGACTCCAACGCCTATAAAGCGAAAGCCTAGAAGATCAAATAGGAACGTTCCAATAAATTCATCTGCCGCCAGCAAGACTTCTTCCAAGTCCGTTGTGGCTTAGAATATTGTAACTTCTATTCCGTAAAATTAGGAGGTCCAAAGGGTACTGCAGTCTTGTTACCCCACCCACGAACCGATATACCATCCCATAACCTTCAAAAACACCCTGATGACATCGAGTATTGGTGCAACCGTTGGCGGATCAAAGTTTATGAAGCAAAATGTTCCCACATTACCTTCATTCTTCCATCTCGACAAACGGCTGACCTGGAACACACATACGAGGCTAAAAAGACAAGAACTAAACAGACGCTTTGGACAACTGTACAGACTACTTCAAAGGGCATCCCACCTGTCAATAGAAAATGAATTTCGTCAGCAACAAAACCTTTCATAACGATCTTAATATACCTTACATTCTTGAACTCATCCCTTCCAAGTTCATGAAATTCAATAGTAACCTATAGCACAGTCATTGCACTGCACAACTCATCACTACAATCCTCCTTGGGGACTAAAACGGCAGTGGCCTCGTGACCTGCTATAAATGCGTGACAATGGGAGTCCTGGCAATGGCCAGTTTCTCCCATCATGTCTTGAGCGTATGTGGCTTTCTCGCTCTTCGTCAGCCTCCACTGGCTCGTATCCGGTGACGCGGCTGACATAGGAGCGTGGGGTTCAAGACTCCGCTTCCTCTTTCAAATGCGAGGGAGGTGACAACCGTGTGGATTTTGGCCTCTGGGCTGTTTGTAAATATTGTATGAATGAGGGAGTGAATGATGAATTGTAAATATGGTATGAATGAGAACATTTATCTCAATTACTTATTGCCCATTTCATAATTTTAGCACTATAAAGAAGTTCTATATCAAATTTACATAATAGTATGTGATAGTTTATGACATTCATTAAACCTATTTAAATTTTAAGGCAAAAGCTGCTATAACATTTTAAAATTTCTAAGCATTTATTAGAAGTGGCGAGAGTAACAAATATTCAATACCCACGGTAGTCGGCTGGGTTTGATTTAAAATCTCCAATCAAAACTTTTATAATTGTTAGTGACAAGAGAACGAAGCAACAAAAGTAATTTTCAAATGGACCTCTGCCCACTTGGCGTCAATTACAGGGCTTGACTCCTGGAATTAATCATGGCCTTACCTGCTTTGAATTTTAATTTTACTGAGGCGCTTATATTGTAAATTGTAAAAATGTTGATAAGTAAAAGGGTTATGGAATAAAAAGAAAAAAAAAAAGCACTTATATGAGATGAGCCCCATCACCTTATAGATTATTTTCAATCGATTTGAGTACAATGTAAATCACTATACCTATATTGAACTATAAAATTTTATTCAAAATTTAAACCATGTATATAATGTAGCGACGCCACAGCAAATATAAAACTGCTATGTAAATGCATTCGAATGAGAATATATAATGGAAACAATGATTCCAACTAGAAGTAGTAGAAAATATTTCAATATATTTATGTGGTCAAAGAAATATTTATTGATATGAATTTTTAAATTATTTCGTGGCTATTTTTGCTGCAAAGGGAACATATCGCGCTGTTAATTTAGCTATATTTGGAGTAGTTGTAGTATTATAGGGCCCATTATTGTTTATAGTTATTAATATTTAAAAGACCAAGAAAAAGAAATTGTATATGATAAAAATCATGAATCCATCAAGCATAATCTTATATTATAAAAGAGAGATGAGTACAATTTCATTTTTATAGCAACACTTCGAAGAGCAAGTCAAGAAGGCTCTAGCAAGTCAAGCCAATCTCGTTGTCATCGTCTGTTCTTGTAGCAGTTGTGTAATTGAGTGGGTCGTAGGAGTTAAAAAGATTTGTTCGCTATTGTGTTAGTAAGTCAAAGTTTTTTTTTATTCAGAACAGTCATAATATGCAATATAATGTTTGATATTGTTTTAAAAGTTCAATTTTTTTTAGTTTTCTTCTTATTTGTTAGAGTTAAATATTAAATTATTTACATTATTATTCATCAAATTTAATAATGTTTGAAATACTATACATCTAGTATCTAAAAAACGTAGCATGTAGATCTAATAAAGATAAATACCAAACAAAAGTTCAGTTAAGAAAGAAATTTAAGGAACTGAGAGCATTTAATAAACTAAATACAAAAATATCCGGTAATAAAGGAAACCAACCCATATATGTATATCCACATATAATGCCCTTGTTTAATGCACCATTGAAAATAGTTATGAAACAACTGGATTTACCTACTAAGGTAAATTCCTGAACTACTAAGTTGAATTCCTACCAATCGTTTCGTATAATGTTTTTATACAGAATTCAGATTCTGGCAGATACGTTTTATCCGTTGAAGATTTTACATGTTCTACTAAGTACAATTGTGTTGCTAAACACACTCGTTTTGGATAAGAAACAGTACATCAAAGGTCTAGATCCGAAAGATTTCTGTATTTTATAAAATATCAGAAAAATCCTTTGAACTAATAATTTCTGTGGCTGAAGTTTCTTTGTATCCAAAAATCACTTTAAATACATCTAAATCATCTAAATACATAAAATAAATTAAAAATAACACTTCTGTAATTACTCTGCTGCCCAAAAGTTTTAATTTGTTCCTATCATCTAGGTGCGGACTTAATGGTGTTAGTCTCTTAACAGTCTTGAGGGAGAGAATAGAATAAAAGAACAGTTCCGTTTTTTTAAATGGTTTTCATAAATATATGCAAAAAAAAAAAGCCAGCGGAAACCTAAGTTTTGAATACACTTTCGAAATTCTAGATTTAATGGATTATTATAGCAGGCATAGGGAGAAAGATGAAAGGTTCTTGATTCAATCTAAATCCTTTTAACATTGTTTTAGTGTTCAGTATTAATCTGATACCGAAAACAAATAAAAAAACATAGTGCTTTGATACTGATGATATAATTATTTTTTACCTCATAGCTATAAAGTTTACAGCAAAACCAATGACATTTACTGGCCAATAAAATCTCTGTTGATTGCACGAAAGCCACACCCTATATGAGTCCACATACTATTCACTCTCTTGTGCCTCCACTACATGCAGTAAATAAGGCTCGAGCGATTCAAAACATGTCCACGTTTGTAGGCTATCCTCGGGGGATGGCTCATAAGATATGGATGCCATGCTCTCGCTCAACTTGATTATTTAAATAGACATGTGAGGAAGATTCACATCCATCTCGCCCTACCTCCTATCATTTATCCCAACAACAAATTTACCATGGCCGTTGGGTATTTTCATAATTTACGTAGCATTAGATGAGTAAGTGCAGATTTCAACATTTTTTTTTTTATTGAACATGCCCGTATAAAACCAGTACAGTCCATTTTGGAAGGTACACAGTGTAGACGAATAACACTTCAAGTACTCTTTTTATTTTTTTTAAACAAGTTAAATAATATTCTGAAAATAGTGCAGGTGAATTCATCACAAAAAAAATGAGTGTAACCGTATCTCATCATCCTTAAGCACCTATAAAACCCTCCTGTCTAAACACCTAATCGCCATCCAGACAGGTGCTTGCGTGTTCGGTAACAATTCATTCGTTATATATCATTATAATACTTTTATTCTAGGTATCGGGTCGCCACTAGGGGAGTGCGTAATCACCCTGGTGACAAGTGCGGATTGTTCAAGTTTATAATATGGACCATTGTTTCATGACGGCGGTGGATAGGCATGTGCCCCGACAATGCACTATGTTCAAGAGAAGAGGTACAGAGGTTTCACAAGGAATAAGTCAAGTTTTCAGAGTTTGAGTGGAAGCCCAACAGCGTCACGGGTACAAGTCGCTAGAGAGCCTGCAAGGAGACTAAAAGCCGGGTGAGAGACTCAGAGGCGGATGAGAAGACTGTAAGACTCACAAAGAGACTCCGCGAGGGAGATCCCGCGAGGGAGACTAAGAGACAGATGAGGAACTCAGAGGTGGATGAGGAGAGACTGACTTCCAGGGCCAGGGGCCCTGGCGTAAGGCGTCACCGAGTAAAGATGGATGAGGAGACTCAGAGGCTGATGAGGAGACTGTAAGACTCACGAAGAGACTCCGCGAGGGAGATCCCGCGAGGGAGACTAAGAGACGGATGAGGAACTCAGAGGTGGATGAGGAGAGACTGACTTCCAGGGCCAGGGGCCCTGGCGTAAGGCGTCACCGAGTAAAGATGGATGAGGAGACTCAGAGGTGGATGAGGAGACTGTAAGACTCACGAAGAGACTCCGCGAGGGAGATTCCGCGAGGGAGACTAAGATACGGATGAGGAGACTGTAAGACTCACGAGGAGACTCCGCGAGGGAGATCCCGCGTGGGAGACTAAGAGACGGATGAGGAACTCAGAGGCGGATGAGGAGAGACTGACTTCCAGGGCCAGGGGCCCTGGCGTAAGGCGTCACCGAGTAAAGATGGATGAGGAGACTCAGAGGTGGATGAGGAGACTGTAAGACTCACGAAGAGACTCCGCGAGGGAGATCCCGCGAGGGAGACTAAGAGACGGATGAGGAACTCAGAGGTGGATGAGGAGAGACTGACTTCCAGGGCCAGGGGCCCTGGCGTAAGGCGTCACCGAGTAAAGATGGATGAGGAGACTCAGAGGTGGATGAGGAGACTGTAAGACTCACGAAGAGACTCCGCGAGGGAGATTCCGCGAGGGAGACTAAGATACGGATGAGGAGACTGTAAGACTCACGAGGAGACTCCGCGAGGGAGATCCCGCGTGGGAGACTAAGAGACGGATGAGGAACTCAGAGGCGGATGAGGAGAGACTGACTTCCAGGGCCAGGGGCCCTGGCGTAAGGCGTCACCGAGTAAAGGCGGATGAGGAGACTCAGAGGCTGATGAGGAGACTAGACTAGACTGATTTTCAGTGCCAGAAGCCCTGGGTTAAATATCGTTTCCCCTTCCTGCTGGAAGGCGGCGAAGGTCTAAAAGTGTCTGTTTATGGTTGCCAGGTGGCTAACCCTTTCAGGTTTATGGCTGCCAGGTGGCTGACCCTTTCAGGTTTATGGCTACCAGGTGGCTAACCCTTTCAGGTTTATGGCTGCCGGCTGGCGACCCTCTTACGTTTATGACTGCCGGCTCCCGCGCATTTATTGCTAAAAACTTTACAATTATTTACATACATTTAGTTCCTGTTATTTTACTTTTGCTTACAATATATGTGCACCAGAGTATAGGGTGATTCAACTCATGTAGTTAGCGGTCAATACACTAGGAATTGATATAACCATTTCATTGTCACCACTTCTTCGTATTGTTTGTTGCTTTAATAAATGTTGGTTCACCTCTACCTTAATTTACTGAGTTCAGCTAACCAATCATTCACGTTTTTACGGTTATTTTTTGTTTTTCCCAGAAGTAAATTTCCTATGCACACTTTTTTGTTATTCATGGGGTCATTTTTTTTTGTATCTTTCTATCTGTCTATACGTTGACTTAAAATTAACAGAAACATTTTAAAAAAATAGATTTTCACCTAATGGTTGTTAGTCGTAGTCGTTGAATGAACTTTGTGTTTATTCAAGGCAGTGGGATGCAAACACGGCGTATATTCCTTCACCTAAGAGCACTGGGAGTTCTTCTCACTGGTAGATGGTAACTTAAATTCTACAATCATTGCACAAACCTCCTGGCTCCCACCTCGTTAAGTATCTCGAAAAAATATATCAGTATTGACTGGAAAGTAATTAATTGTTAAAAAACATGATTACGATAACTGAAAATATTTTTTTAGTGTGTATCGGAGTTAACAACTTTATATTCCAATTAGACAAGCGTAAAAATATAATGGTTATTTCAACATAATAACAAAAAATAGAAAAAAAATAAATTAACTAAAACTATCAATAACAATCCTTCCTACCTCATAACCAGATCAGATAATTAATAAATAATTTGAATAACAAAAGAGAATCGTACAAAGGAAGAGTTATTGATGCTACCACATATCCCTTATTTTTTATATTTTATGCATTAAGTCCTAGTTCATTTATTTGGTGAAAATTTGTCTAAAGTGTCAATCTATTAAATTATGAAAAATCAAGATCAAGACCACTCTGAAAGCACAAATACAGTCTTTACAACTAAGGCAGACCGTTTACCTTCTCAGTTTGTTGGAAAAAACAATTTTTTGACACCTAATCATTACATAGAGCAATAATTTGGGAGTCAAAGCAAAGCCGGGGAAAATACTTTTTTACCAAGAAACAAAGTTGATTTTCATGTTCCTTATCTCAAAAAACCTCTGAATAAAAAAAAAAGGGGGAAATATGTGACATCGGATTATTTTATGAGGAATTTGTTTTCATTTGAAGACTGATTTTAGAGAAGAATCTTAATATTTTCAATTCTCATCCCTTTCAAATTCATGAAATTGCATAGTAACCTATCCAACCACCCTAATCCCGTAGCACAGTCATTGCACTGCTCCACTCATCCCTATAATCCTCCTTGGAGATTGAAATGGCAGTGGCCTCGTGACCTATAAATGCGCAACAGTGGGAGTCCTGGCAATGGCCAGTTTCTCCAATCATGTCCTGAGCGTATGTGGCTCTCGCGCTCTTCGTCGGCCTCACTCGGCGTGGCTAATGGGGGAGCGTGAGGTACTTCCCAAGACTCCGCATCCTCTTTCGCATGCGAGGGAGGCAACAACTATGTGGACTTGGGGAGCCCCTGGGCTGTTTGTAAATATTGTATGAATGTGCGAGTGAATGATGAATTGTAAATATGGTATGAATGAAAACATTTATCTTAATTATTTATTGCCTATTAAGTATTAAGGCAGATCGTAATTTCATTTTATTAAATGTTTTTATAAAAAAAAAAAAAAATATTTTCAATTTAAAGACTTCAATTTGCCACCCCAAACTTTTTTTTTTTTTACTCATTCATATACATACACTGATGATATACTCCGTGAATTGCGCCTGGGACCCATGGACTAGAAGGTGGTGTCTTCACCCTGTTGGGTTGATGTTAGGAGTATTCTAAATGATGAATGAAGTCATGTACAAAGGAGATATGCAGCCAACTTGAACCTTTCGAATATCTTCCAAACCTTTCGGTAATTATCGCGCGTGTTTTGTAGTCCATTCTTCACATTTTTCTTTATGAATCTCAGCTCAATGAAAATTTACAGCTTTCTTTACTCAAAGGTCACATGTTCTTCACCACTCGTCGTGCTCTTGATGTATAAATTATAATAATTGAATATGAATATGATAGATTGAAGCTGTCCAAAAATTATAGCTTTCACATTTAACAGCTCAATAAGCAACCTTCTTTTTGAGTAAGATTAAAACTGTTTATCAGTGGAAATTTTGATAGCCGTACTATATTACTGGCATATAATAACCTTACAAAGTTAGAACTATACCTCGTTCTATAAAGCTTGATTGATACAATATATAATAGAGAAAAATAAAATTTATATATATTTTTTTTATACTTGTTAGCTTATAAAAGCGTTGTGAATATTGAAAACAAATTTCGTTCGAAGAATGAAAAGTGAGTGTTAACTCAACCCCTGAAATGTAGTAGATATCCTTCTGAACAAATTAATGAATTAGTGAACACAATGCATCAAGCTGAAAGGCGAACGAATAACTGACGCTTCCATTGTTCAGAGAAATTAATAGTCGTATGTTTCACTGTAGTTCCATCACCTGTGAAAAAAAATTTGTGAGGGCTTTTCCATCTTCCTTTCTCACATTGGTACTACATTAAGACCATAAAATATTATCAAACCACAATCGGATTGTTCGGTAAAGATAATTAGATCTATACTAAATATACATAGATAGTTATTTATTTTATTTGGTCAAATAGTGTAATAGCACAGACGAAGTTATAATTATGTCAGTATGTTTGTCTGGTTTTTTTTTTATTTAAAATAGATTTGAACAATGTAAATTGAACTCACTGGTTCTGTTGCATGCGAAGCACGCTAACGTTTTTCAATAAATAATGGGACAAACAACAAATATAGAGTACAATATTAACTATATTGTACCTAAATGGTGTTAAGGTTCATTTTTGAGAGAGAACAACAATTTATTAAGATAAAATTACAATCTGCCTTTTATTAGGCAATGAGTAATTGAGATAAGTGTCATCATTCACACCATATTTACAATTCATCATTCACTCGCTCATTCATACAATATTTACAAACAGCCCAGAGGCCCCCAAAGTCCACATGGTTGTCACCTCCCTCGCATGCGAAGGAGAAAGCGGAGTCTTGGGGAGTCCCCCACGCCCCTACTTCAGCCGCGTCACTGGATAGGAGCCAGCGGAGGCTGACCAAGAGCACGAGAGCCACAGTCGCTCAGGACATGATTGGAGAAACTGGCCATTGCCAGGACTCCCACTGTCACTTATTTATAGCAGGTCACGAGGCCACTGCCGTTTAAGTCTCCGAGGAGGATTATAGGGATGAGTGGTGCAGTGCAATGACTGTGCTAGGGAATTAGGGTCCAAAGCGTCTGTTTAGTTCTTGTCTTTTTAGTGTCATGTGTGGGTTCCATCTTAGTCTTTTGTCGAGATGGAAGCCTAAATACCGTCCTGTCTCAGACACAGGGAGAGGAATTGAATTTAAAAAGACTGGCGGACAGGACTTGCGGCAGAGAATAAAGGTTATGTGGGAACATTTTCCTTCGTTGACTTTGATTCGCCATTGGTTGCACCAATACTCGATCTCGTCAAGGTGTTTTTTAAGGTTTTGGGATGCTATATCAGGGTCTGGATGGGTTGACAGGACTGCAGTGTCGTCTGTGAATGTTGCCAAGAAGGTATTGGTGGTGGAGGGGACATTAGCAGTGTATAGATTATAGAGGATGGGACCCAGGACGCTGTCCTGTGGAACTCCTGCTTTAATGGGATAGTAGTTAGAATATTCCAAACCACAGCGGACATGGAAGAAACGGTTTGAAAGGTAGGCTTGTAGGATTAGGAATAGGGTTTGCGGTAAATTTCCTTTGAGTTAGTAAAGCAAACCTGCGTGCCAGACCCTGTCAAAAGCTTTAGCTATGTCCAGAAAGGCAGCAGTGCAATACTGTTTGGTTTCAATGGCTGAGGATATGTGATCAACAACGCGAAGGCCTTAAGGTAAGGTTCATTTAGGTAAAATTTTTAAGCTTGGCTCATTTAAATTTGTTTTACCAGATTAGAGAAACATTGTATAGATATACAATCACACGGATGTGATTAGCTTACAATTTAAACCAACTCCTAAAGATCGAAAAAACAAAAACTGAAGTGAGTAAAACTGAACGACATTCACTGACAATTGAAACTAAAAATAAATGTGAGTTATCACAAAGTGGAAAAAGAACGCGAATAGCTAGGATAAAAAAAACAAAAAGGGAATCCTAGAGTTTTCCCTTGTTTTTGTTCTTAACCCCCCCCCCCTCCCTCCCAAAAAAACAAAGAATCGTAACTTTGAAATAGTTTTTAAAAAGTCAGCTCTCGTGTGACCTTGTGATACACATTGTCAAGTTTGATCTGTCAAACGAGCATGCTGAGCGGACGAAATACACCCTTTTATATATTCAGATGTATCTTATATGTATTGTAATCGAGAATTTTAGTGGTTTTTTTTTCGTTTTGGTACAACGTAGGGGAGACTCTTCACTAGAAAGTGTATACCAAGGAATCTTTTATCGGAGACATTTTAATTATAATTTAAATATTCAGTGCCAGTTGACCTTAAGGAACTGTTTAAGTAAGAATTACAGTCCAATACCGTGACTTCGAAATTCTCAACTGAGTAAGCAGATAGAATCAAAAATCAACTCGGATAGGTACGGTGTTGATTTAGATAAACTTTGCAGTGATCACATTAACGAATAATACTTTATTTTAAAGAGGACATGTAGTTTATTGTGCTGTAGCACAGCACTGTTATTTACTATTATTATTCCTAATTAAAATAGAGTAAAAATAAAGTAGAATAGAATCAAATCATAATTCTTGAATACAATACAAAAAAAAACACAAATTTGTACAGATATTAAGGTAATAGATAACGAGAACCTCTGTTGTTCACTTCGAACAAGCCAACTCATATCCCAACACAATTCCAACAATATACGGCTCATAAAAGTCTCCGTTTCACGGTGTTACTACCCATTAATTTTGTGTCAATGACTATTTTCTTGGCATATACCAGTTTGTACTAATCGAACATCTTTAACCGCCATCACAAATCGTACGAACATGGAAGAACGTATTACATTCAATTAAAATGTGTGTATTCATTGCCAACGTATCGATCTCTATAAAATCATTCGTCAAATTGAGTTGAAAGGGCCTGCATCAGATGTGGCCCTGATTGAGACTATTTGAGTGATAGAAGTGAACGACCGATTAAAGAACAGTTCACTGACATAAATGAGATGAGGACAATAGCTAACTATTGAATAATATCATTTGATTGCTTTTCGGGTCATCTCACCCTAGAGAAAATATTCTTCAGAAGTGGCATTATTTTCTAACGAGTGTCTATCTGTATGTACAAAATATAATATAATTATCAATTTATATTGAATAACGGGCCCGTTTCGCTTCTAAGATATCTTTTATCTCAGCTCTGAAGCAATTAATATTTAAAGTTATGGTTTCTTTTTTGTGAATGGTAAAGAGCACTGTAGCGACCGCTAACTACATAAGATAAATCACCCTATACACTATTGTATATATATTGTAAACAAATGTAAGTAACATGACCAAAATATAAATCATTGTAAATGTGTTAAGCAGTTAAGCAATAAAAAATGCGGGGTGCCAATGAGTTATATGAGCTGGGACAACAGCTGTAGTCAGGTATAAGGCCAGATGAGGCCCTAGACCCTCGGCAAAACCCTGCCAGCCTCTCCCAGAGGACAAAGAAACCACACGTCATTGGTTACACCAATCTTATTGATGATTGGCCAAGGGCAAGGCTAGCTGGTTATTTAAGCCGGTGGTCTGGCCCCTGTAAATCATTCTCTCCTGGCAACTACCGGCTCGTGGCTAAACCCGAACCCGACTGCTTCTTTATGAAAAACCTCTGCATCTCTTCTCTCCTAACCTCGCTATGTTTTAGTCCGGCATCGTCAGACCCCACACCTTCCTAGTGGGAATCTCTGCCTTCGTCTCGCTAAAACTAGCACTTCCTTGGAAGAGACCTCTCCCTCGTGGACGACGGTTGCCGTGGCCCTGCATATTTTCCTAGCAGCCCTCCTGCGGCAATCCAGTCTGCCTCTCTCCGGTTCACACTTACCTTTGGGATCCGGACGGTTTTCGCCTACCCTCAGATACCGAGTGTGAATTCGTGGTCATTCCAAGACCACATAAACTACCTATAAACCTACCCTGTACCTCTTCTCCTGAACATAGTCGGGCACTAGACATATAAAAAAAAATGGAGTCAGATAGTAAAGCCGTCATGAAACGATTGTCCAGGTTATAAACTCAAACAACCCTCACTTGTCACCAGAGCTAGGGTAAGAACCTTCAACAGTATTGACCGAAAAGTTTTCTAGTTGTCGAAAAAGTAATTGACCGAGATTATATATATAATCATATATCCTATAAGTATATATATGTATATGACCAGACGTCGTTCGTGAGCCAAGCCAGTGAGTACCATTAGACCGAACCTTGAGAATGACGGCATGGTATGTCGAAAACGTACCGTTGAAAACAAAAGGCTTTAGGGAGATAGAAGACGTTATATTTAGCAACATAGTAATTGCCCTGCTAATTCCCTTTGGCTTTTTGTACATGATTATATAACGGAAGACAAACAGCTGCTACAGTAACTGTATAAAACCTTTATCACTAGAGCCTTCCCCGAGGGCCTCATTCACTCCTTAAAGATAAATAGCGCTAAAACCACAGGTGAACTGTTTGCTCCTGGCCCCGGAGACCGTTGGCTACCACCGGCTGTATCAACATTCCTCTGTTGTGGGGGTATACGGAGAGGTATTGGCCGGGCTCACAGCCAGTGGTGGGGTTTCGCTGTCGAGTGGGGTTCATTTAGAGCTGGCTTTGTCTCCAAAGTAGTTTTCGAGTGTGAGGCAGGAGCTAGCTCGGCTCTGATGATGACAGGAGGCTTCTAGCTCACCGCTTTATCTCAACGTTGAAAGTGAGAAAAAAAAAAAAGTACCATAAAATATTGTCAGTCGATACCAAACAACATTCTACAGTAATATTTTAGTAATTGGATGCTGACTGAATGAGGAGGCTTTTGTTGATTATGTGAATAATAATAATTGGCTAGGAAATATTATTGGCGAAATTCCACAGTAACAGTTAATTGCCAATTTTTTTTTTTTTGCGTCATTTCATGTTCAAAGGTATCGAAATTATCAGGAAATCGGTTAATAAATGGTTCTGAATTATTTTTCAAGAAAGAAGAGGCTTTACTTTCAACAAGAGGCACGATAATTGCATTCGAAGACACGTTAAAGTTCTAGTATTCAATATATCTTAACATTCCAAAGCACTTCAAAATATATTGTGTGAAATGAGGAGCGTCCATTTCGTTTCTCAAACTTACTAGATTTTTCAATTAAGAGCTGAGAATCTGATTAATTATAATTTCATGTTTTTTGAAGTAATGTTTGCGCTATTTACATAAAAAATGTTATGGAAAAAAATGGCTGGAACCCGCTCTTTGGAACATCTAGTTTTTACTAATTTCAAGTGCGAGGCTCTACTTCAAAACAGGTACGAGCCAATTATTTTTCATCATGGTTCATAAAAATGATTTCATGAACTCAAAATTTGCAGGGTATACACCCACATACCTAAATGTGCAGGTTACGTTTTGCCTGAAACACCAAACGGAAAGTAAGAAAAAATAAAGCACGCTAAACGGCGAACAATCATCGTAAACGACATGGCCTCGATGAGCTGTAAAACGTGTCATTATTTTGCTGTGGTAATCAGAGTCTTGTAGGATGGCATCCTATTTGTGAAATTGTTGATATTCCATACATAGTGGGGAATCATTAAACTGATGGAAAAGCACCTTCGTCATCTATCAGCGGTTCGAGAAAACGAATTCTTTGTGTCGAAAGCACACGGGAGGAGGGATGCCAGGAGTTTGATTCATAGGATATGAAAAAAAACTTTAGACTGGGACATGTCTCCCAAGGAGTAACAACAAAGAACAAAATAGGAATATCTAGCTGACAACCAAAAGAAAAAATACATAAGATTAAACATATTTGATAAGCTTTTATGTACAAATGAATAAGCGGATGTCCTATGGCTATATACATATGATATTACTTCAAAGAACCAACAGAAACAAATTAATATATAATAAATATATATATGTATATAGTATCGTTGATTGATTTATAAACTTTTCTGTAATAGGGTAAATAAACAAAATGGCCATGAGTCCGGTGTAAATAAATAGTTTTAGTATTTCTTATTACAGCTATTACAACTTTATTTGTAATAAAGAGTTGTGGTGTGTAATTCGATTCTTTTTAAATGCTTGTTTAAATATATTTTTCCCTTCATTAAATTTAAATGATATACATATATCGAATATTGTACAGTTTAATGATATACTAAGTGTAACACATGGTTTGTGATTCAGCATAATCGTTTCAATACAACCACTCCATGTGACTGACCTGGCACTTTTGAATTCAGTTTCTTCCCTCTAGTTCCTCGATTCTATAATTTTTATATGGCCCCCGTTACTTTTTACTCATTATTTAATTGATGTGTTTTAATGTTGTGGCTTCCCTTGGTGCGATCAATATTAGACAACATCCTTGAAACTATTTTTCGCAGGTTCACTACTATAAATAGCTTTGTGTCTCAACAGATGTTTTTTCTGGTTACGTTTTATTAAACGAAGAAGATTATTTGAAGACTAAAGGCCATGTTCTTATACTGAATTACAATTTAATGAGGTCGGAAAGGGAGTGGAATGTCTGCTCGAAAGGGCAGGAGCCCAGTGAGGCGGTAAGGGTGATATAGAGATGGACTCCTGACACGTGCTGGTCGGCCAGGCCGTATTTCACCGGCCAACACTTAGCTGAAGAAGTTGCAGCCACTCCACTAGGATAACGCAATCATAACTTTTATTCTATGTGACAACTTATCGCGTCAGGGTAGAGGGTTCAGTTTGGTCCAATCGAGTTTTCAATAAATTAAAAAAAAACTGGTAAAGTTTGACGAAAACGATAGCCTTCTAATTTTTTGAACAATAATCCACAATATCCCCTGAACGTGATACTTGTTATTAATCAAGGCGTCGTAATAACATACCCTACCAATCATGATAAGAAAATATTGCAGAATCATTTACTTTTCATAAGGTTCCTTTCCCTTTTACCATTTCTGTGGTATCATTTATCGTGTTAGTGTAAAGTGTCATCCCTCTACTCACAAGAGACACGCAGATAAAACGTGAGAGTTTGAAAAATCAACGAAACTGGTGAGTTCTCTTGTCCTCCTATACTATATGATTTTGGCAATGATTTTTCCCCTTTTGGAGGGAGAAGATTACGCAGTCGGTCTTCCCTGCGTTAATCATCAGTGTATAGGAGGGCAAGAGAACTCACCAGCTTTCTAATCTGGGTATAAAAATGGATAGGCATCTCCATTTCTCTACTCATTTTAGTAATAAAATTGAAAAAGTACGACACAGGTCTTACCGGGTATCGCACTCGCTAACTTCACCCAACCTGTCGCTTCGTCTCAAACTGATGATATATAAATGTGTCCTCCGGCCAGCCCTGCTGTACGGTGCCCCGCTATTTATCCACTTGACTGACAATACAGCCAAATTTATCCAAAATTTCCAGAATGGAATCATGCGAAAATTGAAGAGAGGTTGAAGAACGCTGACCTGCACCCGTTGCTTGGTGTGCCGTCGGTGGGTGAGTCCATCCGCCGGAGACACATTAATTTTTTTGACTCGTTGCAGCACCTGACAAGCCCAGTGTTTAACACTATGGCCCCACCACCCCTCCCGCATCGATGGCAACAGACTGTCGGGGAAAAACTAGGTTAAGAATTAGTATGTAAGTTAGTTTTAAGTTTGATCAAAAAAGTGAGCCCCGTTACCTTTATTAGTCAGTTTAGTCCAGTCACGTATAACTTTTATAAAATAACAAAACCTGTATATAGTGTAGCGATGCTACAGGAAATACAAACATAATTTGTTAATAGATTCGCCTGAGGGTCTATAATTATATATGGTTATTTGTGAATTAGAAGGGGCTTTAGAAGAAAAAAAAATCAACGAAACTATCAAAATATTGTAATTATCTAAAAACAAATATTAACATATATTGAAATATAAAATAAAATCGTGGGCTTATATCATTGGCACTCAAAACTTTTCTACACGCAAAACATACATTGCTGAGATCCTTTAAATAATATATTAAGTATTAAGCAGGAATTGCTTCAGAACTAACAGATAAGATATATTACTGGAGCATGTTAAGTCAATAGTTTTTCCTTATAAGGTAGAACTCAAGTGTTTAAACAAAGGACTTCAAATTCACATTTGAAGGAAAATATTTACACTCCAGCTCTAAAAAGTTCACTTACAAATTATATAAGTAGAATATATTATAAAATAGCAAGTTCAGGATATTCTTTACTGATTATCTATTAACGAAATGATAAAAAAAAAATATATTTTTTTAAAAGTAAAGCCTCTCTTTTAGATGATACAGCAACTGAAATATCAGTATGGTTACTACTATTTTGCATCCAAGGTACATTTATATTAAGCCAATGATACACTTGACCACATCATCCAACATCAATATACAAAACTATATATGATATGTAATAATTTATTAACGTTACACCGTGTCGGGTCGTCACTAGGGGGTGCCTGATCACCCTAGCCCTGGTCACAAGTGCGGATTGTTTGAGTTTATAACCTGGACAATTGTTCCATGACGGCGTTAATATCTGACTCCATTTATGATAGGTATGTGCCCAGACAATGCACTATGTTCAAGAGAAAAGGTACAGAGGTTTCATAAAGAATTAGTCAAGTTATCAGAGCTCGAGCGGAAACCAAGCAAGCGTCAACGAGTAAAGGCCACGAGAGACTAAGAGACTAATTAACAGGGCCAGGAGCCCTGCCTTAAGTACCCTCGCCTGCTGGGAGGTTGCAAGGGTCTAAGCCGGCGGTGGTTCCCACGCACACCTGTGGTGAGGAACGTGACCGCCGCCTGATTACCCGGCCAGGGGACAAGCCCTGGAGGTAGAGAGGCCCCAAAAGGGTTCTTATGTTCATGACTTTTTATGACCTGTCTCACGTGACTTAGTTGGCTTTCGCATTTTATTGCTTAACACATTCACAATGATTTATATTTGTTTATAATACATTTAGTTCATGTTATTTTACTTTTGCTTACAATATATATGCAATGGAGTATAGGGTGATTTATCTTATGTAGTTAGCGGTCGCTACACACTGTATTATAAGAAACCTGCACTAAGTTCCATAGCACGGTGGCTTCAAAAGGAACGGAAATATTGACCTTCCGTCCTCGAAGCAGGACATGAACGTGACTTAAACACACGCCTAAACCATTTCTCGAAGAAATATTTCATCAGCAACTGGAAGGACTTGGAAAACTCCTGGGTTGAAAAATATACTCGATCCTGTAAAAAGTCATTTATTCCATGACCTTCCTACATTAAGTAAATAGAAGACACGAAACGTGGAAATACGGCTGAGGTGTAACTGCCAATATACGCTCCGGCAATTTTATTAAAACTGTAATGAGAACAATCAACAACCATGATTCGATTATTCACATCATAATCTCAATAATTATAATGTTCGCCGTATTCTGAAGGAGTGTCTGTTTCATGAGTCTCATTTTTAAAACAGAAATCTTCAACACACGTTGACTGAGATGAGTGACCCATCTCCCTCAAGTCCTTGATTTCTTCATTATAGTAAGTCTCGTAATGTCTAGTTTCAGAACTGTTTAGATATTGTAAAGGCATACCGGTTTTGCCACTTCGGCTTAACTTCATTTTACTCCCATTATCAATATTTGTGCAATGATTATGTACACCACTGTGAAATGGACCGAGTAAATAAGTACACTACAACCTGCCCACTCAAAGCTCCTATAAAAAAAAATGATCTCTATCTTTTTTGCGTTATGAGAGGAATATTTATTCCGAGATTAAATTTTTAGTAGCACATAATTTTTGTAGGTTTTTCAAACCCTTTTAAGATAATGTATCCTATAAAATTAAAGGGCTGAAACGACCAGCCATTCCACCATCTTACCTCTAAATAAAAACAAGATTATTATATCTATAAAAAAAATTGTTTTTTTGTTAAAAGTATATGCATATACTCGCCAATATTTTTGAGACAAATGAGATGTACCCATCAAGGTTTTGGAGAATTGGTTTATTATTTGAGGCCAAACCAGAGGTTCAACTTTGTTTCCCACCTGAGAATGGTCATCGATCAGAAATATTCTACAAACCATTTTCCAGTTTATTCAAGTTCAAGGCTCGTTATTGCATTTACCGATTCCGAAAGAGGCTTTACTTCCAATCAGGCATGTGGCAATGGCTATTATTATTATTTTCTGTGGTTATCGTATAAATGATCCAATCCATCTTAAACCTTCCATGAATACCTTCAATTACCCAATAAATGTTTTATTGCGTATACTCGTACATATCAGATAACTGTAAGCATACGAAGAAAAGATTTAATCAGGAATAATTTAAGCTGTATTTTTTATTCTGCACCTCTCTGACTTTTAAGCAGTGCACATTAGCAGCTCAGTAGCTATTTCAGATATATTGATGATTAATGTTACATCAACAGAAAAAATAAAGTCAAGTATCTTCCAAACATTAATTGAACAGTTTTAACAAACATGGCATTTGAGAAAATTGCATTGTTTTTTCCAATATGTTGGTTATTTAAATTTATTTCCATTTAGGCATTTTTAGCTAACCGAGATGTTTTCTAAAAAAGACGTGATTTTTTTTTTTTATCAGTTAATAAGTATTTTAAAGACTTTAGTAGTAGGCTGCAGGACCACATCTACTTATTTTTCTTTAAGGATTATATCAATTTAATTTATAATACCTGTAAATTGTAGGATACATATCGTAAAGAAAACGTTATTTTTTATGATAAAGAAAACAAACAAAGAGAGTGATTGACTTGATTAACTTTCAGGTACTACTTAAAAATAGCTACGCTTTAATGGATTCCTTCGTTCCTGTTTTTTCTTTTAGGTTTTCATCCCTTTAGCACTATGCGCTTCGTGAATACAAATGTAGTAAACTTGAATCACTTGGGCAGTATTTCAATACTCAATCCTGATTTGCTCGACATAAATTTCTCACGGTATCTGGTAGCTGTACATCATCTGTGCTAAAATTTATGTAAAAACGTTTATGTTCTGGAGATAAGAAAAACCTATTCTTGGCTGGCTAAATCCACGGAGGAATATTCCGTGAAATATTCATAAGAAATTGAATGACCCAATTTCGGAAAAACGGCTTTGGGGCCAGTGTACAACCAGGAAAACAGCTACTCCAAATGAAAATATTATCACCAGCATGAAATATTATCCTATACTCTATATCGTGCATCGATTACCGAGCACTTCTGAAGGCTCTTTGAGAGCGATTTAAAAAAGTATAAACTCGCTTTGCAGTTGCAGAATACGTAGGCTCTGTCGATAATTGGTTCCGAATGAGTGACCTCAATGCTATCACTTCACACACACCAGCCTCAGGCAATCTACTGCTTTGAGCGATTATATACGTAACACGAGAGAATGACCCATTGTTAAGAGCACAAAACGTCCAGTCTGCACCTGGCACATTGCCTTCACACAAACGTGTTAGCACAGACGAATCTGTATGTATGTATGAATACATATAAACATAAATTACAAAGTTCATAGTTGTATGTATTATTTAATTCTGAGAACAAGAACTAAACAGACGCTTTGGACAACTGTACAGAGGTCACTTCGAAAGTCATCCCACCTCTCAATTAAAAATAAACCACTAATCTAAAAAGTTATACTTAAACCAATCTGGACATACAGAATAGAGCTATGGGGGACAGCAAAAAAGTCGAACATCAAGCGTATCCAATCCTTTCAAACAAACGTCCTGAGAACAACAGAAAATGCCCCTTATTACCTTCATAACGATCTTAATATACCTTACATTCTTGAACTCATCCCTTCCAAGTTCATGAAATTCCATAGTAACCTACCCAAACACCCTATCTAGTCATTAAACTGCACTACTCATCCCTATAAACCTCCTTGGAGACTGAAACGCGGGACCTGCTATAAATACGTGACAATGGGTGTCCTGGCAATGGCCAGTTTATCCAATTATGTCCTGAGCCTATGTGGCTCAATGGCTTGTATCCATTCACGCGGCTGACGGAAGAGGGGACTTCTCTAGACTCCGCTTCCTCTTTCGCATGCGAGGTAGGAGAGAACTATGTGGATTTTGGAGGTCTCTGGGCTGTTTGTAAATACTGTATGAGTGAGCGAGTGAATGAAAATTGTAAATATGGTATGAATGAGAACATTTATCACAATTACTTATTTCCCAATAAGGTAGATTGTAATTTTATCACAATAATATTTTTTGAGGCGTATATATTTGTTTCTGGGATGTATAATTTTTTATGTCTCCATCAGGTCTTGTTTTAGCTGTGGTAAGGTATTAAATATTTGATAAACGGGAATTTGTATCTCACTCTAAGCCTTGATGCAGAGGGTTGATAAAGCCATTTCCCCGACAAATATTTTACTCATACCTTACATATTACACATATACTTCAGAAGTTTTGTTTTAATAGATAATCCGTAGATAGATAATCCATGATCTCCAGCGATTACTTCCTCTTCTTTGGTTGGATTTCATTTGGACAAGCTTAAAACGCCTGTGAAAAAAGTTTTAATTTAAAGATAGCAGATAGTAATAAGAAAATCCCTAACATTAAAGCGTTACGATGCTGTTATTGTTTTTTAATAAATAAAATAGAGCAAAAATTTAACAACATAAAACTTCAAACCGAATTTTCTTAAAGAACTATAATAATCCGGCCAGCTTAGTGGCTTATTAAAAAAAATAATCTTCCAAAAATTCCTGTTTTATTTATGTTCAGGAATGTAATAAGTATTGCTGATAAGGCCGGGTACACACATACGGTATTTTAACGTACGGTGCCGCTATACGTACGACCGTAGCAATTCAATACACACATGACCGTAAATTGTCGCAAGTACGTACAAACATAATTGGAGAAAATTACCGTAAGATGAACCTACACACCGCAAATTCTGTAGTAACGTACACTACTTCTTTATATTCTATGTGTACTTCAAGCAGTAATTACGGCACAATTGAGACACCGCAAGCTTTTTAGCAATTGTGTGCACCAGGGCTAAGTTAAACATTTCGCAGGATATGGATGCTCTTTTCTGATATTTGTCAAACATAACCTCTCCCATAAAACAAGTGCATTGGATGCAACACAAGGGAGGCACCTGAAGAAAACCTGCGTCTGGATGAAGATAAGTGGCTCGTTTTTTTTTGCTCATCAAGAAATAGTATTTTAACCGTCACTTTATGGGTAAAACAAAAGCTATGGGGTGTAATAGTAACTTATTGATTTTTTGATCTTTGGGATAATTTTTACGACTAATGATTTGTTGAAATTGAAGGAGCTAATGGTATACATTAAATGATATAACGTTTCGCTATAACTTTGTTACATTTAAGAGTATTAAAACCACACTAAAAGTAAAATTTATTGTTATAATTGATAATAAAATTGAGCACGTGTCGTTAATGTTAATGTTTTTAGTTATTGTGTTCATGTCTACGATATTTGATTCCTTCTCGTGGAAACGACCATTTTTATGATGGCGTGCACAGCTGCGATAGGAAATTGATCATGTACTGTAAAAAGTGTGCTGTCGCCAAAGAGCCCAAAGCGCAGCACACTGCAGGGGCACCTCTTTATCCACGTGATGGTTAGATTCCTTAATTGTTTACATAACAGGGTCTTATTATAGTTTATAATAATATAATAGCTATAACAGTAAAATTTTATTACTCATTTTTGTGATAGTTTATATATGTGTTTAATTTTTATTCTCTTGTCTAATCTACATGTATTATTTCAGGAATGAAGAAGATGACCAACGCTTCAAATCTTATTTAGACGGAGCAGTTTTCGTTCAAAGTAATTTTATTTTCTATATCTATTTATGCATTTTTAAATGGAAACTCCTTAGGGCGAGAACTTAATAGTTAAGATAAACTTGGCGCTTTTAGTTAGTGAAGTTAAAGGCAAATAAAGTATAATGGATAAGTTGAGAATAAAAATAAATCTTCTATTGAATAAATATCGATTATAAAGTCAATGGTGCAAATAATCGATATTTGAATGAATTAATGTAGATAATAATATGTCTAATGTCAGTAATAATAATATATTGTTGTCTCGAATTGATATTTTCAAGAATGCCATTATTCGGCACATGCTTCCTTCTCTTGATAACACAGCATCTGAACTATTACAGTTTGCCCTCGAGTAAATATATATGCAAACACACATACATATACATGTAATCATACAAGCATATACACTTACTTGACATTTCATAAGTCATTAGTTAGAATTAACTCATGAATTATTATACTGCATAAAATATTATGAAAAAATCACGATTTGTTGTTTAATTGAATACAATCATAATATTATTATTAAAAAAAACTAATACCATTTCATTGAGATGAATTTGAATTTAGATTTATAACGTATAAACCATATACACCCCCGAAATACAACTTATTGTCTGTTGCTTAAATTCCCAACTGGAAATAAGAAAAATAAAATTGAATAAGTGGAAAAAGACAGTCCTGTTTGGCTTAATTTATTGACTTCTCCATCCATAGTACAGAAGTCAAGTCATTTAAGCTGCGAAGTAATTTGTCCATAATCAATGTCACATTAAATATGGTATGTTATGGGGAAAATAAGTTGGAAGCTCATTAGTTAACTGTAGAAATAATAATCCCAGATATTTTATGTTATTTTTAGTGACGAGGGAAAGGTTTAACAGGATACGAGGAGGTATAGCAAATAAAATTAATTATCCAGAAATATCCAGTCTAGCAAGTTTCATTTGATTTTATATGATAGCGTTCTAATTTGACTTCATTTCTT
Source organism: Acanthosoma haemorrhoidale (assembly GCA_930367205.1). Taxonomy (NCBI): domain Eukaryota; kingdom Metazoa; phylum Arthropoda; class Insecta; order Hemiptera; family Acanthosomatidae; genus Acanthosoma; species Acanthosoma haemorrhoidale. The sequence goes on along the minus strand of OV884011.1, from coordinate 183,085,250 downwards.
TGTCATTTATTTATAATGTAACATTGTATTTTACACTTGTTGAAACAAAATTGTAATCGGTCAGGCAGAAAAAAACTGTTATTGACTGTTATTATGATAAAAAAATTCAATGACCCTTAGACTTGGAAACCCTGTCTATTATCAGAAATATTGTTGTTTACTGTTTTCTTAGAAGATGGGCCAATACCCGCTCGATTTATCATTTTTCGGAAAATGATAAGGTTCACCATTATTTTTATTCGGTAGGATTTTTTTCAACGTTCACCGCTGTTTTTATTTTTTGTAATTTTTGAACCAGATCTGTTTTGGATCGATTTGTGACCATATGCTGTTAAAAGGTAATTTCGTTTCCATATTAAAAATTACTTATTGACAGACTACTTATTATATGAATCACTGACTGGACATTAATGTTATATTTAATAGTAATAGATTTAATTTTTTTTTCCTAAAATAACAATCTTCCTTATTGGACAATAAGTAATTAAGATAAATGTTCTCATTCCTAGCATATTTACAATTTTCATTCACTCACTCATTTATATGAGACTGAAGGCCTCAAATTTCTGGCTGGGGTGCTTCTTGAACTACCAGTGGCTGGCTTCTCTTCTTTTGGCCAACGACGTTGTTCGCTCCAGGACTTCTGAATTCTGTAAGCTTTGGAGCCCTTATAGTTGGCAGGGTGGCCATGCTGGGAGAGCACGCATACAGCAGGTGATTTTAGGGGCTTCTTGCACAATTAACTCTTGTGCTTCCCACTGCATTTTACACACCTGGGAGGGTGGTAGCAGTATGATTTCGTACGCCCATATGCCTGGCAATCATGGAATTGGACTATGTCACGTTTGGGGTAAGGTTTTTCAACCTTTGCTCTTGTGAAATACAGGTGGGTCAGTTCGTCGGTTTTTACTACTCCTGGTGTTCGCTCTAGATCAACAAAGAACAAGGGCAGTGGTGGATTGATCGCTTCGTCTTGTTTCCTGTCTTCACGTAAACGTTTGTTATTTTGCGAACTTTGAAGCCGAGAGCTGAGAGTTCATTTTCAATTTCATCAGCTGGTGTAGCCGGGTGAAAATTTCTGATCACTACTCGTAGCGATCTTTCCTGCTTTAACTGGTAAGTATGGAAGTAAGCATTGGTTTCTTCAAAGTATTTAACTATCGCTCGATATGTATCGGAAGTATCCGGAGAAATATTTGTGTCCCGAGACCGATTGAAGCATGTTTGCCCGTACCTTAGATTTTACGATGTACTCATTTGACTACATAGAAATTTAAAATTACTAATGTTATATACAAATCGCAAGTGGCTTAGGCTGTGTGTGTGTTTGATTAGAGTCCATGTCCTCTACTTCAATATTTTTCAACACCTCATAACTGTTTGGCGTGAAAAATGGAGGCTCATGGGTTGTTGTTTGTTTTGATGTGCTGTGGGTAATTCTTCCATTGAGCTGCTGGGTTCTGATGAATTTACAGGCACATTTCTCTTTGATCGTCGTGGCTTTTCATTTCGTTTGATAGGCGACGGAGTAGGTACTGGCCCCAGAGACCTTGAGCGTTTTTTTTTTATTTTCTGACATCACTTGTTGATAGAAACCCACGTCTCATTATCAACAATATTTTTCAGAATTTTCATATATGTTTTTATAAATAAAAAATATGTTTTCAAACCTCAAACGCACGTAGACAGGTCCAGATTTAAATTTTAATAAAAATAAGATAATAATAAAATAGTAAAAAAGAATACCAAGATCCTAGGTTAGCGAGCGTATGTCTGAGTGGTGAGGAGGAATCATGAAAGATATTATGAGCGACAGAATTACAGAGAATGGCCAAATTCCACAGCTTTGTGTGAAGGGGGTGTAAACTTCAGAAATGATCTCGTGTCTTAATAGTACACTGATTGAAACTGTTGAATATTTTGAATATAAGGAGAGTTATGTACAGTTCAGAATTTTTTTTTCCTTCATATCCCCTTGTTATTATAAATTATGGAAATCAGAATAGATTCGATATAAATAAATCTATTTACAGTAGGTATTACATTATTATTACATATAGGACATATAGGACGTATAATGACGTTCTGTAGCTTGGCTATATTTTATATAATTTTTAATAATTTTACATTGGGATTTTTGATTGTTACAAAAGTATAATGCACATTATACATTCATTGTCTAAATATGTTTAAAATTGATGGAGCTCGCCTTATGAATGAATCGTATACCTAAGACCTATACAACTAAATAGTTCAGAAAAGTAATACCCCCCTTTAATATCCAACATTCTTACGTACTTTTGAAACCTCCTTACCCCTCAGACAATAGCTTCCAAATCTAGGATTTTTTAATTAATTTTGAGTATTATTATTATTTTTTATCCATGTAAATTAGAACCATTTAACTTTTGTACTGATAAACTTTGTATGAGAGTAACCAATAATATTTATTTATTTAATTCTGGATGATATAATTTAATATAGGTGTACGTTTTAGTTTTTGTTATTATTTAATTTTTTCCTTCATGTAATGAATTGTTTCTTATTTATTGGACACGGTTGTATTTATTAATTTTTTGCGTTGTTATTATTCATAGGTCTCAAATTAAAGTTTTTTTTCTACTCAAGGGAGCTAAAGTACACATCCTCATAGAATGAAATTTACTTATGGTTAACAAAGATAAAAATAAATATTTGGCCTCTTGGTTTTAATTGGTTAACAGTGTTTAACACTATGACCCCGCCAACCCTCCCGCATCGATGGCAACAGACTGTCGGGGAAAAATTAGGATATGAATTAGTATGTAAGTTAGTTTTAAGGTTGATCAAAAAGGTGAGCCCCATCACCTTTATTAGAGTCAGTTTAGTCAAGTCACGTATAATGTATATCATTATACTTGTTTATTCGATTATATAATTTCTATAAAATAACAAAACCTGTATATAATGTAGTGATGCTACAGGAAATACAGAATAATTTGTAAATTGATTCACTTGAGGATCTATAATTGTCTGTAAGTTTAAAGGGGCTATGAAGGAAAAAAAAAAATGGCCTCTTGGTATGATCTAGAAGCAGGAAGAAATCGTTGAAAGAAAGATCACGACTGATCTGTAATACTCTCAGGGCGTCTGTAAACCTAACCAGTGTGTATGTGCTTTAGGTGAACCCGGTCGAATTGGTTGCCTAATGGGATTTCCGAAAGTTTTATTTTTTTTGCGGAAACCGACTGGCTATGGGAAGTGGGCTGAGACTCGCAACAGAACTGTTCGCATTACTGAATCAGCGGCCGTAAATGGAGTGGTTTTTACTGCCTGCCTTTCTCTGTTTAGGCAACCTCTTCCCTCCCCTCTCGAGCAGTTGGAGGTGAGCCAAGCCCTCTTGCCAGCACGGCCTATATGCAATGTGTCATTCACAGACTAACTGGCCCAACTGGCTCTATCTCGCCCGATAAGGACTTTGACCCGACTTTCTCTTCACTAGTTGATCCAGAGATCAGTAGCCATACTCATTTTTCTTACCTTTTTACATCCTTAGTTTGATTCATATATAAATATTATTGAGCCCATGGTCCGAAACAAGAAGAAGGTCAGGAGCCCCGAGGCTCTTTGTGTAAGAATCGTGTGTATTTTTGAGAAAAAAATGAATGAGATAACAAATAAATAATTGAACAGTTATATATTTAGACTAGGCATGCGCAATGGGTTTAAGTGTATATATTTTTTTTTTTTTGGGACTGACCATGCAATTCAATGTACCCCTCGCAGTGGGCAAAAAATCAGAACTTCGAAAATGATATAGCTCATAAGCTGGGACTTCTCTATTCCCTTGTAGTTAAAAATCAATAGTTATAATATAACATGTATCCGAAATTTTACGTGTGTGGCTATATCCCTTCGGCTGAAACTGTTAATTGTAACAATGTTCCTATTTTTGATAAAAATGTATTAGTATAAAAAACATGTTCCGTTGAAATATGTTTTTTAACAAATTTATATGGTTAGAAGTACCTTTTTTTTTTAAAAGATGTTTTCCTTGGTACCCTGAAGTGGGCTAGAAAAAAATTTTGATTCGACCGTGCCGAGACAAGGTGCTCTTTCATTGCCCCCTGGGAAAAAACTTCTCACTTGTTTTCGTCTTCTTTCCGGCTTTTCTCGCCCCGACCTTTTCATCTCCGATCGACTTCCACTAAGCCCCCACTTATAATAACTATTTTCAATTAACAATTTATATGTAGTGATATGGTTCAGTCCATATTATTACATAATATATTAGAGCGTCCTGAGGCCAGCTCTACTGTTTGGGACACCACTCTTCCGATTCCTACATACTAGCACAATGACTTGACTCCAGAGCTTCCAGAACAAAATACTGCGCACGGCACTATGTCATACCCATTTTCGTGGTATGAAGGCGAAAAGTTCATAGTCCCCACCATCACCGAAGCCATCCAAAGAAGACACAACAAGTTCTTTGACTCGATGAAACATAGCCAAAACCCTCTATTCCGAGACATGACACCCCCACCGCTACCGGCAAGATGGCAACTCTCAAGATCTGGTAAAGCAGACCAAATGGTGGACATCACGGTGCTTGGCCCACCAACGGCCTCTAACGGGCACCCTACACTGCTATCCGACTAAATAAGACTGCACTACATGCCTAGAGGGACTCTAGGCCCAGCCACCAGTGGACTCTCACCAATATACCGCAACTATCAACCTCTACCGAGGCTTCCCACACTACTTAATTCCCTCACACCACCTTCAAGCAGGTACTCCTACTACAAGGATCCGCTCAACCCAAATATCCCTTTATTTTTCCCTCATCCTTAATCTTATAATTACAGATCTAAGAAGAAAAAAGAAAAAAAAAATTACGTGTGTAGATTTCCTCAAAATTCTAGTTATTTGACTTTAGCTGAAACCTAATTGGCTAGTTATTCAAGGAGTTGTGCAATCAACATTTAAAATTTCACATCAGTCGTTATTGCATCGAGTTATCATAGAAAATGAAGGTAGATGAATTGAAAGAAGAAAATATGATTCTCTTCTTTCAGGCTTGGAAGTTCAATAAATCAGGCTGAATGAATGAAGATTTCAATCGTTCATTGGGCCAAATTATGCAGAGAACATATTGTAATTTTATGATACATACAAATTATACATAAAAAGTTTTTTCCTCCAATTATTTCTAACTGCCATATCTTCTTTAAACAAGTCAAATTAGGCCATGTCTTCTCCCATAACTACTTTCCAGGAAATTATAAGCACACTTCTTTACTTTCAAGGGAACCACTTTGAGGCTGTCATTCTCCATTTTGTGAAGATTTCTACTCCATTTTTATCTGAAGTGTTTTTGCACATCCAGATTACTTTCGGGTTCTTTAGGTTTTATTCTTTTTTGTGAAACTATGCACTGTTTTATCTCACACTTTGTCTATTATGTGAGTAACCGCTGTGTCTCGTGTTTAACTTAGAGATACGAAACTTTATTTAAAGTTTTGAAATAATATTGAGACTGTACACTTCATAAAACAAGATCAATTGACATTAATTACTTGCTAATCAAAAATATATGTCTTTTCGACAACTCAAGAAGGGCAACAAATAAAACATTTATAAGTTTTGATCCATGCCTCTAAAGAAGTTGATAGTTCTTCTATTCAGTCTTAGGGAAATCAAAATTACTTAATTATTAATATATTACTTTTATAGATTATTGTGATATCTTAAATATTCTCTTTAACAGTTATAATACGTTGATGCGCCATAATGCAGCTGTAAGCAATGCGATGGTCTTTCGTTGCTCAGATATGCTGGTGAGGTCTTCAGTTTTAACTATTCAGTAGTGATGCTCATATCTCATATATGAAGTAGGTACATAGAGTGGTAAATTTTCGTAGCAAACCTTTATGTTGGAAGTAGTTATGATAACAATTTGACTTGTTTATGCTTCACTAAATTGTTCTTGTTTAGAAATCCTTTGTCAGATACCTGTCAGACGAATCATCTCTGAACAATGTAGTTGAATAAAGTGCAATAGTTTATTCATTATAATAGAATATTTTTATTATTTCAAATGTTTTACATGCATTGTTTATATGAAATTGGCTGCTTCAATATAGACGTAATTAATATTAAGTGTTGCGGATAGCTTAGGTGAACTCAACTAACAGAAGTACTAAAGTGAATACTGGCTTTCCAGGGGTTCTAGAGGAAGGGGGTTGGACTAGCTATAAATAAGTTCCTCATGAGAAGTTCAAACACGTGGAAAGAAAGTACAAAAAACTTTCCAATGTTGAAAATTTAATTTCACTTAAAGGCAGAAATGTGCTCCACAATGACATACGCTGGAAGGGACACTTCTATTTCAAATAACAGCAAATCGGAAGTCGTTCAAAACATCATTATGCCCCCATAATTAGCAACAACCCTTGATACACCAAGATAACCACCATGCTAACAGACCTATAATTACCCATAATCCAAACGATTGTACACACTCAGGTAGTAATTTTTTTTTCTTACTCCCATAACCATAGAAAACCCATTAATAATATTAATTTGCAATTACAGTAATCACAGCTTCAAAAGATACATCTACGAAGGCACTAAACAAATATATATTTTCGCAATAACATTAACAAAATTAAATTTTGTAGCTGCTTATTTAATTATGTTTACTTATCTCTTTTATATTATTATTATTATTTATTTTCATTCTTTTGGATGTTGTTTGTTAGGTTTTGTCCTGCTGTTAAATCATTCCCTTATTTAATTAGAAGTAAAAAAAAAAAAGAATGCAGCATAAACATGTATACCCAAGCATCTTACTAGCTTCTGAGAAATTGTGAATTATGTAATTAATGCACTGATAAAATAATAAATAAAAAAACGTTGCCCTTATGCTCAAACCCTCCAAAGATAAAATACACAATTAAAGGGCCTAATCACTTACAGAGGCTTTGCGTTTAATCCCTTTTAGATCGTTAATACATTTGATTCTCATCCTAGGGTAGAGGTGGGTATCCGGAAAGGGCGTGGCTCATGTCCTGCCCTCAGTCGCAGTATATGAGAGCCTGAATAAATAAACAAATACAAACGACATGTTTCATTGTTTGTTGAAGTGGGCCAACCGTGCTCAACAAACGAGGAAACTCAAAAGAGCCCATTGAATGTTTAAGAGGGACCTGCAGCAATAAGCTCTCAGTGTATGTGCGTGTGGTGGATGTGTTTGTATCTCTCTTTGCTTTTGCGCTTCACATTGTACAGGAATCAAAGAACAGGTAAACTGTCGTTGGCCTCTAATGATAGTATTTCTACAGTATTTCTCATGTACGAATGAAGAGAGCGCCCAAGCATTTCAGAGTATTTGCTTAGGATGTTCTCAGCGATGAATCGGTCCATGTGATTATTTACCTAATGAATATTTCTGTCAAGCGTTTGCGATTTCCTCATTTGGATATAATCAAATACTAACGAACTTTACTCCTATATGTGTAGATTTTATAAACACAAGTCATCAAAATAACAAGAATATAAATGAAGTAGACAAGTTTAAAAAAACAACTTTTAAGATATAAAAAGCATCAAATTATAACTATTAATCATAATTGTATTATTAAATCTCTTTATATCACTACTAACAGTTCCTAATTCCTCGATCTTTTTCTCGTTTAAAGTCTCCATTTTATTTGTTCAATGCGTGTCACATAAAAACATATGAAGATAATAAATAAATTGTTGATTTCTAGTGATATTTTCATAACATAGGTTTGAGCGTATCCTAAATTTGAGAGGCCAAAACTAATAAGGATTAATCTTTATTGGCAATTTATTTACCAACATTTTTAAGTTGATTGCGTTTCCAATAATAATAACTATTAATGTTAGCATGTAATAAGTGGATCTGCAATACCTTCTGCCGAAAGATTTATGGTTTTCTTGATGTTATTCTCAAGCCCAATGAAGCAGTAGAATTATTTTGAAAACAATGACTTTGAACAAATTTAATATGATTTATGTCTTTGGAAGTATACAATGAAATGTTAACCACTACAATACACTGGAGCAATTCCTTTTATCATCCTTTATTTCGGGATCCTGTGTAGAGCTAACTCAACCAATTATAGGTAAATAGTTTTAAGTCCCTTCTAAAAACTCTACTGACAATTCCAATCCTTGAGTTTTATTAGGTTGGTGCGAATGAAATGTCGGATTCTTAAGTGAATGTATTAAACTGCATATTTTTTTCCAAAAGCTGTTTATTTAATCAAAATATGCTCCATTTACTTCAATACACTTTTCCCAACGAGATTTTAATGCATAGATGCCTGTCTTGAAGAAATTCTGATCTTTAGAATCAATGAACTCTGATATGGCATTTTTTAGACTGTCTTCATTTTCGTACTGTTTAGCCCGTAAAAACAGTTCTAAATGTTTAAATAAATGGAAGTCAGTTGGCAAAAGATCCGGTGAATAAGGTGGGTGCAGCAAAATTTCATATTTTAATTATTTAATTTCGCAATTGTTTTGTACGATGTATACGGCCGAGCGTTAAATCGGGTTAGCAATGATGAGCATACGTTCAAGCGATCCAGCTTATTTTGCTCGGTTTGTTCGTGCGGTATCCACTTATCCATTTTTTTCACCTTGCCAATTTCAGAAAAATGTCGCAATACTGTTGTATGGTCAACTTCCATTCTGGCAGAAAGTTCCCTTGAAGAAACAGTTGGATTCGTTTCCACCAAAGCTTTCAGAGCATCATTTTTCACAGACGTTTCGGGTCTTCCACGTGGTTCATTTTGCAGGGAAAAATCACCAGACCGAAATTTTTTAAACCAACGCTGCACTTTTCGATCGTTCACAGTATTCTCCCCAAACGCCTGGTTTATATTGCGTGCAGCTTTTGCAGCATCATTACCAAGTTTATACTCATATAAGAAAATTACATGAATATCGGTTGAATTCGTATCGGTGCAAAATTCAAAGCAAATAACAAAAGGGAACACTTTTGAGAAAATCTTCTTTGCTAAAATGTGACTCTGGCAATGGACAGTACGACTATAAACCAGGTTATGTCAAAAACAAAAGCATAACAAAAACAGGGAGACAAACGTTCACATTTAAAGAAAATCCAACATTTCTTACGCACCAACCTAATACATAAAAAAATGTAAATGGTTTAATATAACATCGTCGTTTCCTCTTCTGCCAATTATCACGCCATGTGGATGTCTCTGTAGTGCCTGCACCCAAGCTCTTCATCCGATGCAGCCTTCTATTCCCCCAATCCGTCTGTATGTAGTCAAATCCATCTTCTTTAGTTCCCTTCGAGGTCTGCAGCGTTGAGTGTGGGGCTCAGTTGCCTCACTGGCAGTCCTCCTGACCATTGCAACTCATGCTCCTCCAGAACTGTCTCATTATGTGGCGTGGTGGTCTCTTCTTGTATTGCCTTCTTCACTTCTAAGCATTTTATATTTTCCTATAGATTTTTGTTAATACAAATTGACAGAATAAATTTTAAAAAATAAACTTTAGACGTACGAGGGTGGACTGAAAAGTTTCCGACCTAACAAAGATACAAGACGTTTTTTCAGAAATTTTAATTTAATTTTTCAACATAGTCTCCTTTTAACTCTACACACTTATCCCAGCTATGCTCCCATCTCTGTAACCCGTCCAAATAGTACTCGGCGTTTTTCTCTGCAAAATAATCGTTCACGAAGGTGATTGCCTCTTCTCTGTCCTCCGAGCGCAATTATTAGATGAGGGAACAGAAAGAAGTCGCTTGGGGCTAGATCTGGTGAGTAAGACGGATGGTCAAGCAGTTCAAACCGTAATTCAAGGATTTTCGCCATGGCAACCACTGAGGTGTGAGACGGTGCGTTGTCTTGGTGAAACAGGATTTTCTTTTTCTGCAAATGTGGCCGTTTTTCCGCCTTCTCCTTTTCTGCCTTCAGCTTGTCAAGTAATGATGCGTAGTATGCTCCTGTAATGGCTTTTCCTTTTTGAAGATAATCAATTAAAATAACTCCATGACTATCCCAAAAAACAGTCGCCATCACTTTCCCAGCCGAAAAAAACAGTTTTTGCTTTTTTTTGGAGCCGGTTCCCGCTTTGCAGTCCACTGTTTGTACTGTATTTTTGTTTCGGGTGTATAATGGTGTATCCAAGTTTCATTCCCAGTAATTAATCAGCGCCAAAACTCGGATTTATTGCACCGACAGAGCGTTGGAAATGTTCATTCTAACACGTTTTTGGTCTAACGTGAACAAACACGGCACCCAACGCGTCCCCATACACAGAATCCAACTCATCTTTGATTTGCGTAGGCGTATTGCCTTTCAAAAACAAATATTTAATGACAGCTCGATTCTCGATTTGTGCATTTTCATAAAAACACTCACATCGACTCACTCAAACGGCTGTTACACAACAACTGCGCGTCCAAAATGGCTGAAACCTTGGTGAGTAACTGTCAACAGATGAACAACGAAATTAACTAGCTTTTATTTACGACTGCTGCTATCTTCATGTTGAGGTCAGAAACTTTTCAGACCACCCTCGTATTTAGACATGATAAATTTCTTCCTACAGTAACCCTGGTTGAAAATATTGATCTCATACAATCAACACCATTTCGTGTATTTATTATGCTATTGATTTTTTACTTAAACTACTGACAATTAAAGTCTATTGTCGAATATAAGCGAAAGAATAAAGGAAGTGACCGAAGTATAACCCTCCAGTTTCGGCTCGGTTGCTTTATCACCGCCCCCTATCACCATGGGACAGAGCCAATAGCTCATCCCTATAGTTATGCTTTCGTGAACATGAATGAAATCTCTCAAACAAGGCCTTACAAAAAAATCATGAACATAAGTAGGATAACATAAAAGCAAAATGTTCCCACATTACCTTTACCATATGCCGCAAGTCCTGTCCAATAGATTTTTTTTTTAATTCCTAATTAAAAAAGGTAACCTCTTCATAACGATCATAATATACCCTGCATTCTTGACCTCATCCCTTCAAAGGTAAATAAAGTTGCACTAAAGCCAATCTGGAAATAAGGGGTAGGGCTATGGGGGATCGCAAAAATGTCGAACATCAAGTGTATCCAATCCTTTCAATCAAAAGTCAGGAGAACATTCTTGAACTCATCCCTTCCAATTTGATGAAATTCCATTGAAAATTACCCAACCATGCTAATTCTCCTAAAAATCCCTAATTCCGTGGCACAGTCATTGCACGGCACCACTCATCCCTATAATCCTCCTCGGAGCCTGAAACGGCAGTGGCCTCGTGACCTGTGACATTGGGAGTCCTGGCAATGCTAGTTTCTCCAATCATACCCTGAGCCTATGTGGCTCTCGCGCTCCTCGTCAGCCTCCGCTAGCTCGAATCTGGTGCCGCGGCTGAGGGAGGAGCGTGGGGGACTTCCTAAGACTCCCCTTCTTCTTTCACATGCGAGGGAGGGGACAACCATGTGGCTTTCTGAAGTCCTCAGCATGTGGTTCCCCCGCTCTTCGTCAGCCTCCACTAGCTCCTGATGGAGGAGTGTGGGGGACTTCCCAAGACTCCACCTTCTCTTTTGCATGTGAAGAAGGTGATAACCATGTGGATTCGGGGAGTCTATGTGCTGTTTTTAAATACTTTACGAATGAGAGAGTGAATGAACAACTGTAAATACGGTATGAATGAAAACATTGGTCACAATTACTAATTGCCCAAGAAGGCAGATTGTAATATATAAATTTTAACAATATTATAAATTGCAATCCGATGTTTGTAACATGTTTAAAAAAAAAGGTACCCGGGTAGACAGCAAATAGATTGACAACATCACACCTCTTCTACCAGAAAATAAATTAGCACTAATAACAATAGTAGATTTAGTAATTTATTGAGATTTGGTCACTGAAAATTGAGTTATACGACTGATAATTAATAGCATATTTTAGTACAGTCTTTGTTAGAGAGGATCGTTGATGATATTGGTCCTCGAGGTCGGTTCAGAAGACACCTGGAGCTGAGGATCGGACTCGGGGTGTATAAAGGCAGCTTGATTAGCATTTAACAAGTTGGCCCAGTTCCGATTCCACTCTATTGCGTTACTGATCCTCCACCCAATCGAGTTTCACAAGACGGAAACTTACTCATCGATTCTTAGTATCGAAGTTGGAATTGTCACTAAATTTAACCGAAGCTGGATTGTAACTAACTGTCAGGCAAAATGTATGCATTTATTTTTAATCAAGTGCACAGTAATCGGTCGTCTATGAGCATTCTGGTAACATGCTCTCCACTAAAAAAAAATAGTACACAGTATTTAGTGTTACCGATAAAACGCAGTTATTAAGCTCCACAATCCATAATTAGTTGGTATTAAAAAGTTTATATATGGTGATAATTATCAGTAGTTAATAGTTACCAAGGAAAACATTGTTGGCATGATCGGTGCTTGACCTAATATATATTCAGGGACTCTACCAATTGACCTACTGTGCCTTGAGCGACAATCAGTAAGTCTTTGGTTATTAATTATTTCATTTTTTTTTATAAACAACTTTATTAAGATGAAATTACAATCTGCCTTAGTACTTAATAGGCAATAAATAATTGAGATAAATGTTTTCATTCATACCATATTTACAATCCATCATTTACTCGCACATTCATACAATATTTACAAACAGCCCAGGGGCCCCCCAAGTCCACGTGGTTGTTGCCTCCCTCGCATGCAAAAGAGGAAGCGGAGTCTTGGGAAGTCCCCCACGCTCCCCCACCAGCCAAACCACCGAATACGAGCGAGACTGACGAAGAGCGCGAGAAAATATTAATTATTAATGATCAAAAATAATTTGAACCAACATGTCAATAAAAACTTCTAATATTTGTCTAAAATGTCGAGTGTGTTATAAAATTAAAAATGGCATCAATCTAACTCAACTTTGGCTGTTTTATTTTATACTCTGATGATGCTAAAAAAATAAACAACCCCTATAAAAGATAAAGATTTTTATGAATTATTTAATTAGTAGTAAATTATATTTTTATTTTATGTGAGGCACGTAGTCATTATAACTGTTCCTCAGTTAATGACTCCTGAAAATTTTCAGTCTGGTAATATCGGAAGTAATTTTGCTATGTGAAAGAATCCAGTTTCTTGCTTTCCTCTTCCGGTTTTTATTTTATATATTGAATTTGATATCTTTTCTGTTATTTCAAAGGGTCCAATTTTTAATTCATCTAATTTTTTCCTGTTTGATTTGTTGCCATTTTCTATATATGCTGTATCTCCTGTGTTAAATTCCCTATGTTTTCTTGTTTTATCAAATATTTTCTTGTTATATTTATGAGACTTTTTTGTTCTTTCTAAGGCTAATTTATTGTCATTCATCCGGTTTTCTTTATTGATTTATTATTTCCTTTTTTTAATTCTTTAGGTAAAATGCTTGTATCTGTGCCATCTAGTAAATACTTGGGTGTAAAACCAGTTACTGTGTGTGTTCTGTTTCATTATATTTATCCACACATTCTTAAGCGACTGTTGTCCAGGCTCTTTTCTTCCCTTTTTGGTTTATTTCACATCTGATTTTGTTGACTAGAGTTTGATTTTGTCTCTCATTTAAACCATTGGAAAAGGGTGCATTAACTGCTGTAAATATCAATCGAACCTCCTTTTCCCTTAGGAAATCTTTGAATTCTCTTGAGTTGATTCCTGGGTATTGATCTGTAAGTATTATTCTTATTTTGTCTGTTTTCAGTACATTATTTACTAACTTGACGAAGTCAGTGGCACAAAGTTGTTGTTGTATTTAAAAAAAAAAGATTAATTGTTATAGATTATTGATCGGTCTTACTTTAATACACTGTGCTAACGATGAAGATTTAGTTAGGGATGCTGTTTTAGTGTAAACAGGGTCAATTTTCTTCTAGGACAAAGTTTAGTCAGGCGCAAACCTAAAAGGTTTTGCTGTTCTCAGTTAAACACTTCTTCATTAATGCTATCTAATAATATCTGTTGACCAACACTCTCGATAATGGATATTGCTCAAGAGGTTATTGGAATTGAATAGTTTCAACATTGAAAATGTTAGTGATGCTGGGCAAACATGTTTACAAATTATGAAGCCATTGTCATGCTCACTTTTTTTAATGCTTTGGTGGCAATTTGAATTACGATTATTTACAGCTTTAGCCAAAATTTGTATCATAGCAGCTGCATTATCCCATTCTCTTTACTGTGTATTAGGTAACAATTTTTTTATGTTGTATTGGAAGAAAGAAGTTTGGTCATTAATGGACAAATGCTTTGTGGACTCGGTTTCCTTCAGGACATGATATTACTACTGCTCTGGATAGGCTAAAAAAACTATATGAGATGGTACCGCAATCGACTAATGAAATGACAGCTAGTTGTAGCTTTTTTTATATCTAATAAAATCTAGTAGTTCATGGTTCTTCATATATAGTGTTTTTTTTAAAGCACATCTATGTATATTAATGTACCATCATGCCAGTAACTGGACCTAATAAGAGGTATCATTAGATCTTTTAATTATTATTAGGGACATTAAACATTTACTTTGTCGTCTATCTGCAATGATGTACCATTGTGTGAACGAAAGTTTTTACGCTGCCGTGTATACCTTTTTATTATTTGAATACATAATTAATCACAGATAGTCAATTTTAAAGAATACGTGATTGATCTAAATAGAACAGTTCATATTTCGTTGGACTGACTTATATGAGAGTGAAAGGCTTCATTGAGAAGCACGGTAATATGCATTTTTATAAATTTATAGGTAATACTTGTAAATTATAAATGCGATGACGAGGTCTTACGCAATTATTCCCGCATGCTTTCAAGGAAGGGAAGCGGAATCTGCCCCCAGTTCCATATTGATTACGATCTTATGAATTCTGGTTCCATCCCTGGAGCGGGTGTGACTTATCCGTTCCTTTTGTATTTGCCATGACGATAAGTGGGTACGTGTATGGCAAGCTTTATACACCTTTGTTGGAAGACTTAGCTTAGGCCATCAGAATCCCAAACCAATACTTTATCGACCATCGTCTTTATTAAATTTGAGTGAATATAGACACTTTTTAGTTCTGTCTCTGAATCGGATAATTATGTAGACAATTTAAATCAATCTAATCCTCTTGTTCCACTTATTTTTGTGTGGAGAGCTTGCAATATATTTGACATCTCCCCTTATATTATTTCGTCAGGATAAACGTCGTACATGAATAAATTTGTATAAAATCTAACATCTTTCTCTCATCAAACAAATTCTATATTCCAAACAATACACCCACTAAAATCTAAATACTCGGTTAAATTAATACTAATAGTTTTCAGAGTAACATTCACAAAGAGATAACATATATATTATGTGACAATTAACTATTCAAGAAAAGCATGAAGTCCCCGAAATTTCTTTTATTCATTTTATTGCATCAATAGTCGACATTTAGCTTATTCAGAAAAGAAAAAACTACAATTCAGAAAAGAAACTTACGTATATATATATATATATATATATATATATATATATATATATATAAGTTAAGGTTCGGACATCGTAGGTAGCCAGCCTAATCCTCAAGTCATCGGGATGTAAACATCCCGAATGTATTTAGAGAGGCTTTAAAAGGCTCAATAAAAACAGTCTTGTGACAACTCTCGATCTGTGATTACATTCAACCTCTTTCCTTTTTTCTTTAAGTTTTTCGTTGACGATCATTAACTTATATATAATTGTCGGGAATCTAGGAAGCTGATTACTGCAGATAGTGATTTTTTTCATAATTGGCAAGAGATTCGAAAGAAAAGAGGAGTGGCCACATACACTCCAATCCTCCTCACTCTCAGTGCATTAATATATTTAAATTCATAATAATTCATTTTCAAGTACCGAATCGGAATTCTGCAAAATTAAATTTTCATTTCGCCCCCCCCCCTCCGTCCTTTCTATTAATAGTAATTTTACAACCCAATTAAAAACATGATGGGGGGGGGGGAAGTTTACTGCAACTGTAACCAACAGAATAGCAGTCCCTACTCCTCGTACAAGTATACCCTAGCTAAATTCAACCCCTTGGATTGGGTACCAATTAATTCAATGTACTTTAGATAAGAAATTTGAACACCATTTCAAATATTTTGATAGCATTATACAGAATCCCTCCCGGGATTCCTAAACCACTGATTTTCTTCAGAACCAACCCGGGAGAGAGGGCTCGATTCTCATTTGGAAAGCTAATATTATTTCGTGGTGGCTTAATTAATCTCTGGATTCCTTCTCTGGCCGGACCACTGGCTGTGGGAGTTCCGTTTTCAGTCCAAACGCTATTTAAATGGTGAGGACCTATACAATTCGTTGGTCTTTGGTACCTCGGTTCAAATCCAGCGAAAACAACAGTTATAAATAATTATATTGTAACAATGCACCGGTTATCATACCGAAAGACATTAAGGCATAATAATTTATGTTACATTATCATGGACTTATAAAAAATTTGTATTCAAGATCGTTTCCAACTTGAAAGACATTTGGAAGGCCCAAATACTTAAATAATTGAAGAAAAAATCCATTGTTTTAGCATTTAATCCCAATGTATTAAATATTATTCATAGGTTAGGTACGATGAGTTCTTTTTTTTTTTTTTATTGAAACTTCTTTATCGTGCTAAAATTACGATCTGCCTTATTTGGCAAAAAGTAATTGTGATAAATATTTTCATTTATACCATATTTACAATTTTCATTCACTCGCTTATTCATACAGTATTTACAAACACCCCAGAGACCTCCCAAATCCACATGGTTGTCACCTCCCTCGCATGCGAAAGAGGAATCTTGGGAAGTCCCCACGCTCCTCCGTCAGCCAAGTCCATATATACCGGATACGAGCAAGTGGAGGTTGATAAATAGCGCGACAGCCACATACGCTCAGGACATGATTGGAGAAACTTGCCATTGTCAGGACTCTCACAAGGCCACTGCCGTTTTGATCTCCGAGGAGGATTATAGAGATAAGTGGTGAAGTGCAATGACTATGCTACGGGATTAGGGTGGTGGGGTAGGTTACTATAGAATTTTACGAAATCGAAGGGGCTATGAGTTAAAAATTTTCTAGGTTAATTACTAGTAATTGATGTACTGTAGTCGGAATATTTCATGGGGAGGACGATTCTTTGTTTATTACATTCCAGGAAGTTATGCACTGAACAATAACCCTTCCAAATCTGGGTAATATGAAATTTTCCCAATTACAAATTCAAATTCCAATATCAATCAAATCAAAACAATGGTTTTACTTGCATCTATGAAAGTAATATATTGTGATACGCATTTGATATTTTCATATTTGGTTAAGCCACAACCCGGTTAGTCGACTCTTGGATAACCAGAATTAGGTTTTAAATGAATCTTTGATATTGTCAATTAATAGACGGTTACATTAAATGGTTTTTTTTCACTTATAAAGCTTTAGGGATGAACTGTTTTTATTTAATTGTGCATTTGTGAATTTGTATTTGATATGTGCATACACTGTTGATACACTCTCCATTCGATCATGTAATGTATATTGATTGACAATTTGGTAAGGGATATGGTGTACTTTTATAGCACAGCATGCATTATGCCAACGTAAATATTATTTTTTTAACTATTATGTCAGCGAGCAATGGCTTTGTTGTTCTACTGGCAGGCGTTTGGTTATACTTATTACTGCTTCTCCTTTTTCCAGTTTCCTGCACCAGAGTGAGTACCGGTTTTTGACCAGGTTATTGCTCATAAACACTGCCAGGTATTTAATTTTCAGTTTATAATAAAGTGTCTATTTACTCTCAGCGTACATCACTTAAACTTATAAACTGACTTTTTGTTTTTGTGATAGACAATTACTAAACGGATTTATTATTTATGAGAGTACAAAAGTAATAAGTTCAGCAAAGGTAATAACACATCAGTGGGAGATGGCAGGCAGCATTTGTACAATACCTTTCGATTACATATTTACAAATGGTGACTCTACAAGGACCAAAAGATTGTTTATAATGATAGGCTTACAACTACATTCTGTAATAGTGGAATATACCCTATTCTAATTCGCAGGTATTTAGTGAGTTGTGGACTTTATTGTGACTAGGCAGAGCTAGTGTTGTACAGTTCAAGAATTTTTCCCTCAAATTGAAAACATGTATTCCTCGCTTTAGTAATATTCCTAGCTTTAATATTATTTATTCATAAATTAAAAAAAGAAAATTGTAACAGATCTTTATTTAAAAGAAAAAACAGAAATGTTCTCAGTGTTATGTTATTGGGATGCCACTTGTGTGTTGGTCTTCTTCAGGTACGAAAATAGGCGAAACATACAAATCACCCGTACCAAACTGACCATGAATAATTCAAGTGACCATTTTGGGTAGTATCTTATGCTTTTACTATTATAAAATATGTAATTCGTAACAGATGTGTGTCAATTAGGTTAAAAAAATCTTTCAAACTACGTTAAAAAGTCCACCCCTCTTTGCCAATTTAGGTAAGTACACCCTTAGAACAGTATATTTAATAAACCTGTTTGAAAAGTGCTAACATTTTTTTTTTAATATGTTATCACCAACATCGAGCTGTTGAGGTAACTTGGCCAAGAAATCGAATATCGTGTATTTTAAAATTTTATTTGAATGTATTTAACTTCAATACATTTTTGATTTGTTCATCTATGAATTAGTATTAACGTATTTTCAATTTATTTATTCATACGTTAATTTTAACATACATCCTTTGACTCTTTAATGAGCCACATATTTTATAATAGTACATTACTAATCACAATTGAATAATTGATAACCTTGAGTAACTGAAGTTATTGTGCTGTAATAAAAATACTACGGACTGGCAGCTAGTATTTATTCATAAGTTAATTTTAACATACATCCTTTGAGTCAAATCTGTAATGAATTACATATTATATAATAGTAGCATTCTAAAAACTAGAACCTCACATTTACTAAAAAAAGATCCTTATATTGGTTATATGTGTGTTCTTGTCAGTCGTAATTTGCATTCGCTTGGTGTAGCTTTCATGGTGATGTGTTATAATAAATAAAGAAACCTATTTGTACTAATGTTGCTTAATTAAAAGGAGTAAGAGAACGGATTGCACCAGCTTGCTATATCACGCTTCACCCAACGTGATATGTACAATGGCGAGAGATCTGTGACTGTTGAGACGAGTAGCTGTGAGAGGTGGACAGGTAACAGAGTGCCATTAGAAGAAAGCGGTCAAGTGAGGTCCCAGTCCTCGAGCGAGAAACATTATCGAACCCCAGGCTCTGACAAATAGATCTTCCAGCTCCAGCTGATAAATATCCAGTTTGGGACCGCAGATGACCCGTAGGACCTCCTGCTGTGCGTGGGCTGCTCGAAGTAATCCCTAAGACCTCTCATAAAGGTCGCCTTGAAATAACGCACAGGCTCAATATTTATATTGAATATTTCATAAGATACATTCCATTTTTATGTCAGTTATCTGTTATATATCGCCATCATCATAGTAGACTTGACATTTTTAGAATGACGTCGATTTTTTTCAAATGTTTTTCTCGAGTCTCTTTTTATTATTCTACAAGGACCAAAAGATTGTTTATAATGATAGGCTTACAACTGCATTCTGTAATAGTGGAATATATCCTATTCTAATCCACATAGGTATTTAGAGAGTCATGGACTTAATTGTGACTAGGCAGAGCTAGTGTTGTACAGTTCAAGAATTTTTCCCTCAAATTGAAAACATGTATTCCTCACTTTAGTAATATTCCTAGCTTTAATACTATTTATTCATAAATTAAAAAAAAAAAAAGTAACAGATCTTTATTTAAAAGAAAAAACAGGTCTCCAGGTCTCTGAGAGGTTCATATTTAAGCTATTTAAATTTCATTTCACCATAATGATCTATTTGATGTTGTAAAGACATGAAAAATGCAGCCAACCCCACCATGATTAATTATTTAATTAATATTTTAACACATAACATCCTCATTAACAATTGGTAATTGTGGCAGATCGTACTTCACTTCATTCTTTTTTCCCTAAGGATTATTTGGAAACGGAATTAAATTGAAAATAAATATATAAGTTTACTACCAGTAAGCCTATTAAGAACTGTAAACAACAATACGACGCGTATATATAGTTGTATATATAGAAGATAAACTAATAATAAAATCAGTTGATTTCTAACAGTTGCCGAGCGTTGTGCTACCTCAACTAATTCGATCAGTATTGACAGGAGTATCAGAATAGCGCAGTATGGGGAGAAAGAACAGTTTGCTAAACTAGAGCTCGAA
The DNA here is from genome assembly GCA_930367205.1 of Acanthosoma haemorrhoidale. Classification (NCBI taxonomy): domain Eukaryota; kingdom Metazoa; phylum Arthropoda; class Insecta; order Hemiptera; family Acanthosomatidae; genus Acanthosoma; species Acanthosoma haemorrhoidale. Next base: position 183,064,874 of record OV884011.1, on the reverse strand, counting down.
CTGGCTAAGGCCGTCGAGGACGTGCAAAACTTAAATACCAGCTAACGGAGGCGGCTGAGACAACGCAGATGGACCTGGTGATGTTCAGAACACAAAATTCTTCGTTAGTTACCTGGAACATTTCACTGGCGTAACGGGCCACCTCGATCACTTTATTAAAGGAAGCGACCAAATCAAAGACTGCATAATAGTTCGGAAGGACTGGCAGAGTCGGATGTAAGATTTTTAGAAGCGTCGTTAATAGACCGTATATCGAGGTGGGTGCTGAAAGCAATAGAAGGAGACTTCTCACACCCATGGTATGCATTAAACGTCAGACAGAAAAAACTATATAGCGGTGGAAGATACACCCCAGAGGAGGACGTGTTTTACCTCCCGAAGGAGTAAGATACAAGTAAGAAGTAGTGAGTTCGCGGAGAAACTCCTTGCGACCTACATCCGACTAATGCAAAAGACGTTTCAACCGTTTGGGCAGACGGAAGGGGCCCAGAAAATGGAATTCTTAAGAATCATAATGAAGGTACAGCTTAACCATTATATACATCGACCAGGCTCACTTCCGAGAGACCGGGGCGTCTTAGAGTTCGCCCACGAGCTCATCGACGAGAGGGAACGGAACGAGACGCGATTTAATAAACCGGAAGGAGAATCGTTAGAGGGGCGACTTCCAAGGAGGAGAAGACGAAGTACACCAAGGTGTTAGATCACCGCAAACTCAACGAAGCCACGAAAGACGAACGGTACCCACTCCCGAGGATCGAAGATATACTCTACCGCCTGTCGGGAGCAACGGTGTTCAGTACCCTGGACTTTAAGAGTAAGTAGCATCAAGTCGAAATGGCCGACGAAGACATCGGAAAGACGGCATTTTCTTGGGGGCGGGGGCATTTCGAATTTGTGGGGATGCCCTTCGGCCAAAAGGGGGCCCCCTTAACCTTCCATCGCCTTAGGGACGAGCTGCAAAGGGGACTAGGCGAGGAATTTTCCCAGGTGTACATAAACGATTTAATAATCTTTAGTAACCGAAGAGGAGCATCTGCGACAGGTCCTCGCCAGGGTACGCGAGTTTGACCTGAAATTATCCCGGGAAAAGTCGAGGTTTGGTCTCAGGGAAATTTGGTTTTTGGGTCACGCGGAACGGAATGCGACCGGACCAAGGGCGAGGGAAGGCTATCCAAGACGCTCCATTACCCAAGAATACCCGTGGAATCAAGCGGTTTCTAGGGATGCTAAACTACTACCGGAAATTCATCCCCGGGATAGCAGAATTTACCAACCCGTTGACATATTCTCAAAAAAGGGAAAACTTACTTAGGATGTTGTTTTGTTGAGACTACCATCTGAACTCTGGCGTAGTGATCCTCGTCCAGTTTAGGATTCCGAAGGAGTAAGCAATAATTGGTAAAGCACATGCGTTTGATGCTTTAACTATATTTCCACCACTTTTAAATACATCCTTGATGGGGTACTTAAAATATATTTTGAATAAATCTTAGTATTTTTTTTCAATTTCAACAATTGACGTATTCCTAAGAATTTATAAGACCACTCACTTCACGCTGACTAATAATTGCAGCTTTCGAAAATCTATATTATCTTGTTTGCCTTTTTTTATCATGTAACACTGTAAATTTTTGTATATCCAGCTCTATTTTTATGTATTCCCATCATCATTTATGTATCTCATGTATCATTTAGGAGCCTACTTAGCGGGTTAAGGGCGAGACAGAACCAGCGGGGACTAAGAGATAGTCTTAGCATACAATACGCTTTATAGCTATAGGATCACTGAAGCTCGGGCCATGGCCTGTTGGTGTACAGATAGTGTCCTTCCATAATTGCATGTTCTCATAAATTATTGTGTGTTCATCTCACAGATTTCTGAGGTCTTCAGGAGCCATGTGGTACCGAGTTGAAAGCCTTGCGACAATCTATCTAGGTTATGGCTACCTGACAAGCCCACTTAGTTACCTGAGAAGCAATAAAAGTATCAACTACCAACAGTTCTTTGCATCTTCTTAAATTTTACTAACTACCTAGCTGATTTTTGGCCTTAATCTTGTTTTCGCAAAGGTAATTTATAATTGTATTCCTTATTATAGAAGTGAAAAGTTTATTCACAAAGTAGAGACATGTTGTGGATCTGTGATCCTCAGGTCCAAGTGTTTCTTTGCTTCCCTTAGATAACAGGTAGATTATTCTCGTGCAGAATTTTAATGGAAAGTACGTCTCACCTGTTGAAAGCTCCTGATAGCTCAGTCCAAGACGAAGATTGCTGAAATATTTGACCAATAGTTTACAATTTTATCTGGAGCTGCTGCTTTTCAGATTAGCCCATTTGTCACATTTGATTTAATGATGCCGGTCATTTCGTTACTTAAAATGTAAAATATTTTCTATCTAACATGCGTCTTTCTTGTAGATTTCTTCTTTTTCCCAGATCCCTTTTCAATATTGTCAAGTCTCATTTACAGTTGTACAACTCTTTGGCTGGTCATGTTATTTTGATGCTATATGTAGCGAGCGCTAACCATATATGTAAATTACCCTATACTCTGGTGCAACTAATGTATTATAATATAAATGCAAATCTTTGTAAACTTCTTGTAATAAATCATAGAGAGGTCGGTAGTCGTGAAACAAGTAAGAGAGGGTCGAAGGACAGCAATAAAACCTGAGAGGGTAAGCCACCTGCCCCTAATGAAATAGACCCGGGCAGACCTTCAGTCACTTGCCGGCAGTCATAAAATCTAAAAGCCATGCCAAGAAACAGTTCTTTAGGGGACGAGGGGCACGTACTCGGTGCAGGTGTGACATCATAAACATACCCCGTTCAAGCTAGGCTCCTCCTTCCGGTAGGAAGGGGAAGTAATGTTTAAAGCCAAGGAGTTTCGCCCTGGAGAGACACTCTTCTCCAGTCTCTGCAGCTAGACAGCCGCTATCACCCGGTTGCGATACTCCAGGGCCCTGGGCCCCTGGAATCTTCTACTAGTCTACTCTTTCTCTGCCACACCTCTGCGCCGTCCCTGTCTCACAGCCTCTAGCAGACCCTCTGACGACTTGTAACTATTACGCTGCCGATCTCCGCCCGAACTCTGAAAACTGGTCTTATTCTTTATGAACCACTGAACCTCTCTCCTGAACACAGTGTATTATTGTCGGGACACATCCCTATCAATAAATGGAGTCAGATATTAACGCCAACATGGAACATGGTCCATGTTATTAACTACAACAATCCGCACTTGTCACCAGGGCTAGAGTGATTAGGCACTCCCCTAGTGACGCCCCCCGCACTATATATGTTTTTTTTCTCATTTAAATTGTACAATTAGTTCTGCATCCTCCTGTTTACCACTTCTGTGTACCTTGTTATTCTATATGCATATACTAGTTTTTGTTTTAGTCTATCCAAGAAAAAGCATAGTTTGATTTATTATTTTTAAATGAAATAACCAATTACATAGAAGTGAATGAACTATACTATACCCTGAGCTATTAAAATGCGTTCGATAATTTACAATAACTTATATTATACATTGTTAAATACTTAAGCTTCAAATTTATTTTTAGCAGGATTTTTTAGACTGCTGTTAGAACGACCAAACAAACATAAATACAAGTCAAACAGAGCTATTACCATCTTATGGTGTTGTTTTTGAATGCTTTCATGACCGCTACCGATTGTTAGCGATACCCTATGATGAAAAGTTGAACTCATAATATATGTCATCATTTGTAAGCATTTCCTTTCTACGGACAATATAACAACACATTTCAAAATATTTTTTGCTTTCCTTTATCCTATAGACTAATATCAATAGTAATAACTCACAATTTACAGGAAAATGTCGATTCGGTATATCGATAATGAAGAAATACGACGTGGAGCAGCTGTCACAGAGTATTTATTGCCTGTATGTCTCTCGATAAACTGTTTCAGTCAGACTTTATTATCGATAAGCATATCCCATTTTCCCCAAATATAAAACGCCACAAAAAAAATTAAAAATGGCATATATATATCCAGCTTTCTGACATGCCATAGATGTGAACATTCAAATTATTTTAATAAAAACTACTCAGTTTTTAATAGTAGAAATAATTATCTTACGTTAAACATTGTTATTTATATTAAAATACTTCTTTTTTACTCCCTCGTTCGACACATAAATAATATTATTAACGTTTAACAGCCAAAAAAACAATTACTGCCAAGATTCCCACACGTACCCGAGTACCTCCCTAATATTTAGTCCGGGTAGAGTAGTAGGATTGGGATGGCCCGGGTTCAAATCCCAATCATTCCAGCTATTATTTACCTTTGGATGTTAATTATCAGTAATTATAAATAATATTGGGACCAACACGACAAATAAAATTTCACATTTAAAACATAATATTGTTCAAGATTCTCACAAACAGATGTTGTTTTGCTACGAGTATAATGTTCATGAATAGGTAATCCCTATTTTACCCACTTGACTGACAATACAGCCAAATGTCTCCAACACTTTCAGAATGGAATCATGCGAAAAGTGGTCCGACATACCTCTTTCGAGAGGTTGAAGAACGCTGACCTGCACACGTTGCTTGGTGTGCCGTCGGTGGGCGAGTTCATCCGCCGGAGACACATTAAGTTTTTTGACTCGTTACAGCACCTAACCAACCCAGTGTTTAACACTATGACCCCACCACCCCTCCGACATCGATGGCAACAGACTGTCGGGGAAAAATTAAGATAAGAATTAGTATGTAAGTTAGTTTTAAGGTTGATCAAAAAGGTGAGCCACATCACCTTATTAGTCAGTTTAGTCCAGTCACGTATAATGTATATCATTATGCTTGTTTATTCGATTATATAATTTCTATAAAATAACAAAACCTGTATATAATGTAGTGATGCTACAGGAAATACAGAATAATTTGTAAATGGATTCACCTGAGAATCTATAATTGTATATAATTGTCTGTAAGTTTAAAGGGGCTATGAAACGAAAAAAAAATAAAAAAAATCGCTATTTAACAAATTAAATATTACTAATTAGAAAAAAATTGTGCATTGATTTTTGTTTTTTATTCACTCCTTTTTTAGGCCTTTCTTTAGGAGCATCTTGTTATTTTATTCTGCCGGAGGGGTTGCTGTAACATCTTGAATTTCTTTTTCATACCTATATAAATAATTACATTAGAATTAATTGTGTATCTGCATTATAATATAAAGTGAAGCATATTGATGTATCAGTAGTGACCTATTAAATTATTAATGTAATTGAACTCTCGTATTGTAAATTCTCATGATACTCTGTTCTAAATTGAATATTTAAATTTTGTGCATTACATACACTTGTTTAATATTCCCACTTGTTTACTTTACAATAACATTGAAGAAAACAAAGCTTCATGGAAAAGAGAAAAGACAATTGAAATAAAAATACATTTAAATGAAGCTAAAAATTAGTGTTCAGATAGAATATTGTATTATATGGTACAACTCGTCTCAAGTTATAGTAGTATAAGTGTTGTTTATGGCTTTGCTTTTTTTTTTTTAGTCTTCATATCCTTTAATGAGTGAATTGAAATAGAGAAGTGTATTAGCTTAAACGCATGAAATTAGCAGCTCCAAATGAAACAGTAGTCTAAAACTGTTAGTTTGTGCATTTTTTTTTTATTTCAAAACCTCTTTATTATAGCATGAACAAAATAAATAATAATTAATAATTGAAATACAAATTTCTCCTCTTCCTGCCATTCACAGATGCATTTGAAGGAGTGCATAAATATAATACATTTTGTTTTTGTGGTTAAAACTTCATAGTCTCATATACAACACTAGGTGATGAAACTCACCTTCAGATTGTTACCGACACTAAACACTTAAACACTAAAAAACAAAACAAAACAAAATAAAACCTATACCTAGAACCTAAGACTAAAGCGTTCCGGCCGCGACAGCGTCCTGCCATCGCTGGGGGAACGGAGCGGGAGGGGTTATAGTGTTAAACACCGGGTTTGTTAGATATTGCAAGGAGTCGAAAAAGTATTTTGTGCAAATTGTACCGCTTGAGTTCGAGTAAACAGAATTGGAGTGGAAGGGAAATAAAATGGTGGCTGAAAAATCGATGAAGATTATTTAATCGCACCATTACATCCTGATTGAGGAACTTTAAAAAAGGATTGTCCCCCATCCTCTATTTTCTTCTAGAATTATCTTGTTTATTCCCCAGAGTGGGGAGTTTAGTGGCTAGAAAACTCCTTTGGCAAATTGAGTAGTAGAAACAATTATTAAAAAACATTTTAATGGATTGAAGTTGGCTGTTGATTGTAAATTGTACAATAAAACTAATTGAAATTCAGTATATAATTCACAGGTACATGTACAGTAATAGTTTAGCGCGATCATTATTTATTTACAAATGAATATCAATGCATATATTTCAATATAATATTTACTTAACACTGGTTAAAAATGCTAAGAGATAACGACACATTATTTTTGTAAAATAAAAGAAGGCTGCAATACTAATTGCATCACTAATGCACAGTAATTAGATCAATCAAACGACAAAACATTTAAGAAAAATAAATCAAATATTAATAACAATAAAAAATTTAGACAAAACAGATTTTCTAACTGAGCAATAAAATGCACATTATATACACTGACAGGCTAAAAATTCCACCCACCTGATTTTTTTAATGTTTTCATCTCAGAACCAGAATTGACCAGAACTGAGAGAGTTACACGGCTGGCTTTTGCTCGAGAGCACTATCGTCATTGGACTATGGACGAATGGTGTGCTGTACTTTTTACAGATGAATCTAGATTTGCTCTACGATCTCCAGACGGGCGTGAAAGGGTGCGGAGAAGAAGAAATGAAAGGTATGCAGCCTGTAATTTCACCCAGAGCTAACCTTTTCAACGTGGTTCCTTAATGGTTTGGGCTGGGATTTTAATGGAGTGCCGCACAGAATTGGTTGTTGTTCTTGGATGGTCTTTGATGGCCACTCGCTATGAAGATGAGATTTTGGAACCTCATGTGTTGCCTATCCTCATCGAAATCAGCGATCATTCATTTCTAATGCACGATAATGCACGTCCACATGTCGCTCGCATAGTACAGACGTTCCTTCATCGGCACAACATTGAAGTCTTAGCCTGGCCAGCACGTTCTCCAGATTTGAACCCTGTCGAGCATTTATGGGATAACCTCGGAAGACGAATAAGAGCGCGTTCAGCACTTCCTGATACAGTGCAGGACCTTGAAAGGGCTCTTCGGGAAGAATGGGATATTCTCCTGCAAAGGGACATTTCCCGACTGGTGGAAAGTATGCCGAGGCGTCTTCAAGAAGTAATAAAGCCAAGAGGAGGAAATACGCGCTATTAAATGATCCTGTCTTTAATTTATTTCGGGATAAAAATGGTTATTTTTCAATTTTCTTTTCATGTTTTTAACAGTTCACATTTTGATTTTAAATTTTTAAGCAAAGACTCATTAAACAAAAACCTTATTAAAGGTAAAAAAGATTTTATAAATTCAATAAATAATAAGTATTATAAACAATTACCATGTATTATATACAAATACAACTTTTTTACAAGTGGGTGGAATTTTTTGCCTCTCAGTGTATAATAGCACATTTTCCTTTCAGTTTCAGGTAGTCTGAAATATCTGAACTAGTTTTTATAGTTTCTAGCTTATATTTAGCACTTACTTATCATCGCTCTCTTGTTAAAATAGCCCTTCGGAAGGAAACCAACAAATGTTTATGAACCACCACAAAACCACATTTGTCAACTACTACGTGGTTGAATACAATTATTATTATGACAAAAATTACAGGAGAGTAATCTATAGTCTCTACTAATAGTGTAATTTTAATCAAATGTAATCTGGATTCATCTAACGAATTGACAATATTACAGCCATTGTTTCATGTTCAAGAGTTATTCTTGGATAACTTTCATTACGTAAAAACCTGTTACATAAATGCAATTAGTTTTTACAGTGTATACGAGTAAATAACTTTCATTAGCTTTACTATCGAAAAACATTTACTTGTACTTAACTTTTGAGTATAAAATGTGTTTCCAATTAGTTCTGAGCGGTACGCTCAGTAGGGCTATTCAACATCAATGGTATTGATTGAAGTAATTTTCATTAATTCAGTTTCTCTGAGAGTAGGTAGATCAAGCTTGTATTAATAACGCCTCTATAAAAACTAATTAACTTGCATACATTTGGAGTTAATATCTCGCATATCAAGATGTTTTGTATAGAGAAACGACCCCCAGAAAGTGACAAACTTCATTATCCGACGTTGATAAAGTTCTTTCTAGGGTTGTATGCTGTTGAAATGGAGATTGATTCTGCGAATATCCACTGATTGATAGCCCATATAGCTGATATATACCCCAGTTATCTCTCCCTCGTTCTCTCTCTCTATCTCTCTTTGCCTCTCTCTCTCTCTCAGCGAGGATTCACAACAAGCACTGAATATGTATGTATGGGCTGAATGTAGGTCCCGTGACGGATCAAATCCGGATCATTGGTCAAACCAATATCGCATTGTGTTCGGTGTGAAAGTGGTTTGTTGAAGGGCGTTTCGTTTATCGTTGATATTGACGGTTTTTCATCGGAAAATGAAAAATTAAAAATAAAACGTCTATCGGCAGGTTAATCTTCAGAACAATAAGCTTTAAATTTATATTAAGTTAACACTAGAGTGAGATAAAGTGTATAGCCTGATGACCAAAAGGAGAGATACTATAGTCCATAGTGTAATTGCATAACTGTCTGACCAAATTTCATTCTTTTTTTGAGCACAAGCTTTAGATTCTAAGTTGAGTGTCACATCAGAAAAAGACGGGCTCATTAATAATAATAATATGAATAATGAATAATAACCCTTCTACGTCCTGGATTATAAAAATTTAGTACACATTTAAGGTCTTTTCCGTGTATTGCTTTCATGGTATGAAAGAGGAAACCCCCTAGAACCACACAGGAATTTGTAATATGACTCCAATGCTATACCATAGCCTGAGTATGATATATTCTGATGGTGTAGTTATTATAGGGAATTACAATACTTAAGCATCTGTAAAGGAATAAGGAAAAGAGCTGAAAATAAGTGAATTAATATAAATGCATCGAAAAGAAAGATGATGCACTTTGAAAGGCATAACGGACCAGTATGTAATGCCTACAATGTAGTTGTTTTGCGAGACATTAGAAATTCCTAAACTTGTTTGGTCCTTTTTGCTGCATGGAAAATAACTAGGAAGACCAGTATTGCACTGCTGCCTTTCTTGACATAGCTCAAGCTTTTGACAGGGTTTGGCACGCAGGTTTGCTCTACAAGCTCAAAAGATATTTACCACAGACCCTTTTCCTAGTCTTACAGTCCTACCTTTCAAACCGCTTCTTCCAAGTCCGCTGTGGTTTAGAATACACTAACTACTATCCCATAAATGCAGGAGTTCCACAGGGTAGTGTCCTGGGCCCCATCCTCTATAACCTATACACCGCTGATGTCCCCTCTACTCCCAATACCTTCTTGGCCACATTTGCAGATGACACTGCAGTCTTGTCATCCTACCCAGACCCCGACATAGCATTCCATAACCTTCAAAAACACCTTGACGAGATCGAGTATAGGTGTAATCAATGGCGGATCAAAGTTAATGAAGCAAAATGTTCCCACATTACCTTCACCCTTTGTCGCAAGACTTGTCCACTAGTTCATTTTAATTCTATTCCTCTCCCTGTATTAGAGACAGTACGATACTTAGGCTTCCATCTCGACAAACGACTGACCTGGAACCCACATACGAGACTAAAAAGACAAGAACTAAACAGGCGCTTTGGACAACTGTACAGACTACTTCAAAGGACATCCCAACTCTCAACAGAAAATAAACTACTAATCTACAAAGTTATACCTAAGCCAATCTGGACATACGGAATAGAGCTATGGGGGACAGCAAAAAAGTCGAACATCAAGCGTATCCAATCCTTTCAATCAAAAGTCCTGAGAACAATAGTAAATGCCCCTTATTGTGTCAACAACAAAACCCTTCATAACGACCTTAATATACCCTACATTCTAGAACTCATCCCTTCTAAGTTTAGTTATTTATTTATGCAAAATTCCAAAATAATAAACAGCATATAAATTAAATAAAAAACTATTCAAAATGATAATAATTACATACAAACTTTCTCTATAATATCCAAATGCAAAATATATTCCAGTTAACTTATTGATACAATCATTATCCCACAATTCTCCAAAAATCGAAGACGAATCTCCACGAATATTCTGGCTGATGGAAACCAGGCAAATTAGGTATACTCAGTTAGTTAGTCGTCCTCTAGATTGCTAAATGAGAAATAAACTTGTCAGTCCCCAGAGTTTGGTAAAGACAATTTCAAGATACTCTCGGCAACTTTAGTTCCTTTACTTTCCTTCTCAATATTTGAATGGATATTTTCTGATGTTCACAATATAACGCTGAATATTAATAATTTAAGCTCCAATCTTAGGGAAATAAATGGATATCTGAAATTATATAGACTAGTTAAGCGGTTTTCCAAGCTAGTCAATGCTTTATCAGAAAAAATCTATCACTGTTTGCCCCTGTTTTTCTAATTCTGCAGATTTTCTAATTGCTTAGGTTAAGTAAAGTTTCGTAAAAATCCAAACTTTTGCATTGGTTTACAATTAGAGAACTAGGTACTAGTCACTTGTTCCGTGTTCCAAATGACATAATGCACAGTATATATAATGAACGTAATTATTCCTTGTGGGTTAACGCTGATTGTAACGTGCTGTGGAATTTAAACAGCCACTACGGGGCATGCCTTCCTATGCTCCTTATAACTTTACAAGCAGAGAACTATCTTATAGTTTATAACTGTGGAGCTTTTCATTATCCGAAACTAAATAATTGCTAAGCTAACCTACAACTATTAAATCCAAGAGTCAGTAACTTTGATAATTGTTTCCACTATACCAAATAATAGTTTAATTGATTTTGGTTTTTACTGAGCAATTGCATTTAAATCAATTCATGGTCTTAATTATATAAAGAGTTGCAGAAGATTAATTTTTCATGAAAGCATTTATTGTTTGATAAATTTATTTTCTCATCGTTAACAATCAAAAATACTTAATTTCGTTTGCTAGATCACCGCCCACCTCCCTAAAAGTCCCTTTTAACGAAAAAACAAACCAAAAAATATATATATATAATTTTGACGATTTCAACTTCAATAGATCAATTTTTAATCTTGGTTTCCAAAACGAATCCTTGGTTGAGCAAATATTATCTAAAATAGCATCTGAGCTGCAAGTTACAAGTTTGAGAAATATGTACCAAAGTCCAGACTTGTGGAATGAAGATGTGTCCAAATGTATTCATAACGAGTCAGACTCCATGCAACGTAACCATCAGTGTTTTTGCAAGTACCATACTATGCACGAGTATGGGTTTATAGCGTTGTAAGTATTTTTCTACTAGATATAGATTCAGGATGAGCATTTCTTATAATTAATTTTTTTTTGTTACATGCCATTTTTGTTACATGCTTATAAGCTGTTTATTTTCAGGAGTTGTATTCTTAGATTCTTCGGATCGAACATCAAGCGTATCCAATCCTTTCAATCAAAAGTCCTGAGAACAATAGTAAATGCCCCTTATTATGTCAGCAACAAAACCCTTCATAACGACCTTAACATACCCTACATTCTAGAACTCATCCCCTCCAAGTTTATGAAATTCCACAGTAGCCTTTCCAACCACCCTAATCCTGTAGCACAGCCATTGCACTGCGCCACTCATCCCTATAATCCTCCTCGGAGACTGAAACGGCAGTGGCCTCGTGACCTGCTATAAACGCGTGACAGTGGGAGTCCTGGCAATGGCCAGTTTCTCCAATCATGTCCTGAGCGTCTGTGGCTCTCGCGCTCTTGGACTCTCCTCCACTGGCTAGTATCCGGTGACGCGGCTGACGGAGGAGCGTGGGGGACTTCCCAAGACTCCGCTTTCTCTTCGCGGTGGATTTGGGGGGTCTCTGGGCTGTCTGTAAATATTGTATGAATGAGCGAGTGAATGATGAACTGTAAATATGGTATGAATGAGAGCATTTATCTTAATTACTTATTGTCTTATAAAAGGCAGATTGTAATTTTAGCACAATAAAGGAATTTAACATTCTTCGGAAAAATCCGAACGTTCAGAACACTATAATTTATTTAAAAGTATTTGTAAGAATGACTTAATTAAATTGAGAATGAGGGTGTTAATAAGAACGACCGACTTCATGGAATGTTAGAACAGAACTGTATTGTAACAGCAAACAAAGGTTACATGTATTATACAAGGCGTAGACAAACTAATTCAAGTGACGTCATCATTTGCCTGCTGACATCCTTCTTCTTTTGGATTTGAAGCTTCATATGTAGTCTTTTTGGTACTGTTATCAGTCTTATTGGTTGCTTGATTATTCTTCTTTTATCAGTCTTCTTGGTTCCTTGATTAACCTTCCACTCTTGGTTCGGTATTCTTCAGTTTTATTTTGTTGAGTAGCAGATTTGGTTAAACTCATATCCTCAGAAACAGGTGGCTTTGGTGTTAGACTCTTTGGTGGTGTGAACTGTGTAGAGATCGATTTACGAGTAACCACTGCTGGAGCTGATTCCATACGTTGTAGAGAGGAAACCACACTCTCCTTAAATTCAAAGTTTTGGGGTTCAGTTATAGGACGAAGGAACCATGTGTTGCGGCGGTACTTCACACCATCTTGGGTTTTAATAATGTAAGAGTTGGAGCCTTCATTTTGCTTAATAATTGTTGCTGGTACCCATTCACGAGGTGCTTTCTTCCATAGGATTTTTTCTCCATCACTGAAGGTTTTATGCGACGTTTTGCCTATGTCAGCATACCTTTTCTGCTCGCTTTGCCAATTCTTGAGTGTTTGTGTGACCTTTTCTGGGCTGATGAGTTGAGGCTTAAGAACTGAGTCCAAACAAGGAATCAGGGTTTTCGTTCTTCTTCCCATGAGCCTTTGAGCTGGGGATCCAATGCTATCCCTCGGAATGTTGCGTTGATTCAGTAGTGCAAGGTGGATATCCGTGTTTTCTTTGGCGCATTTTCTTAGTAAGTGTTTTTAATTCCTCAAAACGTGTTTTTGAAAATGGTATACTTACATGTATAACTATGTCAACTGGCTCATCTTTTAATGCTTCATTTGCACAATCCCTACTGAGCAAGTCAGCTATGTACAATTCGCTTCCTTTTTTGTATACTATATGAGGGTTGTATGGCATGACTTCGAATCTAAAGGTCCCGGGTTTCGGCACCATGTAAGAATGACTTAATTAAATTGAGAATGAGGGTGTTAATAAGAACGACCGACTTCATGGAATGTTAGAACAGCACTCTATTATAACAGTAAACAAAGGTTACATGTATTATACAAGGCATAGACAAACTAATTCAAGTGACGTCATCATTTGCCTGCTGACAGTATTCTCTATTTGTGAAGTATAGTTTTAAACCTGTTATTTATCATATATTATAAAATATAATAGAAAAATAATTAAATTAGTGTTGATGTCCACAAAAGCTGTATTGCATAAATGGATAAATCACTCTGGCATTTTTCATTGCGCGTCGTCTCCTGCCACGCCCTTGGGCCCGGGTTTCACAAGCTAAATCGTACAAAAGGAGGTTAACAAAAACCTAATCGGAATAAGCTAAGCTGTCATTGATTTTAGCACTAAAAGTGAGATCTAACAGATAATTTTTATAGCCACAGTCAAATTAAATATAGAAATCAATGCACCGTACTTGTTTGAAAGTAATGCCACCCCTTAGTAAAAATAATCACGATGGATTGTAAATCAAATACTTTATTTTTACAAAAAGAATATTTATTTTTTAGTTGGTGCCATTTTTTAAAATCAATTAATAGTCCTACATGGGAATAAAACCACAATCGGTTCAGGCAGTTCACTGTGCAACAGCCCGACAATCGGGTCAATTGTGCTGAACAGTATCCGTTCTGGTATTCCCAACTACGTGATTTGAAATGCTATTCCATTTCAACAGAACTTCAATGTACAGAATCGGATATGATCCAAGACTGAATGCACGTTATATAGGGTGTCTCCAGAATTAACGCAAGAATTGAATTTGCCGCCATTTGTGCAGTAAGGTGCTGGCCACCCTAAAAAAAAAACAATTTGACAGCTGACAGTTGGAGCGTTACACGATAGAACAACGTTTCTTTATTGTTGAAAATTATCTCAAAAATAATGAAAGTTTTGCGGCCACAGTTTGAAAATTTCTTACAAAATATGGTCGGAATAGTGTTTTGACTTCATCCACTGTGAAGAGATTAATTAATGGATCAGTTGGAGACACTAAAAATACTGGTCGTCCAAAAACAAGCCGTTCAAATGTCAATATCGAAGCTGTGCGTGAGAGTGTTGTTGAAAATATCAGGAACATCAATTCGGCGTCTTAAACACAGTTCTTTGTGCCGAAATTGGATGATATTGATGTGGCCAATATGTGGTTTCAACAAGATGGTGCCACATGCCATACAGCCCATGAAACAATTCAAATACTGCATGAGACATTTCCAGGTCGTGTACTCTCTCGTTTCGGTGATCAGAATTGGCCCCCTAGATCGTGTGATTTAACACCTTTAGATTTCTTTTTTTGGGGTTATTTGAAGTCAAAGTTGTATGTCAACTATGCCACATCCACACGTGCATTAAAAGAGGAAATTCAACGCTGCATCAACGAAATTAAACCACATTTATGCCAAATGGTCATAGAAAATTTCGACAAAAGAGTGTGTGTGTGCCAAAAATGTCGTAAAGCCCATTTGCCCGATGTGTTATTCCATAAATAACCCTATCCTATTTACTTTATAATTCAATAAAAAAATAACAAATAAAATACTAAAAATATTTACTACTATTTAAATCAAATCTTGCGTTAATTCTGGGACACTCTTTATTATCAAAGCTAACCGATGATCATATGGAAATCGATATTATCCTTTACTTCGGAGTTGGTGCTAATCCTCGCCCGGTCGGTGGTCACGTCAGCGTAAATTAGCTAGCTTTATATCGCCTCATTCAGACGAGTATAATTACTTGTATAGCGACCGCTAACTATATATGTAAATTACCCTACACTCTGGTTCATAATGTATTATGATAGAAAATGTAAATCTGTGTAAACTTCTGGTAATAAATCAGAGAGAGGTCGGAAGTCGTAAACAAGTAACAGGGCACCGACAGACGGCAATAAACCAAGAGAATTAGCCACCTGACTGCCATGCCTTGCTAGGGCAAGGACACTTACCCCTATTAGAATAGACCTTCAGTCCTTCCGGCAGCCATATAAAACACACCCTTGTACCCCAACGGTCATAAAACTAAAAGGAAGTGACTACCTGTGTATCGTAAAACATACCCCTGCAGACAGAGTCCGCCTTCCACGAGGGGGGGGGTTACCATATTTATATCAGTAAATTTCGCCCTGAAATACACTCTGTCTCTTAGTCTTCATAGCCGCACGACTTATCACTTACCCCAGGGCCACTGGGCCCTGGTGGGCTCACTCTGTTTACTAGTCTCCACAGCCGATTACCTCGCGATATGCCAGGGCCTCGGGGCCCTGGGAGTAAGCCCCCTCAGCCTTCCACTAATCGACTCTCGCTATACTACACCTCTACGACGGCACTTTGCCTCACAGCCTCTAGCAGACCCCTGACGACTTGTACTTATTACGCTGCCGATCTCTCGCCCGAACTCTGAAAACTGGTCTTATTCTTTATGAACCTCTGAACCTCATCCTGAACACAGTGTCTTGTCGGGACACATCCCTATCAATAAATGGAGATATTAACGCCTACATGGAACATGGTCCATGTTATTAACTACAACAATCCGACAATTGTTGACCTCAGACAATTGTTCACCTTTTCCAACAATTGTGCACCTCCGACAATTGTTCAACCATATCCCGACATCTGGTGATCCTCGACGTGCACAACAAGCATATCCCGACAACTTGTATTTTGGCTGTTTGTGGTTTGCCTTCCATGGATTAAAACTATCGGCAGCCCATGCTATTACCAAGTAATAATTACTCTTGTAACTTACCAGTGGACCCTAAATCGGGCCCTAGTATATAATATAGACAACATCGATGAGCAAATACAAAAGTGTTTGGAAACTTTACAGACTGTTCATTGGAAATTCTAATCGGACTCTTGAAAACAAACTGCTCATATGCAAAAAGTTATTAAAACCTATTTGTACATACCGATTAGAACTGGTACATCCATCGAACATCAAAGGTATTCAAACATTCAAAGTCCTCAGAACTATAGTCAACGCTCCCTTCTACATAACTAACTCATCTCTTCGCAATGTTATTTCTCCTTATAAACAGTCCTTGATCTTATAACTCCAAAATTTACCAAATTACATAAAAACTTATCTACCAATCTTAACTTAACTGTTAATATATTGATAAAAAAATATATAACATGTATTACCAATCGAGAAAATGAAAGCTCGTTGGTCTAAGTAGTATTGTAAGCACTAAAAAGCTCTTAGCATTTTCTAGAAGAATTTTACTTTGGATACGAAACAATTAATCTCTGTTTCTCGTTGCCTGTACTTATAATATTAGCTTGTTTTAACAAACTTTCTAATATTAGACACTTGGCAGATACTTACATAAGAAAGCTTACAAGTTTGAGTAAAGCAGCCCATTTAATAGATAAAGTACAGATATTTTTCAAATCCTTTCCGTTCGTTATGCTGTAACTTGAAATGGATCGGATCTTTTTAATGGCCTCTGTCGTAGATCACTCCGACAGACAGACAGACTGATACACAGGTCAACGCAAGTCGACTGATCCGTTTCAAAGTAGAACTTCTCTCTTCAAGCACAGAAATAACAATATCATATAACCTGTTTTACTCTTGGATCGTTCTGAAGTACTTTTTATTGGCTTATCTTCGGGAAGTTTCCAGTAATAAATAGTTCCGGGTATTAATTTCCATGTTCATCATTCAATTGAGTAATGAATGTCAATTTTTTTTTTTCCACCGGGAATAGCTGATTAAATTGTCTTGAATTTATTGAGACCTTTAATTTAGGCCCATAACGCCCGCAACCGAAAGGATTCACTGCGCCCTAGGGGCGTTAACTTGTGGCCCAAAAGATCTCCATCGGCTTATTCAGTTTGCCGCTGCTGACTAGGGTAGTTTACTGCCTAGCATGAACTTACCCTAATACTATCCGAGGAAGACATAAACTTAAATGAACAATGGTGCACTGTTGAACCAGTCTTCATGGCCTGTAGTAGTTTCTTGCATCCTCCTACTGTATGGTATTTACCTTTTATTCATTATACTCTTATTAATAACAAAAAAATAATATTACCCAACTCGTGCTAACAAAAAACAAACATTACTTCAAGGCAAAAGAAACAAATAAAGTTTATATCTTAAATTAAGAAATATTATCCAAGAATTAGGTAAAATACTAAACAAAGTAAAATATACAAATTAATTAGGTAAAACAATAAAACATTAAATTAATAGAAAAAATTAATTACAAAATAAATTAATATTAGAAATTACTTACTCCGCTTTCTCTTCACATGTGGATTTGGGAGATCTCTGGGCTGTCTGTAAATATGGTATGAATGAGAGCATTTATCTTATTACTTATTGCCTTATAAAAGGCAGATTGTAATTATAGCACAATAAAGGAGTATATCAATATAGAAATTACTCATTCACAAGTCTACAGCTATGATTTTATCGATAGTAAAATGATAAATAAATAGAGAAATTCAATAAATTTCTATATAAAAATAACATATGTATAGAAAAGATTAAATCATAGTCAATATTTTTTTTTTTTATGTATAAACAACTTTATTATGATGAAATTACAATCTGCCTTAATACTTAACAGGCAATAAATAATTGAGATAAATGTTTTCATTCATACCATATTTACAATTCATCATTCGCTCACGAGGCCACTGCCGTTTCAGATGACTGTGCTACGGGATTAGGGTGGTTGGATAGGTTACTGTGGAATTTCATGAATTTGGAGGGGATGAGTTCAAGAATGTAGGGTATATTAAGATCATTATGAAGGGTTTTGTTGGTGACGTAATACTTTTGATTGAAAGGATTGGATGCGCTTGATGTTCGACTTTTTTGCTGTCCCCCATAGCTCTATTCCGTATGTCCAGATTGGCATAGGTATAACTTTGTAAATAAGTAGTTTATTTTCTATTGAGAGATGGGATGTCCTTCAAAGTAGTCTGTACAGTTGTCCAAAGCGTCTGTTTAGTGCTTCTTGTTTTAGCCTCGTGTATGGGTTCCATGTCAGTCTTTTGTCGAGATGGAAGCCTAAATACCTTACTGTCTCAGACACAGGGAGAGGAATCGAATTGAAAAAGACTAGCGGACAGAACCTTCGGCAGAGGGTAAAGGTTATGTGGGAACATTTTGCTTCATTAACCTTGATTCGCTATTGGTTGCACCAATACTCGATCTCATCATGGTGTTTTTGAAGGTTTTGGGATGCTATATCAGGGTCTGAGTGGGATGACAAGACTGCAGTTTCATCTGCAAATGTTGCCAAGAAGGTATTGGGGGTAGAGGGGACATCAGCGGTGTATAGGTTATAGAGGATGGGACCCAGGACGCTGCCCTGCGGAACTCCTGCTTTTATGGGATAGTAGTTGGAATATTCTAAACCACAGCGGACTTGGAATAAGCGGTTTGAAAGGTAGGACTTTAGTCAATATTAATGTATAATTAGTGTGGTAAGGAATTCAAATCGGAGCATTTACGTACGTAGGGATAAGGAATGACGAGTATTGAGAGGGGCAGGATTCCAGAGAGTGGTGTAATGACAAGAAGTAGCTGTAGAATGATGTGGTTCTGTAGGAAGGAGTATAAAATTCAGACATTCGGGAGCTCAATCTTGTTTCTTGGGAGTGGACTGAGAACAGAATTTAAACTTCTGCAGAAGTAGTTAACTACAGCAAGATACTGTAAATATAAGGGGGATTATCAGATTGGAATTCTAAGTTTGTACAACTTATTAACCGAAGAAGTATTGTCTACCGAAGAATGTGAAAAGCCACCTTAACTAGACATCGATATGTGATTGAAAATTGTATTCCAGGACAAAGTCTCCTGTGAGTAACAATAGTGTTCAATTAACAAATTTATGTTTCGTAAACAAAAAGAAATATTACATTATAAAAAGTAAAACATAAAAAAACAACTATGTAAAATAAAGTGTAAGTTTCTCTAACGAAAATAATCATAACATAAGATTTTTTACCAGCATTTATCAAATCATAGTTGAATCCACATAAAAACAATAATAAATGAAAAATATTAGGTTGATTCAAAATAATACCAGTAGCATACCAGGTAAATTTACAATAGTAAAAAAAAGTTAGCATGAAAATAAAATACAGTTAGAAAATCGTTCCCAACCAGCTAGCGTATGTCCGCTTGATGAGCGTAGTTGGAATAGAAGGCTTTGGAAGGCCTGTATGGATGAGTGTGGCGGATAGGAGTAGGCGGATAGGAGTAGGCGGATGTAGAGAATTCCCCAAAAGAGGGAAAAAGTCCCGTTTTATTTTGCAAGGGTCTTGGCATTAAAAACCACAGAACAAACTTGCTGTTCCATTAGAAAAACAAACTTGCCATGCTAATGATCAGTCCAACATTAACAAGATTTTAGATATATGCTGTCAATTGCCCTCTCTTTATCAAGCCATCTAATTCATGAACTTATTAAATTTTCTATTTAAGTTTACGTATATCATCGAAAGTGATTAAACGAAATAGAAATCAGGATATGACCGTTGGTTTCTTAATTTATTAAATAATTGCTTTTTTTTTAACCGTACATGCTTTGCGATTATGTTTCTATAATGCAGCTAACTGAAAAATGCTATTTCAAAAATTCGAAAAATTGTGAATAACTAAAATATTAAACAAGCAAAAAAGATATTAAAATTTAACCTTAAACCTTTGTGGATACAGACATACATATTTGCATACAGAATGTCTTCTGTTTCAGAAGATTTATTGCCCCTGTTTCAAATTAAAACCATTGAGGCTTGGCGATGAATGTGCTAGATGAGTTTTTTTTTTCAACTCACCCACTTTTATACTTCCACGAATCTAAGATACCAATAGTCTAGTCAAATTGAACTTGACAAAATCCATCAACTTTATTTTTTAGCTGTCTGTTTTCTATGCATTGGTAAATTCTTATTTTAGAAACATTTTCGCTGAATTCCGCATGAAAAATTATAAGTAGTTAATTGTAAGAAGTAATTGATTATTGCCACAACTTATTTTCATTACGTTACATCATATACAAATTATTATTTTTACGATATATGGATATGATATTACGTTTGGATAGGTAACTCTTTTTTAAGATTGAAGCGTATTTGTAGCGTATATATTTATTGAACGTGTTTGGGGTATTTTTGGACCAGTATGGCAGGATTTAAGAATAACGGATAAACCTCTTTAGCCTGTTAAAAAATGAAGTAGGTTTTATCAATTGAAAATTCAATAGAGTTTTGCAAGTTAAATTTCTTCTACTATGGCGGCATATGGGTATGAGGTTAGTTTATCAAAATTTCACTATTTAATTTCTTAATTATTTAATCATGCTTTCATTTGCATGTTTTATTTCAGATAAGAACAAGATGACTTACACTTCATAGCTTAAAAGTGCAGAGCATTACTTAACAACCATGTGAGGGTAATAACGAAAACATCACTCGTTAACATGTCTTGACACATATCATTTGACAACTTTTGATCAAGTTTCTCAATTAAAGAACTTTTACGACGTAGAGCTAAGATTTAATTATCAGATTCTGTCACAAGGTCAACTGACAGAATCAGACAATTTAATAAATTAAATGAGCAGATTGTAATTTCAGCACAATAAAGAAATTTTAATTTCAATAAATTAAAATGATTTATCATAGGCAGTGTATGCCTAGGGGGTTTTCTTGAGGTTGATGATGTGGAAATATTCCGTATAGAAAATAATATTTTAAGTAATACACATATTATAAATATACACAAATCGGTTTACCGATTTTTCAAAATATTTTTTATTTTTATTAACCTGTAGGCTCTGCAGTCCAATTTAAAATTGAACAGGTTTGATTATGAATCCATGTATAAATCTTACCACCACCTATAACATTACTAGATTAGTATTACTTAATTACTTAGTGGTGTATATTCTTAGTCTAACTCTAGTAATGTGTTTTACCACAAATGTAAAGGGAAGATAATATATTAATTAAGTAGATACTAAATTTTTAAAAGTTTACAGTAATCTAGAACATGTTTTGTCCGTTTATGAATGTATATTTTTAGTATCTGCTTATTTTAATCCTTCATTCTTTTTAAGAATGGTTTTCGTATATTGATGTTTGCTAAAAAAAAAAAAAAAAACCTACCAAGGGGTGAATATGTCCTGAATTGTGGGTTCTTTGTGTATCGGGGATAATTGTTCGCCTATTATAGTTCCAGTCTCCATCCAAATTAAGTCTATGTTCATTTAAGTATTTCTCGAGCGGTGAAATACCCTTTATGTGTCAAAAGCCTCCTCCAACATTAGACAATAATTTAGGAAAAAAAGTGGACACCCGTTCAAGAAGACCTAAAAGAAAAGGAAATAATCAACCAAGAAAGACCTTCAAGTCCATTTTCTTGCCAGAGATTCTAAGGATGTCAAATTGTATTGCATTAAATATTTTCTCACAACTCAATATAATAATTCATTGTAGCAGCACGATATGTTATAAAATAAATGTAATAAACATAGTTTTTTTTTTTTCTTAGCTCTCTAATTATAAGATTAAGGATGAAAGAAAAATAAAGGAATATTTGGGTTGAGCGGATCCCTGTACCAGGAGCACCTGTTTTAACATAGAATATTACAAAGGACTAAATAATGAAAGTGGTTTATTGAATTCAACAACTAGGTGTGCCGTCAGTGGGTAAGTTCATCCACAAGTTTTTTGACTCGTTGCAACGCCTAACAACCCCCGTGTTTGACACTACGACCTTTCCACCCTTCCCGCATTGATGGCAACAGACTGTTGGGGAATATTAGGTTAACCTTTTGTTTTAAGATGTTAGTTAGTTTTAAATCTATGATTAATAAGTCGAGCCCTAAAAGTAAAGGATGTTTAGACAATTACTGTATAATGAACAATCTACTTTTGTAACAATCAGAAATGGCAATGTAAAATTATTAAAAATTGTATAAAATGTAGCCAAGTTATAGGACCTATAGTCTTTACTGTTTTACATAATTTATAATAACAAGGGGATATGAAGAAAAAATATATATAGATAAAATTAAACAATGTCTTTTTTTAAAGACCTTCCTACAACATTTTGAACCGGAAGCAGTGGTTATGTAAACATTTTTCATTCAACAAGCAGCAACTTGTCGCCTCCGTTAAAGGATGAAAATTTGCATAGTGTTATCTCAAGTCTTTCCACCGGCTCTGTCTACAGGGGATGGAAGTGAAATATTGAGCAGAATCACGAACTGGGAAAGTTTGTAAAACAGTCGAGCGAACTCTTCACTAACGAATCTTCCCAGGAAATGTTCATCACTATTGTGTAAAAAACCAATTACTCCCTGCGGATTCAATAATTTGTATGTATAATATCAATATTTAAATTACAGAACTGACAGTTGTGTTTTAAAACCACTCACGGTTCCAATCACACAGAAGTGCCAGGTTTCATATCAAATTGTGATAATAGGATGAATATTACTATTTCTGACTTAAAAAATGAAGCATTGAGATTGTGTCAAAATATATTTTTAGTAGTTGAGCGTTTGTGGCTCTCGCGCTCTTGCTCTGCCTCCACTGGCTTGTACGGACGAGCATGGGAAATTTCCCAATTCTCCGCTTCCTCTTGCGAAGGACTTTTTTTGTTATCTGTTGTGGCTCTAGCTGTATATATTCCATTGTTTTAACCACGAATATATACAAATCAAACGTTATTGTGTTTGCAAGTGAAGAAGTTATGTAGGAAATATGAAATTTAAGGGTTCGGCAAGAAAACAGTATACAACGTTGAGGATAATAACAGCCCGAACGCCAAGTTTTTAGACAGAAAAGATCAGAGGAACAAATATAATTCCCGGCTGTTAAGGGAAGAACTGTCAACTCATCCGGTGTACTTAAACAAACCCTCCTCTTCCATTTAATATACTGTTACAAATTTGTTTTATTTTTTTTACCTCAAACTAATGTTTAAACAGTATACAGAGGGGTCCAAAAAAATGTATCCAACGGTTAACAGTCCATAACTTGCAAACTAATTGATGGAGTTGTCTCATTTTTGGTGAAAGTGTAGCTTAAAGTCCAACTTAAAGATATCACTGTAGGTGTTCGAAATGGTCACCATTAACATCCACACACAAACGATGCAGCCGAACTGCAGCACGAACTGTGCTCAGTGACACTGCAACGTGTTCAGTTGGATATTTGCACATGAATGTACGATGGATTCTCGAAGTTCATCCAATGTGCGTGGCTTTCGTCGATAAACGACGTCTTTTAGTGTTCCCCACAGGTAAAAGTCCAGAGGAGTCAAGTCTGGGGAGCGTGGTGTATAGTTTAAAGCACCTCTACGGCCTATCCATCTTCCTGGTAGATTTTCGTCGAGATAAGCCCTAACACGATTGTGGTAGTGGGCTGGGGCACCATCTTGTTGAAAGTAAAATCTTCCGTCTCCATACAAGACTTGGATGGCAGGTAAAATGGATGTTTGACGCTTCTGAAGGTACACCGCACCGGTAACTGTGCGGGTTGCCATTGCCGTTGAACCTCATTAATGTTTTCGTACTTAAAATACTTTAAAACAGAATTCCTTTCATCAAATGTAAGCCTTACGCCAGCCATGTTTACTCGAGTAACAAGGTACAACTAACAATAAAACACTAACTATCTGGCGACTGTCATCTGACAAAACAAAACAACGCAATACAACGCTTGTATGGCGATTGCCGGAACTACAAACTATTACACTACCAAAAATGAGACAACTCCGTCAATTAGTTTGCAGGTTATGGACTTTTAAACAGTGGATACAATTTTTTGGACCCCTCTGTATAATAAGTGAATTTTATTTTCATTCTCTTGAAAAATGTTGAAATAAATAATTAAACTGTTTCCTGACTCCTTCAATTGTTATTTATGGCTACATTTCATAATTTCATTCATTGCTTCTTGTCAGATCAAATCAATACGTTTTATGAATTAGCCGTTTAGAGCATTGATAATTCATAATTATCAATAAGATAATTGAAAAATAACATAAACAACAACGCCTGCTCATAGATACGCATTAGGGGTTTCAACAGCTCACGCTGCTGTTTTCAATTGCTTGGACACACATCATTCCCACTTGACAATGGAAACGTGAGCAAGCATTGTCGCTGGTGAATAGTCACTTAACCCCAGCACTATCTTCACAATCATCTAGTATGCAAGTATTTCTCGTCAAAAAGAACACCCTTCACTGAATAGGATATCTATAACAATCCTTGATTTCTTGTAGGCTGGCTTTTCAACTATCGAAATAATATCAGATATTCAAAAGGGAAAGTGCAGTGACCTATTCAAATGTAGAAAATAATTGTTCGTCCATTCTGTATGTCACTCGGATGGATTTAAATATTACTGTTTCTAGGCCGAGAAGTTTGCTATCATAGTATAGTAGCATCTGTAAAAACCAAAGTTCATTTCATTTGTCCGAAAGAGATTACTACTGCTGAAAACCAATTGTAATCCCTTTCCTTATGATTGCGAATAAGAGTTGCCGTACTCATCGTTTTGGACCAGAGGGAATGTTCATGGTCCCAAAAAACCAAAAAAAACACCTTCGAATGATGCGAGGAAAGCGGAAAATGGAGAGATAACCGGAGAGCCTAATAGCCTTCCTCGTCATGTAGGAGGCTAACTGGACACAATAGGACAGCTTCTAAGTCTGGATGTACCATTAGAGTGGGTCCTCGTGGGACCAAGGCTAACACAAGTCTTTATCTCTCGGCCAATCATTGACCATTCCTGTAATTGGACTCATATTCTCTCTAGAAAATGGATTACGACGACAGAAAAATATTTTTCAGAAATCCTTTAAAATTAGTTAAAAATATTAATTTTTTAGAGCCTTTTGTAAATGTTGAACTCAACATTTAGATAGATAAATTATTATAAATAAAACAACTTTATTATGATGAAATTACAATCTGCCTTAATGTTTAATAGGCAAAAAATAATGAATTTGGAAGAGATGGAATTTGGAACACGTTATTTGGCGAACTTTGTATCCGAGAGCTGAGAGTTCGTCTTCTATTTCGTCAGCTGGTGTGGTCGGGTGTAAATTTTTGATCACTACTCGGAGTGATCGTTCCTGCTTTAGTTGGTATGTATGAAAGTCGGCCTCAGTTCTTCCAAGTACTTTGCTCGGTATGTGTCGGGAGTGTCCGGAGAAACTTTTGTGCCCCGGGACCGATTGAGGCACGTGTATTTGCCTGTACCTACAATTTTATTCAATTGGGTACATAGTAATTTAAAGTTATTTATATTACGCACAAATATAGCTGGTGGCTTGGGCTGTGTGGGTGTTTTGTTGACTTCCATTTCATAGGTTTGAATATTTTTCAACGCCTCAAAGGTGTTAGGCGTGAAGAAAGGGGACTCTATGGCGGTTTCTTTTTTGGATGTGCTGGCTTGTGGCGGTATGTCTTCCATGGAACTAGTTTGTAGAGGAGGTCATTTGTAGGTTCCTATTTGAGCGTTTCGGTTCCCAGGCGATGGTGTCGAGGTTGGACCTAAGGACCTAGATCTTATTATTTGCTGATAAAATCGCATTTTATCATAACAATGTTTGTCACTACTCAAATTAAGTTTTGTGTAATAAAAAATAAGGGATTCGATCTCGCAACTTCTAGGGGCGAGTCACCGGTCTTGGGTCTGAGCCACCAGACCGTCTGGCGCACAGAGCCTATTGCTTGGTGTTATCTCCGATCCATGAACGTCTAATGGCAAGGCGTCCAATATGGCCGACATCTCGGTCCGATTTCACCTTTTATACTTGCATACAAATCTAATAAGAGATTTACTCACTTCTTGAGGGCTCCCTCGTGGCCAGCTCACGCAAGTTGCCCACTGGAACAATTCTATGGCTGAAGTGTGGCCCATAAACGGTAGTACACAGTATTTGAAGGACGAGCAAAGTAGAGAGGTGTTGTAGGTAGTAGCGCATGCGCAAAAAACTAGATAGATAAATAGAAAAAAAAATATTACGTGGACAAAGCCCCCCATGAATAACAATAGAGCATAATTGCAGATAAAGGTAGTAGAAGTATAGATAAAGAATTCACTTCTGGAGGAAAAAAAAAAAAAATTATTACATGATAAAAACGAAAAGAATAAAATAAAGTGAAAACCTCTGTAACAGAATAAAATAATTATAAAAATAAAGAAAAGATTGCTTAGCTACATTCAGTCAATCAAGCTATAGATGAATCGACATATATAAAATATAATATAATGTAATATATGTATTGTATGATTATTATATATATTTGTATGAGATTCGAACGGTATTTAATACGCAATTTATATTTTTAGCTGCCAAAATTTTGTTTTCTTTTAGTAATGCAGATATTCATACATTCTCAACTATAGACAAAAATTATATCTTAAACAGTTTCTGAATTTATATTCTCATACAAATATAATATAACGTAACGTAATATATATATACGTAAAAAAAACGAAATTAAATAAATATAAAGAGGTCAGTAAATACAAAACTGCAGTTTTGCGGGTAGGCTGAGGATTTGAACAGTTTAATATATTGAATATCAGTGAGGGCAATATGAATTAATGGTTAAAAAAAGGATGAACCGAGCAATTATTGCACATGGAAGGAGGTGAACTAATTAGGGTGGCAACTCTTTGTAGAGATGGGAGACACTGGAGGACTGTAGAGTCAAGGCAAATCTAAACCATTTTTATTATTATAAAAAGCAATCGTTGAAACATGAAACTGTTTCATAATGATCCCCCTTCAAATAGTTTATGAGTATTCAAAACTAGCACCTATAAAATGATGCAAGCCTTGACACGCACAATAGTCTTCGATTACCAAGCCCGAAATAAGAGGCTCTACTTTCAAACAGTCACGGAGTGATCGTATTTCATCATCATCAGTCGCTCTCTTTGTTTACTACGACAAGGTCTAATACAATTTAACCGTTTTAAACTGTTAAAGCTGAATTCAACAACGCCGCCTTAGTTGTAACAACGGAAATTATTTAAGGTAAATAAAGATGGCACCGCGTATTGCTTCAGAAACTGTTTAAGATATAATTTTTGTCCGTAGTTGAGAATGTATGAATGTCTGCAATACTAAAAGAAAACAAAATTTTCGCAGCTAAAATTGCGTATTAAAGCCCGTTTGAATCTCATTAAACCATTAAAACTGAAACCAATTTTGACATATGGAGCCCACTTTTACAAATACAGTTGGAAATATATTATCAATACACCCGTCAAAGTTCTTATGCTCACGCCTACATTAGAACATTATACTAAAATGTTTACGACAAAGGTCTTGAAACCAAAACCCTGTCCCCAAAAAGCTGTCTACTCCTGACTTACCTAGTAACATACAACGAGGATGGATTCAAAATTAGTTTCAATATACGAGGGTGGTCACCATATGTCACCTGCATTTATGACAAATAAATGTCATGATTTAGCTATTTAATATTTTGTTCGAACAAATCTGAGTTACCGAACACCGGTTTAACGAACAAAATTATGTATTTTTTTTTTTTAATAAAAACTAGAAATCAATTTTCTTCACTCAATACTTCATGTGTAAGATTCTCATTAAAGCTCATCTAGTATGCTGATCAGTTGCCACATACTGCTAAATAAGTATTTAGCGAGGAGATGAGGACCCCCCCCCCCCCCGGAAGGAAAGGACATGTAGCAAACAAGACAAGGCTTGATCACCGGCAAGCAGTGTGAGGGCATTCTGCCCGGCTAAGTTAAACAAGCCCTCGTTAGTGATGCTCTCACTGGAGGATCATCTACTGCCTACTGAATAACTTATTCACTGCCTCTCTCACCGTTTCCTTTCCAACTTCACAAGATGAGAGCAGACCAAAGCCTAGTGGATAAAAGTCTAGAACTCGTCTAACAAAATGAGAAAGTCTTTTACTTAAATTTCGTGAACACTGACTTACCCCAATACATTTCAATTATTTTTTTTTTATTGTGCTATAATTACAATCTGCCTTATAAAGCAATAAGTAATTAAGATACATGCGAAGAGAAAGCGGAATCTTGGGAAGTCCCCCACGCTCCTCCGTCCGCCACGTCACCGGATACTAGCCAGTGGAGGCTGAATAAGAGCGCGAAGCCACAAACGCTCAGGACATGATTGGAGAAAACGGCCATTACCAGGACTCCCACTGTCACGTATTTATAGCAGGTCACGAGGCCACTGCCGTTTCAGTCTCCGAGGAGGATTATAGGGATGAGTGGCGCAGTGCAATGACTGTGCTACAGGATTAGGGTGGTTGGAAAGGCTACTGTGGAATTTCATAAACTTGGAAGGGATAGTCCGCTGTGGTAGTCATTAAATTAAAATTACATTCATGGCATGTAGGAAAACTATAATTATCGCATTAAATACAATAGACAATTCATGTCATAGGTTTTGTCTTTCAAATGCGTCTTTGACAGAATCGAACTAATTTGTGCGACTTAAAAGAGTCCGGAATTTCAGTAGATCTCGGATCTCGTCAAGTTCATTAGATTGTTATTTGGACGTATGTATATTCCATTTATACATTACGTCATTTGACATCGACTTTCACTACCGAAATGTGGGCGTGGTGACAGCAAAAAAAACAAAGCATCACAAAACAACTTTAGCAGCCGTCGGGGACAGACTTGCCTTCCGTGACATTATCAATCAAGTGGACTAGAAGACTACACTGCTCGAGTGCGGGAGTGGTTCGAATCACATCAGTCTATAGGCATTAATCACTCTGGCTAACCTGCGGCTTTCAGATGAGATGGGTGAATTTCTTGTTCCACAGCAACCACCATGGAGGCTCCATCTGATGAAGATTAACTACCTGAGTAATTACTCTAAAAGAAGGATGGAAGAATGGTTTTTCATCTGTTAGTCTGTTTGTACAGGTAGATGTTGTACAGATAGACGGAGCAAATAAGATACAATCGATTTAAATTCGTGAGCGTATATCCCATACCAATCCACATTAAAATGAACTTTTGGTTAAAACGGATAGTGCAAGAAAAAAATTAAACATTCTTCCCAATTATATGTATATTCAAATTAAGTTTTTTCTAATTGATACAAGTTACCATTTCACAAATTACTCTCTTTGCAAGTATAATTTATTATTTTTTAATGAATATGTTATGAGCTTACTCCATTGGGTAGTGTATTTGAGTAGTTTCCCGATTTACCCATAAACTGCTTACATTTGTATGAAAAAAGTAGGATAATTTTGTATCCCTTTATAAACTTTTATTTGAAGAAAACTACAATCTATAGAGAATAGGGGTGATGATTATGATCACCTTAATGACATATTAACAAATTTACTCTTACCCTCTCATTCAAACCCTATTTACAATAACCATTCATACAATATAGACACTTGAGTATAGCCCAGGGATCCCTCCGTTCAGCCGTGGAGTTGCCAACTTCCAGGCTATGGAGAGGAAGCAGGAATTTTGATGATTCCCCACGCTACTCCTGGAGCCACATCGCCACTTCGTAGCAGTAGAGGCTGAAGAAGAGCAGGAGGATGTGAGGGACCACATTGAAAGTATAAATACTGACATTTTCGAGGATTAGTTTTTTTCTTTTTTTTGGAATATACCTTAAATTGATTCGTTCTCAGACTGGTAGTATATTTTTGACAGTGCTAATAGGTCACTTATGGACAGAGAAATGAAAGTACTTATTAGGATGTAAAACCTCTCCCTTTGGGCTCGACAACGCCGAATATAATAATTATTAACTGAAATTCAATTATCAATTTTCGCAATTCAATTATAAAGTTGATGAAAAACGGTGCCGGATTTTCATTAGATATGCTAGTTGACAAAGTTTCGATGTAATATGTACACATCAATTTCTCATTATGAGAAATAAAGCTACATCCTTCATAAGTTGATATTAAGATGAATGAATAATAAACACCCAGCAGTTAGTGAAATATGCTTTATTTGAACCTTTCAGACAATTCTCCTTCACTTACTTCAAGTACCTTCTCAGCTATTGATTTTTCGTTGCAATGCCATACCCAACTTTATAGTTAACACCTTTTATAATATACTGCTTTATCTAATTTATTTCAATTTCCAATATCAATAATTGTTCCTCATTTGTAAAGTTTATGCTGTTTAACAGATGCACTTATCTATTCTTTCAAAAACTACCATTACATATTTATTTTGTCCAAAAATAACTGTTAATATTTAAAACTAATGATATTCTAACGAGTAACACTTCCAACAGAGACACATTCATATTTGTACAAATCATAGAAAAAGTAAATTTCTAATCAAGCAAACTAGTAGTAGTAGTAGTAGTAGTAAATAAAATAAAGCAAAAAAGTCTCTCCATTTTATTTATGAAATTATTTTCGCGTCAACGTTCTTCATTCAGGTATCTGCCGAGCTATGATTGACAAAACTATTACACTTATTCATTAAATACACATTCCAGAGCAGCCCCCAAGACAAAAAGAACCCCATACCTAAGGATCGACCCGCGACGCATCATTGTACCTGCAGAGCAGCGTGGCACCCACATCACGGCCCTCCTTGTATAGGTCCTTTATGACCATCCAACTTTATGTCAGGCCAACTGGTGGACTCAATCGCAACCATGAGGAAACAGATGCTTAAGAGTCCACTTTTACAGATCAGCACTCCTAGTTAGCTTCAGTGTCCTTGTTGTAACTCGAAAGCTGAGCCTATCACCTGGTTTTATTTCGTACAATATTTCAACCTGTTTAAGTTAATGTAAGTTCCTCCTTAAAATGCAACTGTGATACAATACAAGAAGCTCATTTCATTGTACGTGTTATGTTTTGTATTTGTTTCAATAAATATTCATTAATGGGTTAGGTTTTTTTGTTTGTTTTTTTTTCCCTTAGCTCTCAAATTTTTAAGATTATGGATAAGGGAAAAATAAAGAAAATTTTGGGTGAGCGGATTCTTTTACTAGGATTTGGAGGTGGAGTGAGGGAATTAAGGAGTGTGGGAAGCCTCGGTAGAGGTGGAAATGTTGCGGTGGAGTGGTGAGAGTCCACTGAAGGCTGGGCCTAGAGTCTCTCTAGGCATGTAGTGGAAGCTCATTCAGTTGGATAGCAGTGATGGGTGCTCGTCAGAGGGTT
The DNA here is from genome assembly GCA_930367205.1 of Acanthosoma haemorrhoidale. Taxonomy (NCBI): domain Eukaryota; kingdom Metazoa; phylum Arthropoda; class Insecta; order Hemiptera; family Acanthosomatidae; genus Acanthosoma; species Acanthosoma haemorrhoidale. Next base: position 183,033,259 of record OV884011.1, on the reverse strand, counting down.
GTTGTTGGTTGGCGAAGGGCCGTAATGTCCACCATTTTGTCTGCTTTCCCAGACCTAGAGAGTTGCCATCTTGCCGGTTTTGGCAATGTTTCATCGAGTCAAAGAATTTGATGTGTCTTCTTCTGATGGCTTTGGTGATGGTGGGGACCTCGAACTTTTCGTGGATGTCAGGAGCCTTCATTTCACGAAAAAGGGCATGACATAGTGCTGTGCGCAGGATGTTGTTCTGGAAGCTCTGGAGTCTAGTTATGGTGCTCGTGTGGAGAAAACGGAAAAGCGGAGTTCCAAACACCAGTGTTATGGCCTCAGGACGCTTTGATATGTGAGCAGTTTGATGGGTTAGGATGGGGAAAATATATACTACGGCTAGGCAATGCAATGAGTTATTCCTGAGGCACTCTTTGTATTTATTTACAAGGAGACTCAACTCATCTTTAGGTCGGTGACTAGGAAAAATGTAGGATCTTAATAGTGGCCTTTCCAACTCCTTAGTTAGTCAAGATCAACCAGTTCATTGTGATGTGGCAACTCCCTTCTCCTAGCACTTTTTCACACAAACAGACAATCCGGCTGTATTCCATAATACTGTATGTATTATTATGTTATACTGTATGTATAAAACTTGGAAGGAAAACGGAGCCACCCTTAAAACTAATAAATAACTTCTTGCTAATACGATTGGGGACTGTAAGATATATAAGCGCTATTTACTGATATTGTAATAGTAATTTATTATTAACATCTAGTAGCCAAGACCTTACAAGTAACTTTGGGTTCTAAAAGGCGCCACCAGTATCATACGGTGACATTTTTCGTCTTTTTGGTTTTTAAAAATTAATTAAACGATTGAAAACTTAAAATTGAAAAAGTTTGCTAATTTCTTTGTATGAAAAAGGCTATGCACGCGGCTATGCAGTTCTGATTTTTCCCCCGATTGGCGTGGTTCATGTAAATAGCACACAATAAATATTTCAAAGACAACAAATGTCATTTTAAGCTGTTGTATGTAATCCCACATTTTTTTATTTAACCATGCTTGACTAACTTAATATATCTTTTCATTAAAACTGCCACCAAATGTTTATTCCCAATTGTTTCACAACCTCATTTCATACAGAGGGATGAAAGTTCTGCAAGATGCAGCAGAGATGTTAACGACAAAAGCTACCTAATAAAAATAATGAAGAGAAAATTAACAATCAAGTACCTGTAATTAAAAATAAACATTATAGTGTGGTATGAAATTGAATATTTCGACCTTTTTATTAATAATATAAAATATGTATAGGGGCTATGATAACGATAGTCAATTTGCTGTACATGTGCTCTGGAAGTATGGACTTCATCACAATCTTTTCCTAAAGACGGATTTGAAAATTGTAGATACAAATTGAAAGCACTGCAGGATTGACTTGAACTCTACCACGAATGAGAGAGTTACTGACAAGCGACCGAGCGCAATAGATGATGTTGAACCGCGCACATGACGGCCAGATATTGGCCAGAAGAAATATGACGGAGAAATCTCAGATACCGCATGTATCCATTCCGAATGGGGAATATATGAGAGCCGAGCTGCGGTAAATCTCTCTATCGCGAGCAACCGGAATTATAAATCTGCCGTGCGGCCTCTGACAGAGTTATCGCCTCCTCACTGGTCGACGGCTGATGGCCAATGTGGATGATATTCAGTCCGGGCTATGTTCTCCTGCCCAAGTGTATAACGCATTCAATAATGTTACCCTTCATGGATTTCTTGTAAATAACATTGTGCCTCTTTAAGGGCTTTAAGTGGCAAGTCAATCACCCCAATCATTAGCAACGATTGGAACACTTGAGGGTGTCATTATCGGCTGCAAAAGAGCTAGATATCTTGTGGTCAAATAAAAATAGGAGGAGGTTATTTAATGGTTCTAATCTTACAACCAGCATTAAAGCCATAAGATAACTTACAATATCAGTTCATATAGTGCTGTGAGTGAAGAAAATGTTTATTATTCTAACTGATAATTAGTTTTACGTGTATATTATTTCATGAACTATCTCTAATTCGTATTCTTGCTATTAACAATTCTTATACTATTTTTTCATAGCCCATTTTTTGCTGTTGAGGACACGATACCATAGTACTTTATGTTGCCTATACCTAAATATAACATATTGTTACTATATATGTAATGAAAGTGTTCTCTCTTAAATTTGAATTTGCCGTGCTGCTTCCACTGGCTGCCACCAGATGGAGCAGCCATCATATAGAGAAGGTTATGTTAGGTAACAGAACATGTAAATAGAGGGGTGATAGTTATAAGCTATAATTGTCGTTTCTTTGTTCACAAGTAAGATTGTGTAAATCAATATTAATAATTGTTATAATGTAATATATAGTGAATAAAATTGCTGACTTTGTTTACAGAAATACTGATTTCAGTTTATTCACCCCACCTTCAATAATTGTCTTACAAAACGACAATTACAGCTTATAACTATTACCTCTCTATTTACATGTTCTGCTACCTAACATGACCTTCTCTATATGATGGCTGCTCCATCTGGTGGCAGCCAGTGGAACCAGCGTGGCAAATTCAAATTAAAGAGAGAACACTTTCATTACATCTCCTGTCTCGAAGGTGAAAATTCTTTGAAAATTTTCAGTCCGGTAATATCAGAAGTAATTTTGTTATTTGAAAGAATCCAGTTTCTTGCTTTCCTCTTCCGGTTTTTATTTTATATATTGAATTTGATATCTTCTCTGTTATTTCAAAGGGACCAATTTGTAATTCATCTAGTTTTTTCCTGTTTAATTTGTTGCCATTCTCTATATATGCTGTATCTCCTGTGTTAAATTCCCAATGTTTTCTTGTTTTATCAAATATTTTCTTGTTATATTCATGAGACTTTTTTGTTCTTTCTAAGGCTAATTTAAGTTAATGATCGTCAACGAAAAACTTTAAGGAAAAGGAAAGAGGTTGATTTAATCACAGATCGAGAGTTGTCACAAAACTGTTTTTATTGAGCCTTTTAAAGCCTCTCTAAATACATTCGGGATTTTTACATCCCGATGACTTGAGGATTACCTATTATGTCTGAACCTTAACTTATATATGTATCTATATATATATAATAAAAATTGTTATTGATGTTGGCGTTGGCTTTTTGTAGTAATCTTATATGTACATAATCATATCACATCGTATTATACGTTTGTTGTATTATTATCATTATTATTCATAAGCTTATCGAATATGTTTACTATTATAAATTTTTTTTTGTCAGCTGAACCATTAACAATAAGGGACTGTTATTCTTAAGGACCAATGTCCTAGATATCTAGAAACCTCTCCTACTTTCATATTTATTATTTCTGGGTGGTCAGACCCTTTATTGCAAGCCCCTATATACGTACCACTGGGTTTATAACCAATTCGTTTTAATACTCTTGTCGGCACAAAGTGGAAGAATCTATCTTGAAAAAATATTTTTTTCTGTCAGAAATGTCTAATATATTATTTTCACAGTTTTTCATTTTTTTTTTTTTGTAATAAAACGCTGCGCATTTAATTTTGATAAGCATTTGCAGTTCGTGGCGAGCATTAATAACTAGCGCTTCGTTCCCCCATCTGTCAAAACCACCTTATGCATAATTCATGCCCCTTGACAAATTTCTTTTCGGAATACCTAATGTAAACATCTAATCCATCAAAAGCATTTCATTCTCTTCTTTTTTCTTTACTATTCCACTTTAATATTGCACATGTGGGAGGTGAACAGTAAAGTACTAAAAAAAAAAAATAAATAATGGGGTAAAACTTTTCACCTGAAATAATTGAGCATGGGTGCAGAACCAACGTGAAATTTTACCGCTGGGAATCATGATTAGTTTATAAGAAGCTAAAATAAATCATAAATCTCCGATGGATGCAAATCACACATACCGACTGACAAACTGAACTACTCCAAGACCATTTTGATTAAAATTGTGCCTCATTTGATTGGCCAAATCGATTCTACTGAGCCTGCAAATATAGAGGCTTACTATTTGATACGGGCAGAATCTATTTTCATTTATTTTTTGATTAAAAGAGGTTTTGAAAGGAAACACAAAAAAGGATTTTCATGAGAGAATACTAGTATGTGTTTGATAGATTGATAGACTACATCCTTTCACATCAGTTGTGCGGGATTAACCAAATCCCTGCACCATTACTAATACCATTGCGTTCACAATCTTCAATTAATAACAGCACCACTACCTGCATAAGTTGTAATTAAGAATGTGAATAAAATATAAAATTCCAAGACAAGAGAAGTCTTTGAGTCAGTTCTGTGCGTTTCGTCAGTTTATAAATTTGCTTTCTGCGATAAATACTGAGTTGCTTTCTGGTAAAAATTATACTGCTAAAGAAATAGTAAACGAATCAAAACTAAATAAAATATAAAAAATTAAGATTTAGAAAGCCTTAACTAGAAATCACTTAATTAGTACTAAACCACTTTACAAAGTTTAAGGAAGTTTTCGGTGACCTTAGAAGTTTAAAAAATAAAATGAAGCATTTTTGTCAAGATACCATAGAATTTTATCACGATCGTACATGCTAAAAACTGAGCTGGAGACTGGCCAGACCAAATACACCCATCTCTCACATTATATGTCCTTAATGTTGTGTAATTCCTAAAATACAATGTAGTTTATAATTGAAGTTAACAAATTTCAGGCGATGAAAAAAAAAAATATAATTTATTAGAGAAAAAATGGCATCTCATCCTCGGTTTAGCAAGTTTTATTATCAAATTAATATATGAGAAATAGATAATATCGGACTAGGTAATAAACACAACTTTCAAGAATTGAATTTAACTTTTGTTTCAATTATTGAACTAATTTTGTTGGATTGAAAACACCACCCCATTCTAGTGGTACTTCAAATCCTGTTAGGTCGAGTACAAGAAAACGGGAGCTTCTGGAAGAGATATATTCCCGTGGAAGAGGATTAGTAGGAGTCCCAGGTTTGTTGAGGTTTATCGCTTTCCGATATTCTGGATAGCCAACGAGCGAAATACAACCTGTCCCACAACTCTTCCTCCTGCCGCAATACAATCCTGACCCTACGGAACTGTCCTCGAACTTCAATACCCCTAATCTTTCAAATGTTCCAGTTTTATTTTTAACGCAGAAAAAAAAAAAATCGTATCCCTGTATTTTTAACGGTTTTTTTTTTAGCTTTCTGGCGTCTATTAGTTATCTCCTGTTAAAAATACTAACAAAAAGTAGATTATTATTTTCATTACGAAAGATGTTTGTCACTGATTGAAGACTTTCCACCAGATGACCACTGCTTTATGGGAAACTCCAGCTGGCGTCTTAAGGTTCTTTTCACCAGTTGGGAGTATTAGACTGCCCACTGCCCCCTCGATATCTGACTCCTCAAGTACTGATCTCACTTGTTGCGTATGATCTTCGACTAGAGCAGTAATATCTGAGCCCTCTAATAAGAACAAAGTATCTCTTTGGTCTCTGTTCTTATATCTCTGGGGACTCATAGGCGGTAGCAGGTGATATCCAACCATATTTGCCAATTAAAGACCATAAAGCATTTGATTTTACAACAGATAAACTTATCCAACATTCACAACACTGGCTTAACTATTTCAAATCAACTGAGACCTAGATGTTGCAGTGCATTCTTTCACTACTATGATACAGAGGTCGGCTTGGGAGGCATCGTCACCCCACTATCATCCAAAACTTCACAATCACAATCGTTTACCTCGGCATCTCAAAGATCTAAACCAATCTAAACGCCGCTCCAGAACAGTGTGGCAAAGATCCCGGCATCTTGCTGATCGCCGCTCGTACAATCAGTACTGCAGATTGGTAAAGCGGCAATTGGCATCCTCCCGTTACGATTCCTTCAATTCCCACCTCTGTGTAATATGGGTAACTCCCTGTGGAATGTAACTGAAATAATCCTTAACTATCATCTTGTTTCACACCCACTCCGTCGTGATGATGGGTCCTGGGCAGCTTGGGATGGGAATAGGTTGGAATAATTTGCTCTGCATCGTACCTATACTTTCACACCTCACATTTCTCATCAAAACCATACTCACAGCAAAACTGAGGTCAAATACCTTCTGAAAACTTACCTTACCGAAAATCCACTGGATACGATCTCGTTACTCCTTGAATTCTCGAACAACTTCCTCCTAAAGCCATAATCTTCCTAAACTACACTTATAATTGCATTATCAGAACGACGCACTTTCCTCTCCTCTGGAAACACTCCATTATACTCCTATACGCCAAACCCGGTAAACCACCCAATGACATCTCGACTTACCGTCCAATTACCCTACTCCCTATCCTCTCAAAAATATTTGAAAAACTCCTACTAAAACGTCTATTTCCAATTGTTGAATCCAAAAACCTTTATCCTACTCACCAGTTTGGTTTCCGCCAACGACATTCCACTGCTCAACAAGGCCTTCGCGTTGTTGATCACATATCCTCCACCCTTGAAACCAAACAATACTGCACTGCTGCCTTTCTGGACATAGCTCAAGCTTTTGACAGGGTCTGGCACGAAGGTTTGGTTTACAAGCTCAAAGGATATTTACCGTAGACCCAATTTCTAATCCTACAGTATTATCTTTCAAACCACTTCTTCCAAGTCCGATGTGATTTTGAATATTCTAACTACTGTCCGATAAAAGCAGGAGTTCCATAGGACAGCGTCCTGGGTCCTATCCTCTATAATCTATGCACCGCTGATGTCCCCACTACCACCAATACTTTCTAGGCAACATTTGTAGATGACACTGCAGTCCTGTCAACCCATTTAGACCCTGATATAGCATCCCAAAACCTTTAAAGTCAATGAAGGAAAATGTTCCCACATAACCTTTACCCTCAGCCACAAGTCCTGTCCGTTAGTTTTTTTTAATTCGATTCCTCTCCCTGTGTCTGAGACAGTACGGTATTTAGGCTTCCATCTGGACAAAAGACTGACATGGAACCCACACACGAGGCTAAAAAGACAAGAACTAAACAGACGCTTTGGGCAACTGTACAGACTACTTCGAAGGACATCCCATCTCTCAATAGAAAATAAACTACTTATCTACAAAGTTATACCTAAACCAATCTGGCCATACGGAATAGAGCTATGAGAGACTGCAAAAAAGTCGAACTTCAAGCGCATGCAATCTTTTCAATCAAAAGTCCTGAGACAATAGTAAATGCCCCTTATTACATCAGCAACAAAACCCTTCACAATGATCTGAATATATCCTACATTCTTGAACTCATCCGTTCCAAGTTCATAAAATTCCATAGTAACCTACTCCATAGGAGAGTCCAGAAGAATTTTAAGAAATGACGGAGTGCTAGCGGCTTGTGCTCCGCCTCTATCACGGGTTGACCAGTACCTCCGGAAACGGCCCATATTTGCTTCGTTTATTGAATCAATTAAATTAGTTGATTGATTCCTGTTTATATTTATATGGGCCGTTCCCGGAGGTACTGCAATACCGGGTCAACCCGCGACAGAGGTGGAGCAAGCCCCTAGCACTCCGTCATTTCCCAAAAATCAGTTTAATCTTCTGGACCCCCGATGGGGGTCGTACCAGAGATTAAGCTGATAAGAACAGATACTACACTTTTAATTTCCTACCCACCCTATCCAACCTACCCTAATTTCCTAGCAGAGTCATTGCACAGCACCACTCATCCCTATGATCCTCCTCGGAGACTAAAACGGTAGTGGCCTCGTGACCTGCTATAAATACGTGACAGTAGTAGTCCTAGCAATAGCCAGTTTTTCCAATCTTAACCTGAGTTTCTGTGGCTCTGGCGCTCTTCGTCAGCCTCCACTGGCTCGTATCCAGAGAGGTGGCTGACGGAGGTGCGTGGGGGACTTCCCAAGACTCCGCTTCCTTTTTAGCACGCGAGGGAGGTGACAACCATATGGACTTGCGGGGCCTCTGGGCAGGTTGTATATATAGTATGAATGAGCGAATGAATGAAAATTGTAAGTTGGTATGAATGAGATCATTTATCACAATTATTTATAGCCCAATCAGGCAGATTGTAATTTTATCACAAGGATGAGGGAAAAATAAAGGGATATTTGGGTTGAGCGGATCCTTGTACTAGGAGTACCTGCTTGAAGGTGGTGTGAAGGAATTAAGGAAGCCTCGGTAGAGGTTGATAGTTGCGGTACAGTGGTGAGAGTCCACTGGTGGCTGGGCCTAGAGGCCCTCTAAGCATGTAGTGCAGTCTTATTTAGTCGGATAGCAGTGTTGGGTGCCCGTTAGAGGCTTGTGGTTGGTGGGCCAAGCGCCGTGATGTCCACCATTTGGTCTGCTTTACCAGATCTTGAGAGTTATCTTGCCTTTAGCGGTGGGGGTGTCATGTCTCGGAATAGAGGGTTTTGACTATGTTTCATCGAGTCAAAGAACTTGATGTGTCGTCTTTGCATGGCTTCGGTGATGGTGGGGACTTCGAACTTTTCGTGAATGTCGGGAGCCTTCATATCACAAAAAGGGGTATGCCATAGTGCCGTGCGCAGGATTTTGTTCTGGAAGCTCTGGAGTTGATTTATTGTGCTCGTGTGTGGGAATCGGAAGAGTGGTGTCCCAAACAGTAAAGCTGGCCTCAGGACGCTCTTATATATTAACAGTTTCAGCCGAAGAGATATATCCGGACTTGTGATGAGATGCTGGAGAGAGTAGTAAGTCCTACGTACTTTTTTCAACTTCTTCTGCAGGTGTGTGTAGAACGTCATGTGTCTGCCTAGGTAGCATATGCTGTTGGAAAGTTTGCATTCAGTCCCGTCTATGGTGAAGCTGGTTGGACGCTTTCGTTTTCCATGCTGGAAGGAGAAGACGATCCCGTGAGTTTTAGCCGGGTTCACCTGAATATAGACAGCTCGTAGCCTCTTGGCGATTAACTGCCTGGCGCCCTCTGCAGCCTTTAGAGCTTTCGCTGGGTTGAGGCTGGTGCTGTAGACCCCTATATCGTCCGCATATGCCACTACCTCACAATTGGAGTATGATGCTCCTACTATGTGCGAGGTGTATATGTTGAAGAGTAGGGGTCCCAGCACCGACTCTTGGGGAACTCTAACGAGTTCCTTGTTGTGTCTGTAATATTTTGCACGCAGCCTTGTGCCGCCTTTTGTTATTAGTTATAACCTTCATGTTACCTTTGGCATTCAGTAGAATAGATTCCATCTTTATGTACCACTACTTACTTGTTCACTTTATAAAATATATATGTTTTCTCACGTACCCCAACATGTGTGTGCTTTTGTAACTATTAAAAAGAACATAACAATTGGCGACGAGTTATAATCAGTGCGTGAGTGAACCGAAAATCGCGACCTATGTGTTTGTTCCAACCTTATCAACGTATTCAAACAACACTAAAATTCCGGTAAAATGTGTTATTTTGTCTTCAATCGACCGAAAAAGGTAAGCATTAAACTAATTTCTATCGAATTATCAATAAAAATACGTCGAAATGAATGCTCAACAGTTCGAATCTTTTATGAAGACTTTCAGCGAACAGCAGAAAGTTTTCCTCGAAACTGTAACTGCTCAACTTCAGTGTCTTTCCGGGAAACCTACTGAAAAAACACAGTAAATTATTCGAGCATCGTGCCTTTCGAAAACTTTGATCAAAAACGTGAAAAGTTTGCGTGTTACCTTGAGCGGTTTGATAACTATTGTACGATGAAAGGGGTCACAGACAAAGCAAAAATTGGCCAGCTCTTATGTGTTTCAATTGGCTCTTCACACTACAACAATTTAGCTGCGTTTTTAGGCCCAGAAAAACCACTGAAGGGTCTCTCCTTTGATGATCTTGTCAAGTCCTTCAAGACCTTGTTAATTCCGAAGAAAAACGCAGTAGTGTCACAACACTATTTCATTAATATTTATCAAACGGAACACCAGTCCATTTCAGAGTTTGTTGCCACTCTTCAACGTGACATAGCTGAGTGTGAATTCTCCGTACAATGCCAGTGTGACCAGTCTGTATCAATCTCAGACGTTTTTCTCAGAGCACAGTTCATTCGAGGCCTTCGAGATGACTGGGTAAGGGAACACATATTACAATCGGACAAAAAGACATTCCAGGACATTTTAGCTCTTGCCACAGCTCTTGAGGCATCGAGAATTGAAAGTAAAGAGTTGACTCAGCGCTCTAATCCAGCTCGAACTTTCTCTGCCATTGAAGTGAACAAGATGTCAAGCCCTAGCCAGCGCTCAGGAGCAAGCTCAAGCTCTATTCAACTCAGGTCAAGTTCCCGTCCCCGTAGACCTGATTTCAAGGCTCTCGGCATCGATAATCTGTGCCTCCGGTGCTCAAGAGGAAACCATCAGGTATCGGAGTGTCGAGTTAATAAGAACAAATTATATTGCTCCCTTTGTAAAAAGAAGGGACATGTGGCACGCGTCTGTATCACATCATTGATGGCAGAAAACAGAAGGAAACCAGGCAAATCCAGTTCTACACATTCCCTCCAAATTGCCAACACCAGCCCCGGAGCAACACCAGCATACGGTCTCAATAAATTAGAAACAGTGATCCAGAAAAATGACGTTATTATTGACTTGTTCGAGTTGAACCGTCATGAATCAGATAAGTACATGATTGACGTTTCGCTCAATGGAAAATTGCAACGTTTTGAGGTCGATAGTGGCGCCAAATTTACCCTATTAAGTGAGAATGAATTTGACAGACTTAACATAAATTTGCCAGTTCAACCAACCAACCTAGCTTTTCGATCCTACTCTGGCAACATAATCCAATCAAAAGGTAAGGTACCAGTCCAGGCTGCTTACAATGGAAAACAAATAACCGGCGATTTATACATTGTACCAACAGGATACGAAGCGCTTCTTGGACGCCAATGGATACGAGGACTTGCCATTGAACTCAAACAGGTCGACAATAATCCTCCCATGCCAATCTACCAGTTCAATTCAGTCCCCTCGCTCGAGGATATTTTAGAAGAGTTTTCCTCGATCTTCGAACCAAAAATTGGCTGTGTTCCCGGCTATGAAATTTCACTCCAGCTCAAACCAGAAGCAAAGCCATGTTACACCAAGGAGCGTAGTGTTCCACATGCTCTCCTGGACCAAGTCAACCGGGAACTAAACGAACTCGAAGCTGCAGGAATCATTGAACCTGTAGACGCCAGTGATTGGGGTTCCCCTCTCGTGGTGATCGTCAAACCTGACGGAGGCGTTCGCCTCTGCTCAGACTACAAGTGTGGCGTCAATGAACGTCTAATTCAAGTAAACTACCCTATCCGCACCAGAGAAGACGTCCTAAGCAGCTTGCGAGGATCTCGTTATTTTTGTAAAGTAGATTTCTATAAGGCTTACTTACATTTTCGTGTTACGAAAGAAAGCAGCATCGTCCAGACTATAACAACGCATAGAGGTACCTACCGGTTACTCCGGCTCGGTTTTGGAGTCAAAACAGCTCCTGCTAAGTTCAATGAGTACATTCGTCGAATCTTGAAAGGCCTGAAGAAGACTGAAAACTACTTTGACGATATTGTCGTACATGGAGAAACAAAAGAAGAATGTCTCGAAAATTTAAGAAATCTGCTTCAAAGATTAAAAGAACATGATCTCCACCTTAACAAAGAAAAATGTGTTTTTCTCCAGTCTAAAATTGAGTATCTTGGGTTTGTAGTGGAATACAACAAGATCAGCAAATCCCCAGCAAGGACTGCAGCTATTGAAAAGATGCCAAGACCTGAAAATCCAGATGAGCTTCGACGATTTCTTGGCCTTGTGTCATATTATTCGCGTTTTTTTCCAGACGCTTCAACGCTCACACACCCTCTTCGAGCTCTCCTATGCAAGGGGGTCAAATGGCATTGGTCACCAGCTTGTGAAACAGCTTTTCAACGCATCAAAGAAGAACTCTGCAGCGACAGGGTACTTATACCATTCGACCCAAAATTACCCTTGGTCCTGACAACTGATGCCAGCCCTTTTGGTGTAGCCGCTGTTCTGAGTCATGTCATAAATGGTTGTGAAAGGCCAATCGCTTATTCATCTAGGTCTCTTAACCCCTCTGAGAAGCATTACAGTCAGTTAGATCGCGAGGCTTTGGCAATAGTCTTCGGCGTTCTCTACTTCCACTATTATTTATATGGAACTCATTTTACTCTGGTGACTGATAATGCTCCATTATCTCGAATTTTTCATCAGAACAAAGCTCTCCCACAAATGACGTCATCGCGCTTGCTACGATACGCCTCATTTCTCTCAGGCTTCAATTATTCGGTCAAATATAAATCGGGCAAAGAAAACACAAACGCTGACTGTCTTTCTAGAGCTCCTGTTCCGCCCTGTAGTCAAGATGAGTCTCGAGACATCTCTATTGGAGAAGAAATCAATCAAGTCTGCGAGCAAACGATTTTTCAGATATCCAGCCAAAACATCACTGCAGCAATAATCAAAGAAGAAACGGGCAAGGATCCAGAATTAGCACGAATCATAAATGACCTCCAGACTACTACGTGCGACTCCGAGTATACTATAGTCGATGGTATGCTATTTAGGCAAGATCGAGTAGTCATCCCAAGCTCTCTACGTTCAACTATTCTCAATGAGCTCCACGAAACTCATCAGGGGATCACAAAAATGAAGCAACTCTCCCGTCGATATGTATACTGGACAGGCATCGACAAGGACATTGAAAGATTGGTGCGTGAATGTAAAGATTGTGCTGTAAACCGCTCAACACCCCCCAAGGCTCCTGTGCACCCCTGGGACCCTCCTCAAGACAACTGGGAACGAGTGCATATTGACTACGCAGGTCCATTGGAAGGTTATTTCTTCCTGATGTGCGTCGATGCAAAATCGAAGTGGGCAGAAGTGGAAGTAATCAAAGAAGCACCTACCAGTTACAGGACCATAGCATTACTGGAAAGAATTTTCGCATCGCATGGTTATCCAACTGTGCTTGTGTCTGACAATGCAACCATTTTTCAAAGTAGTGAATTCAAAGCCTATACATCAACAAACGGCATTTTTCAAAAATTCATTGCTCCAGGCCAACCAGTGACAAACGGTCTGGCCGAGCGCAGCATTCAAACCTTAAAACATCACCTCAAGGCAGCATCCTCAGATCCGACTCCTATGAAGGATAAAGTGCGAGGCATCTTATTCCGTTATCGAGCTACGCCACTTGCTTGTGGCCAATCACCAGCTGAAAAATATCTACATCGAAAGTTGCGCATGCGCCTTGATGCTATTTTTCCCTACCAGCCTAAACCATCAAGCGTGACAGTAGAACCAGCACGCTCTTTTAAGGTAGGGGAGAGAGTCCAGATCCGCCTTTACTGTGACAACAAGAAGATTTGGCAGTTCGGCGATGTCATCAAAGTACTTGGCCAACGGCACTATTTGGTCAGACTCGACTCTTCGGGGCGAATACTAAAACGCCACATTGACCAAATTGTGGCAACTTTGGTTCTAAAGCCAAAATCCATTTCGTTTGGACCGAGTCAATCATTTGAGGTTCCCCGACTTCCACCTACTCCAGCAGCAGCGTCATCTCCAGCAGCAGCACCGAATCAAGACCGACCTCGTCGTGACATACGCTTTCCGGCACGATTTAATGATTATGTCTTGAATTGTGTTACCTGAGTTTTTCAATTTAGTGCGGGAGAATCTGTTGTGTCTGTAATATTTTGCACGCAGCCTTGTGCCGCCTTTTGTTATTAGTTATAACCTTCATGTTACCTTTGGCATTCAGTAGAATAGATTCCATCTTTATGTACCACTACTTACTTGTTCACTTTATAAAATATATATGTTTTCTCACGTACCCCAACATGTGTGTGCTTTTGTAACTATTAAAAAGAACATAACAGTCCCGTCTATGGTGAAGCTGGTTGGACGCTTTCGTTTTCCATGCTGGAAGGAGAAGACGATCCCGTGAGTTTTAGCCGGGTTCACCTGAATATAGACAGCTCGTAGCCTCTTGGCGATTAACTGCCTGGCGCCCTCTGCAGCCTTTAGAGCTTTCGCTGGGTTGAGGCTGGTGCTGTAGACCCCTATATCGTCCGCATATGCCACTACCTCACAATTGGAGTATGATGCTCCTACTATGTGCGAGGTGTATATGTTGAAGAGTAGGGGTCCCAGCACCGACTCTTGGGGAACTCTAACGACAAAATATCTTCTGGTGGTTGATATGGTTCCTATTCACACAGAAAAGGTTCTGCCTGCTAGATAGGAAGTCATGATATTCTGGAGTTGTGCAGGAAATTCGTGCTCGTTCAGGCGTCGCAGGAGTGTACTATGATCTACAGAGTCGAATGCTTTCGTACAGTCAAGGGAGATCATAGCAGTGACTCTGTTGTTTCGCATGTTCGTTGCAACGTGCCGCTACAGTATCACTAGATTGCAGTCCGAGCTGAGTCTCGTTATATGTGCTTACTCGGAATAGCACATTATTTACATGTCGGATTTGTTTGAGTTTGTCCGCAGTAAGTGTTGCGTCCCCTATTACGAGAACTGGCTCAATTTCGGTTTTGGCTCCATTGTGGTCGCTTTTTCTCAGTCTGTACACCGACATTATACCTCCTGCAGGAGCAATGTGGGCTTGTATTTCCTCTATGGGATGTGTTTAGTCAAATCCGTGTCGAAGAAATTTTTTGTTCGGTTTGGTTCCCTTCGGGGCGTAGGTGTGGTACGGTATTTTAGCTGCTTTAAGAGCGGCGTCTGTTGTTAATAGGGCTTGTTCCGTGGCACAAAACACTTTAGTATCCTGTTGTCCTGGTACTACATGGTATACAGTGATTTTGTGTCCGTTGGGAGCCGTGTTAGGTCGTAACTATTTAATTTTCCCATTACAAGGGGAGGTTTAGGTTTGGGCTTAGTGGTCATGGGCTCGGTTTGTGATGTTTGGGGTTGAACCGTATTTAGGGGTTCAAAAGAATTCGTAACCTGGGTTACACTTTGTTGCACTGTTCTGGGTTGACAGTGTCTTTTGGGCTGGTGGAATCCTTCAACATTGTTGGGAATTCTTTCTGGGGAATCACGTAAGTCGTGTGTGACTTTTCTGGGGTCCTTATGGTTTGTCATACCACGGAAGGTCCGTGCGACGCACGTCCAGTTCAGGGAGAGAGCCTCACTTATAATAGTTAAACGTACTCACCTGTCTTCACAGGAACAAAGCGCCACTGGCTAAAATAACAAAACTTTACCAAATTTAATTTTATAAAAATTATATCATGGAATGTACAAGTATAATGATACACATTATACGTGACTGGACAGAACTGACTAATAAAGGTGATGGGGCTCACCTTTTTGATCAAACTTAAAACTTAAAATTTTTAACCTAATCCGACAGTCTGTTGCCATCGATGCGGGAGGGGTGGTGGGGTCATAGAGTTAAACACTGGGTTTGTCAGGTGCTGCAACGAGTCATGAAACTTGACGTTTCTCCGGTGGATGAACTCACCCACCGACAGCATACCAAGCAACGGGTGCAGGTCAGCGTTAGTAAAGTTAGTAAATATCTCTTAATTATTTCCCGGGCATTGTTAATTTTTTTTTCCGAGATTGTTTGTTGCGTAAATTGAGACTTAATGCTAAATGCGTGGAATCCGTTATTGTTGTATTATGCGATAAAGTGTTACAACATCTTCAAAATCTTAGATTGGCCAAATAAAAAATGGTTTATTATATTTAAAAACATAGATTTAGTTAAGAAGTGTGATTCGGAACCTAGAAATATTCTTATTCATACGAAATTGAGTCAAGTTTTTTTTTCATTCTTCAATTTTAAGAAACTACAGCAGTGTGGATTAAAAACATTCTTATTTTCAATAGAAAGGACCTTTTCTTGTCAAAGAGCATTTTTATATTTTAAAAAATATTATTATGTCATTTATAACCTACGAGAAAAGTTGCAAAAGGTGAAGAGTGCAGTTTTTCTCGCCAATAATTTTATTTGTTCATATACAGTGGGATGGCCATCCAATTTTTCGTAAGGGGGATAGAAATATTTCTTTCCTAGGAAGGTATAGCAAAGTAATAAATAACTTATTATTAAACCTATATACTTAGGAAAGAGTAAAAGAAGTTTCATTAATTACACTGGTCTCTCGCTTATTTGTATATTTAATTCCTCTATTTATATCATGTCATTGCAATTTCATTACTTATGCCATCTCGTTGACCTAGTACCAATCTACGGTGGTGACCTGGGCCATCTTTGTACTCATGTTCCCCTATGGATATTCATTTATTACTTTATGTTACTTATATCCTTCTGTTGATTCCTAGATGAAGGAGATGGAGGACAAAGATCTGGGCTTGCTGGAAGGCAACAGCTCTTCACTGTACAACCTGACCCTGATGAGCGACGACAGGAACGCCTCCGATGACTACTTAAACGTTACAAATGAGGTTCCGATCCAATTCGCCGAACCAATGTACGGCTACATCATGCCGTTCCTTCTACTGGTGACAATCATCGCCAACACTCTCATCGTGGTTGTGCTGTCCAAACGGCAGATGCGCACCCCGACGAACGCCGTCCTCATGGCGATGGCGCTCTCCGACATGTTCACTCTCCTCTTTCCTGCTCCGTGGCTGTTCTACATGTACACCTTCGGCAACCACTACAAACCCCTCAGCCCGGTCGGAGGTGCCTGCTACGCGTGGAGCATCATGAACGAGGCCGTCCCGGCGCTCTTCCACACCGCCTCAATTTGGCTCACCCTCGCCTTGGCTGTACAGAGGTATGGCGCCCATTTTTTCTATATTGTTATGACTAGTATTTACTGTGTATATTTATTAAATGTATGTTAATAATTATACTGCTAATGTACTGTCTGTTATTACTGTTTACTGTTATTGTAGTACTGCAAACAACTGTTTGAAAGTTAAAAGCATTTCGCTAAAATATAAAACTTGTTAAGAAACAAAACTTTTTTTTTCTTAAATAACTTATAGAATCAGTTTGGTTTCAGACACGGTCACATTGGGTTGTAGATTCTGTTACTTATGAATTTACCATTAAAATCCAAATTTGCCCCAGTCACCTTGAAAAAAGCGTTCCAAATTGTTTGACATAAGTAATGATTCATTACCAGCGGGTCCGTAGCCACATATTTGAACAAAATGACTTGTCAGGAATAATATCTGAAGTTGGGCACCAAATTCAAACTTACAAGAAATTTATGCCACGTCTAAAATCTTAGAAAATGCATATTTGATTTTCTCGAACACTTTACGAGTCATTACAGATAAAGCTGAATTTACCTTATACAACCATTAAAAACTTAAAAAATACTGAATTTGTAAGTGAGAATATAAAGCTTTTAGTCCCAGGATGTTAAACAATTGTTATTGTTACTGAAAATCATTGCAAATAGTTAACTCAATGGCCAAACATATTCGATATGTATTACTATAATTTAGTACTTAACGCAATTAAAGTTTGTGCTATCAAACTGCATTATGTTTGTCATATAGATCATTTAAATATGTGTGCATTTATCAGCCAAATCTTTATGAAGTCAGAGAATTAGATTTTATTGGTAGTTTAAGAGATAATGCTTAAATTTTGTTGTGTTGGAATTTGCATTAGGCAGGTTTCTGTTTTGTAAGAGGACAATTATAAAGAATATCGATACCCCCGTTACATACAGTAGAAAGTATTAAATTGAATTTTAATATCTATTATAAGCTACTCACCGACAATTGGGGAATCCATGTTAGTAGAAGAAATAGAAAAAGTTGTAATTTTCAAATAAATTTTTTTTTGCTTCCAAAGTATCGTTGAGCTACGCATCCATTTATTGTACCTGGAGGCAGTCAGATTCTCGTATTATTCTCAAAAGCCATCTCAATTACGTTTAAATATGCATGAACACTAATTTCCATATAAGCCACCTCAAATGTTAACCAATTGCATTGGTGTCAAGAAATAAGGATAATTTTTATTAGGAAAGATTCTGTTCGAGAATCTTCTTATAAACAAGAAAGCATTTAGGTGTTAGATAAAACAAAATTTCAAAAAAATAAATATAAAGGTGAATATATTATAAACAATTTTATTTAATAACATAAACTATTATTTATGTTTGTTACTTGAAGGACCCAAAGTGATATGACCCTATGTACATTTGAGAAGATAGGATAAAGATAAGAAGAAATAATTCTATAAAACTTATCAAAAATAGAAGATTCAAGACGAAACATTCAATAGCTAGATATAGATATAGAATACACAATTCAGTTATTTGAAAAAAATGGTTCAGATTATTTTGAACGTTTTCAAATAATTAATATTTTGAAACTTATGTGCTACTATATATATATATAATTATATTAATGCATTTCATCATTTAAATAAATCAGTTAAGTTTGATTTCTCACGCAATCATACCAAGATAATTCTTTATGTATATATTTATTTATTTATTATATATGTTTAGTTATTAATAATTATTTCACGCTCGTATGTCATAAAAAGCAAATGTTCTTATATATTGTATAACTAATGAATCCTGTTTTTTTGAACAGTCAATACAATTCAATTTCTATTTTCTTTTTATAATGGTTTTGACATCTTTTTATTTTATAAAATGTAGAAAGATAAATTTCTGATAATGGCAAAAGTACCTATGTTTTAATTTATCTATGAAATAACATTCATGTGATTGTTTCCACCATTAGGGCATTTTCCGGCCTAAAATTTAGCAAGTTACATTATGGTGATTAGGTGAAACTTTTACATAAACTTTTTCAAAAATAGAAAAGGAAAAATTGAGATACCAATAAGGACTTTAGGAAATTCATTGTACTATATTTTAGCATACAATTAAAACGCCTTTATTTTAGATTGGTAAATTCAAGAATTATAAACTATGAAACGGTCGGGTTTGACACAATTGTGAACTTAATGAACAAATACTATATTTGTAGATTTGAATATTTAAGATATCTTAATTTTCAAAAGACTCCTAAATAGGTGGATCATTTTACATAAATTCTATTCTATAGATGACAGAAGAAATTCAGACGGACTGTTGCCCTCATTTGACATTTTTTTTTTCTAAATATATTATTTGTTTTAATAATTTAACTAGTAGGAGATAATTTAATTTGATATTTTTCAAAAAAGCACTAGCAATCTAAGTCCTAAGTATTGCCTTATTTTTTTTTTATTATCTTGTGCCAAAGGGACATTATTGAATTCCTTCCATTGACTTTTTCGGATCCAATAATACGAAATGGAAAGGAATTCTTTTAGGGACGAGGGCTGAATGAATCCTGGTTGCTCATGCAAAAAAAAAAGGAGTCCTGCAAGAATGCGATTTCATTCAACTTTAACGCAATGAATAAGACGGATATCCACAGCCGTTGATGCAGCTAGGATTGTCAAAAGCCCTCTGTCTCATAGGATTGCTTTTCATTGTTAGCATCATTAGAGCATCTAATGGGAGTACCATCAAAAATATCTTTTCTATAAAAAAACAACATTTATTGAGTTAAAGTTGCAAGCTGATGTTTGTATTGTATTCGCTCCTTGAAATGGTAGGAAAACAAATATTTTTAAATTTCCAAGTAATACATCAATGAATATTCTAATTATGTTGTATTATGCAAGTGAAACTCATAAAAAATGGTATGTAATTAGGTAAATGATTGGACTCAAATATGACAGCCTTGGCTGAAAAGACTTCTGGTTTTAAGAACAAATTTACGACCCGTCCACGAAAAGCATGCACCATCCTTCTACCATAGTAGTGCAAAAGATCCTGTTGTCTACTGGTGACAGGGCTTCACGTTTAAATATGGTGGAAATGTCCCCGCCGTTTGCTCTCCACCCCCACACTATTACGGAGGGTTTGTTCCGTTACCGCAAGTGGGAATCCAATCCAATCAAGGTTTTGAGGCTGGTGGGTTTTCCTTGAGGAGCGGCCTCCCGTTAAACGGGTGGTTACCCAACTAAGTAGTTAATCACTCAGATTGTGTTTAACTTCAATTATCTTTGGCACACAGGAGTCCGAAATCGCAGTGCGGTGGTGGTGATAATCTGTGAATTCGTCAGTAAAGAAACTATTCGGTCCAAGGGTTACCCTAATGTACCAAAGTTCTTATTTTTTATTTCATGAGCTTTGGTAACCGATTGTGAGCCCCATCAGTTTTGTTTGTCTAGAGCTTCTAATCACATCCCAACATCAGTTACAAGTATTACCTCCTTACAATACAGCCTAGTACAAGTAGCGATATTTATTCTAATTTTATATTTGAATAAATGTTAACTATGAATTAAGATGAAAAAACACAGTTCATAGAGAGAACAAGCAATTGTGATTATTCTTGGGACGCAACACAATATTTCTCACACAACTGTTATACAATAAAGAAATGGTAGTGAGATTATTCCTTATTTATTGCTTTATGTCATGGGAAATTCGTGGAAATTACTTTGTTATCATTTCGAGAGCAATAGAAAACAAAAAACGAAGAACGAACAGCTGTATTCTAAAGTGGAGACTTTAAGGTACTAAATAAAGACGTTGAAAAACAACCCTATTAAGGGTGATTTCTCAATGGAAAAGAATTGTTCTCTATCTCTTTATATTTATCTGTATCTAGCTCAGGAATTAAGAGGAAGGGCAGTAATATGAATAGGGCCCATTACAAAAATATCCCTACTCCTTTCGTTTTACCATAGGCAAAGTATTTTTCTTATTAGCCCGGTTCCGAGATCCGACGATTTAGGCAATTTACTTTGAATAAGAGGGGTGTTACGTCCATTAACCCCTTTACTGTTCTACGGGGCCCAATTCAAGTCTGTTTCATCTGTTAAATTGTGGGGGATTTATAAGGGGTTTTCAAACCGTAGCATTTTGATTACTAATGCTATGTCTTAGCGGTAGGAATGTAGAATATCAAGTAATACAATTAAAATAGGAAATATACTGGGTTGTTTATCTTACTTGATAAAATAAAAAATAAATGCATAATAACTTTTTGAATTTAGTTAAAAAACTTAAACTCACCCCGAAATCTTCTTTGTTGATTTGTCGAGTGGAGAGTAAAGGATGGAACGCACAAATGGATACTGAATACGGGAAAAGATATACTTTTGACCTTTCCTTCACCTCTACATTATTGTCTACAATTCATGAAGCAGCCTGAGTGACTTTTACTTAATAACTCTATTCTTGCATAGATATATATATGCATATGCCCCCCCCCCCCTAAAAAAAAAGAGGGCTATTTTCTTCGTAATTTATGCAACTCTGAATTAAAGAAAAGCATGGAATGATTGGCACATATTATCAAAGCAGACCAAAAACTGAGCTGATAAAAAAAATTGGCAAAACATGTCAAAGCCAAATAGACAGACTGGGTATTATCGTTATAAGAAAGGATTCCTCCGGGTAAACAAATTAACGGAATATTGAATAGCGCACAAAATGGATTTATTTTTATTGACAAGTAATTTTTTAATTGATGTCAGTAATGTTTTACGGAGATTGTATCAAACTCGAAATTGTGCTCAAATTTGGGTTCTAGGCTCAACAGAGATAACTATCAAAGACAAGAACAGATCAGCGCTTATCTGTGAAAACATTTTGGTTTTCCCAATATTGGATATTGAGAAATATGAATTGAAACACAGCAATGTTAATCAAAAGATAAAACTTTGGAATATAAATGAACAGAAATAATAATAAATATTCAATCATATGCCTCACGTTATCGATATAACTTATGCTACCTTGGGATTACCCTTCGTAGACACTTGTCGTTCACGACACATCTCAGCAAGAAGCTAAAGAGTGGTAGGAAAAAGTTCTACAGCCTAGGACACCTACTTAACAGCCCGGCCTTATCAGTACGCCTCAAGCTGCTGATTTACCAGAGCTTCCTGAGACCTGCTTTAATGTATGGGACCCCACTGTTCAAGTATCTAACTCCTAACACTCTAAAAACGCTCCAGCAATTTCAGAACAGAGTTCTCCGTGTCTCCCTCACACATACCCCGTTCCACCGAATGAAGGCAAACGAAATCCACGAAATTGGAAGTGCTCACCATTCAAGATTTCATCAAGAGACGACACATTTTTTCGACTCGTTGCAACACTGCCACAACCCACTCTTCTCCGACCTTCAACCACCTCCAATGCCCGTCCGATGGGAGCACTGCTGGACCGCAGAAGCCTGGAGCCAAATAGACGTGATCGAACCCAAGCCCCCTGACGGGGACTGAACGACCGACACCCAGATAGAGGTCGATCTCCCGGCCGACTCAACCGAAGCAAAAATACCCCTTCTACCTGCTCAGGGTAGGACGATTCCCCGGCCGATAGGCCGACTCAGTGCAGCCCCCTACAGGGGTCGAGGCCAGGTGTTACCTGGCCGACTTCAAACCAATGCTTAGTTCCCCTAGGCTCCACCATAGGTAGACTCTCACTACCTTCCCGAATCCACCCGCCTCTTTTAGGCATCCCACACGCCATATCCTTCTCATACATCCTTCAAATGGGACTCACCCAGGTGAAAGGCACCCATCATCCCAAATGATTTCCTTTGTTTTTCCTACATCCTATATTTCCAGTCGAGAGCTAAGTAAAAAAAAAAAAAACTTATGATTGATGCATTCGATAGAGTATTGGAAAACTCTAGTTAATGTAATAATATAAGTAGCCGTGAACTTATTGACAGCCCAATGTGATAATGTGTGACAAATCTTTTTCCAATAGAGTAAATGCGACGGTTCTAACATGAGGAAGGGTTATTTAAATAGGCAATCATCCAGCAAAAGTGGAATATTGTTTTGAATAGGGTAGAGAATGAAAAGTGGACTTAAGTATCACTTGTTCCGATAGATTGGCCTCAGAGAAAGCTAAAAAAAGATAGGTGGTTACGAAAGAAAGAGAGGAGAAGATTAAGGGTGAATGTACCGCTGTTATCTTTGAAGCGATTTCTCCGCGTCAGCAATGGCCTCTGCTGGAGACGGCAGATTTGGCAAAGGTCCGTACTCGCTGTGACACACTGCCTTCTGGCTCGATCATTACCTGGCATGACCGCACAGGTCCTCTGGCATTATATGGCAGGCATTTCTCGGCACTTCGGCATATTTTACATATCAATGTCATGCCTGTAAGAAGTGTACATACGCTTTATCCTACTTACTAGCCCTGAAACGGTAACGGCATAACTAATTAAATAAATAACGTTCTTATTCTTCCTATTTATTTCCCTACAAAACTTTTATTTATATTTCACAAGAACTTTCAGCAGCCTATACTGCCATGCGGGAAGACAAAATTGGACATTATTTATTCAATCTGAATTCACAATCAGCAATTAAATCATTAGATGAGTGCCCATCAAGAAACTGGGCATTTCCCCAATTGAAACACTCTATGTGAACTGAGAAAAAGTTGTTAACTCCTTTTGTCTCTTGCAGAATGAACACCTGCCAACCAACATGGTGTCAACCGCGAATCATTTTTCTGTCGGTCGTTTAATTTAAAGAAGTGGTTTTTAAAAAATTATTTATCTCTCTACGATAGATTGACATCAGTTGCTACCATACAGTCTGACAACTAACTGACACTAATAACGTGAACACGGGAAGTACGTCGGATGTGACAGATGATAGACGTTAACTGGATTTACATGACTTGAGGAATTACTAGATAATTTTAGGAAAATATCCATTATCAGTCCTCGGAGTGGAGCACATTGTTTGCTGGGTTATTAATGTTAGAATGAGATCCACGGGATTTAATTTAACAAAAGCTCAATTTAATAATACAAAAGGAATTACTGATTTTAGTATTTGAGTATTGAGCTGTTGTTCGCCCGTCATTTATGGGACTTAATTACTTATATCTAAGATGTTGCTGGCATTCAAGAGCTGCTGACCAAGGCTGAAAATACAAACCAACCAAAGAGCCTCCATCCAACCAAGCATGAACTACTACAGTACCATCGCGTACTGCTCCACGTTTAAATCATTTTTGGAAGAATCAAGAATGCTTTTGGGCTAACGATCAAAGAAGCGTAAAATATTAAATCCACGGACTACAGAAGTAGATTATAAGAATTGGATTTGAACTGTAATTGATCGCAGTCACCTGTAGAGGATTATTAGTAGTATTAATTATCTGACAAGCGCATCCAATCCTTTCAATCAAAAGTCCTGAGAACAATAGTAAATGCCCCTTATTACGTCAGCAACAAAACCCTTCACAATGATCTGAATATACCCTATATTCTTGAACTCATCCCTTCCAAGTTCATAAAATTCCATAGTAACCTATCCAACCACCCTAATTCCCTAGCACAGTCATTGCACTGCAGCACTCATCCCTATAATCCTCCTCGGAGATTAAAACGGCAGTGGCCTCGTGACCTGCTATAATTAAGTGTTAGTGGGATTCCTGGCAATGGCCAGTTTCTCTAATCATGTCCTGAGTGTCTGTGGCTCTAGCGCTCTTGGTCAGCCTCCGCTGGCTCTTATCCAGTGACGCGGGTGACGAAGGAGCGTGGGGGACTTCCCAAGACCCCGCTTCCTCCTTCGCATGCGAGGGAGGTGACAACCATGTGGACCATGGGGCCTCTGGGTCGTTTGTAAATATTGTATGAATGAGCGAGTGAATGATGAATTGTAAATATGGTATGAATGATAACATTTGTCTCAATTATTTATTGCCTAATAAAAAGGCAGATTGTAATTTTATCTTAATAAATAAAATAAATATGAGTAAAATTATCTGAAGTGCTTGGGATCTGCCATGAAGAGACTCGCAATATTCTACCCCGGACTCTTTCACTTCGTATTATCAATGCGTGGTACAATCATCTTTACATTTTTCTTGTTAAATTTTCATAGTTTCTCTTTATTACTCAATTAAGGCATTCGCCGACATTTTTTCACGATGTAATTCTAAATTTAAAAATTGTAACTATTCAAAATTAACTATTAAAAAATCTTAATTTCAGTCAATTTGCACTAGAACTTGCCTTTTTAGCGTTTTAAATTTTCCAGAATTTTAACTGTATTTAATTTAAGTACAAATATATTGAGCACGCTCCTACGGCTCGTTGAGCGTTTATTGAACTCTCTGTTCTTAATTGTTTCCTGATTGGATCGGGATGGCCGTTTCCATACTTCATATTGATCAGCCCAATAGCAATTGACTATTTCATATGCGTATGCAGCATGAGGAGAAAATTGTAAATAGAAAAAATTTGTTCATTGTAAAACTTTTAAATCAGTAAAGGTTTTGATGTAAAAAAAAACAAAAAAACAATTGAATCTATTAATCTACTGATATTGTGGACGTAATTAATTAGTTATACCACTTAAGAAGACCTAGTGATTAATTATAGCAATACGCACTTATTTATGTTTCTTCACCTATTTTTTAACTTTATCTATTGATTCACTGTTCACTGAGTCACAACCAGCAAATGTTTTGTTAATATGACAAAATGGCGTGTCTGATAAGAAGGTAGATGACTTAAATAACTAAAATAAATTATATTACATTAAAAAAAAAAAAAAGTTTTCGCAAAAAGCAGCTGTAAAGTTTTCGTTGCGTCTGTTAAATTCATATTTGAGTGCGATCTGAACTAATGAACTATTTAGTATACTTAGTTGATTAGCAACAACATAAACATAGGCTACAGATATTTTGGTACATATTTTGGCTAAACATTGTGGTGTTTAAATATTAAATATTACACCTTTGAGGTGATCCAACGAAAATATTGAGTGGAAACGAAGATTTATTTTTTAGGTTTTACCTATAAGCACCTTTGTATTTCTGTCACTTTAGAAAAACCACCGAACAATTTGGGATAAAAATAAAACAATCTTTTAGCATTTTGAAACTACATCCTCTCCCTTTGAGTTGATGAATGACTGATTGATGATAGCTAATAGTTGCGAACGAGTCGATCCTCATCGAGCTGGAATATATGGGGAATGTTAGGATAGAAGGGTGATATTACTCAGGGAACTTAGTCCCAATCTAGGGGTATAATTAGCCATGTTTGTCTGCTGTTAGTCTAATTAGTTTGTCAGACAACTTGCGGGTTATGGCAGCATATATAGGTATTATGTTTCCGCATATTGCAATGTAATGCTATGCAAGCATACCGTTCCATAATGACACAGTCATTACGATTATCCACGGGATTGGGCCCTCACCATTTTTTAAGGTTTCTTCGATTGTTTTTTTTCAAAATCCCTTTGAAGTCTCTAACCATGTGTCTGCCTGTACGTATTTGTTCTACTCTAGAGACGTGAATGTTGCCTTTGATATTAATATATAAAATAAACACAACATTAACTGAACCAGTTTACTGTTTCTGTAGTATGACTTTCATACGAGGGTGGTCTGAAAAGTTTTTGACCTAACAAAGAGACAAGACGCTTTTTAAGAAATTTTATTTTATTTTTCAACATAGTCTCCTTGTAACTCTACACACTTCTCCCAGCAATGCTCCTATCTCTGTAACCCGTCCAAATAGTAATCGGCGTTTTTCTCTGCAAAATAATCGTTCACGAAGGTGATTGCCTCTTCATTTGACGAAAATCTCTGTCCTCCGAGCGCAATTTTTAGATAAGGGAACAAAAAGAAGTCGCTTGGGGCTAGATCTGGTGAGTAAGGCGGATGTTACCAGATCTATTTGGACGGGTTACGGAGATGGTAGCATCGCTGGGAGAAGTGTGTAGAGTTACAAGGAGACTATGTTGAAAAACAAAAATAAATTTCTGAAAAAACGTCTTGTATCTTTGTTAGGTCGGAAACTTTTCAGGCCACTCTCGTATATTACTTAAAATAAAATTTTGGGAAATATTTCTAATGTTTTAAGTAAACATTTTTTATTTGTTGAAGTAAGGCGGATGCTCAAGCAGTTCAAACCGTAATTCATTGTGTAAATGTAGATTTAATATATGACAAACACGTTCTTTTGACATGATCATAACCTCTGCTATCTCTTTCACTTTAATTCGGCGGTCGTCTATTACCATTTGGTGAACTTTGGCGATGTTTTCGTCGGCAGTTTTTAGACGTCCCGAACGTTCATCGCCTCCCAAGCTCTTACGACAACGTTTAAATTCAGCTGCCCGAAATTTCACTGTGGTAAATGATGGTGCAGAGTCCCCATACACAGAATCCAACTCACCTTTGATTTGCGTAGGCGTATTGCCTTTCAAAAACAAATATTTAATGACAGCTCGATACTCGAGTTTGTCCATTTTCATAAAAACACTCACATCGACTCACTCAAACGACTGTTACACAACAACTGCGCGTCCAAAATGGCTGAATCTTTGGTGAGTAACTGTCAACAGATGAACAACGAAATTCACTAGCTTTTATTTACGACTGCTGCTATCTTCATGTTGAGATCAGAAACTTTTCAGACCACCCTCGTAGTAAGGAATTTTATAGTAAATGGAAGTAAGGTGCGCGATTAATATAAATTTTTGGAGTGTTGTATATTGTACGTATGTACAATTCAGATTTTTACCAACATTCATGCAATATGTGCATACACATTCTGCCCAGAAGACCCTGCTCCGCGCCCAAACGAATCCCTCGGGATTCTGTCGGAAGGGCTGAAAGCAGCGAGGCCTCCCTCACCGACCGTTTCGCCATGGGGTGAAGACGAGAGAAAGGCTGAGGGAGCCAGAAACGCTTTGGGTATGTGTGGGTTAGTGGTCAGTGCCAGGATAAGACTTTTCTATTTACAATAGAAGGGTAAAAAGAAGGATTCAGATTCCTGGAATTTGTAAAACGTGGAAGGTATAAGGTCAATAACAGTTGACAGCAGCCATCACGGTGAACGGATAAGTTTGCAAAGGCAGAGTTGACTACAGTTCTGAGAACTTTGGTTTGCAATGCTAGGATTCCTTTGATGTTCGAAGGTTTGGTTGTTCACCATAGTTCATTTCTATTCATCTAAGAGTGAAGCTAAAGTAATTGTTAAGTAATCTGTAAAACTCTCCAAACTGTTTGCTTAGTTTTTGTTGATTAATGCTTGTATGAGGGTTCCAAATGAGCCTTTTGCCCAAATGAAAAGTTAAGTATTGGACGTTTACAGCCGTATCTAATTGAAGGCGCTGGATGGGCAGTATTATGTACATTAATTAATTATATAAATATATAATAATACAAATTAATTAGTAACAAAAAAATAACAATTTCCATCACTTTCAAAAGGATTAAACATAGACATTCTGAAAAAAAAAAAACAGGCGTAAAGGTCCAAGATATGTGTTTTTCAATTTGTCAAAAATCCAATAGTAACAAACTAGAAATTCGATGGAAAAAAAACACTAAGTCAAAAATCTATGTTGGCACAAATAATAAGAAATAAGCTTGGCGCTGATACTTTTAGCAAGCCACCTGAATGGGAACATAAAGCCTGCTTACTGAAAATTAATGCTGCTTTCGGGAAATAAGGAAACTAAAAGCCTGCCGACAACGTTCCGCTTTTTACACACCATTAGCACTTTATTGTTACTAATCCACGCGGTAGAAATCTTCTAGCTTTTATGTATTTATCTTATATTATTAATACAGTTTTGCTTTAGTTTCCCTGTGTACCCGTGCTGTTAGTCCAGTCGTTTAAGTATTTTAGCTGAAATTTATGTGGATGTATGGAGATTAAATGGTAAGTGGGGGAGGAGGAGAGGGGGGGGGTCCGAGGTTACTGAAAATTTTTGAGGTCAGCGTAATGAAAGAAAAAAAAAATTATACTCACATGTATAACATAATTCGAGACTGGCTGCTGGCCCACTCAAATTTTCCGTCAAGCTGAAACAAGTGTATTATTAATTAATTTAAAAATGATAATAACACTATTAATTAATAATAGGTTGTTAATCTTAAAAAGCGTACAAGAGATTAAGCTGATAAGACAGATACTACACTTTCAATCAATAATATAATAAACAAAGGTACATATTCGCTTGAACTGCCCGCGGTAGCAGGATCAAGCCATAGATCCCTAACCCAGTGCAGTGTTTTACTGGTTATTAATATAACCAGACTACTCTCGTCGCTTCTGTATGCTTAGAATTTAGCATTATTTTGTATTTCTGTTTATATTGTTGTACATGTGCGCGAATTTAGTTGTTCTCACCGGATGGACACTGTTTCTTATGTTAATATTTATTTCATTCGTAAATACATTTCATTCTGTGTTACTGGCAGTGTAACTTTAGTTAAGTTATAAGCCCCCTTGTATACAGTCCATATTTTAAATCTAATTTCCTGTTGGCTCCAGCTGGGCCGATCGTTTTGGGCAATGTTTCCCACGAAGATTCATGGACCGATTTAAGGTGAGTATAGGTAAAGGTGAGCACCCTGTTTGCCCCAGAGTTTATTAAAAATACAGGAGGTCCCCTAGCAACCCTAAGGTCACTTGCAGTTACACGGTGGAGCCATAACCCTAAGGTCACTAGCAGTTACACGGTGGAGCCATAACCCCAAGGTCACTAGCAGTTACACGGTAGAGCCATAACCCTAAGGTCACTAGCAGTTACACGGTGGAGCCATAACCCCAAGGTCACTAGCAGTTACACGGTAGAGCCATAACCCTAAGGTCACTAGCAGTTACACGGTGGAGCCATAACCCCAAGGTCACTAGCAGTTACACGGTAGAGCCATAACCCTAAGGTCACTAGCAGTTACACGGTGGAGCCATAACCCTAAGGTCACTAGCAGTTACACGGTGGAGCCATAAACAAAGACCTTTGTTTTGCAAAGTCATTAGCACATTGTAATATAATAATTTGAACTGATTCTTTTTCTACCTGCACTCCAAGAAATTAAAAAAAAATAATATACGTGATCCAATATTTTCTTCACTCCTTGAAAGTACACCACATCTTTGTGTGTAAATTGAGATTCAATGTAACAATTTTCTGGTTGCCGGGACATTGTGGTATAGCAAAGAATGTTGAAGTTCTTGCTAAAAGGAAGGTTTCCAAAGGGATCAGTGAACTGTGCTGACGAATGAATTTGGTATGATTCATGGATTATGCTCATCAAACAGTGGGACTGGGGTGCCTCCGGTCGGCCTAAGGGGTTCCGAGGGCTTTCCTCTCTCTGGTTTGCTCACTCCTGGCCCAAATATATATACAGAGGGGTCCAAAAAAGTGTATCCACTGTTTAAAAGTCCATAACTTGCAAACTAATTGACGGAGTTGCCTCATTTTTGGTAGTGTAATAGTTTGTAGTTCCGGCAATCGCCATACAAGCGTTGCATTGCGTTGTTTTGTTTTGTCAGATGACAGTCGCCAGATAGTTAGTGTTTTATTGTTAGTTGTAGCTTGTTACTCGAGTAAACATGGCTGGCGTAAGGCTTACATTAGATGAAAGGAAGTCTGTTTTAAAGTGGTATTTTAAGTACAAAAACATTAGTGAGGCCATTCTTCTTTGACGGCACAGCTACTGGTGAGGTGTACCTTCAGAAGCTTCAAACATCCATTTTACCTGCCATCCAAGACTTGTATGGAGACGGAAGATTTTACTTTCAACAAGATGGTGCCCCAGCCCACTACCACAATCGTGTTAGGACTTATCTCGACGAAATCTACCAGGGAGATGGATAGGCCGTAGAGGTGCTGTAGAGTATCCACCACGTTCCCCAGACTTAACTCCTCTGGACTTTTACCTGTGCGGAACACTAAAGGACGTCGTTTATCGACAAAATCCACGCACATTGGATGAACTTCGAGAATCCATCGTACATTCATGTGCAAATATCCAACTGAACACGTTGCAGTCAGTAGTTCGTGCTGCAGTTCGGTGGCATCGTTTGTGTGTGGATGTTAATGGTGACCATTTCGAACACCTACAGTGATATTCTTAAGTTGGACTTTAAGCTACACTTTCACCAAAAATGAGACAACTCCGTCAATTAGTTTGCAAGTTATGGACTGTTAACCAGTGGATACATTGTTTTGGACCCCTCTGTATATGACTGCTGTGTTTAATAGCATTTTAAAATTTTGAATGAATTACGTTCTAGCCATTTTAAAGTACTAATAAAAGTTGGAATAATTAATAAATCGTAAAATCAAAATCCAGAATATTATCATATATATGCTGGTGGAAACGACCCTTGTGGTTGACATGACTTATAAAAAAAAAAAATTATTTCGTTGGGATGACCTCGGTACTAAGCGGTTGTCATATCGTCGATTTGGCCTCCCACTACTTGACTGCCAGCAGTCACTGCCCATCACTACGGTAAGTAGTTCAAGATAAATTTACCTTAAGAGTTCGATTTTTGTTTTTTAATTTTATAACTTCATCATCTCTTAGGGTTTCTTTGGGTTTTTATTTAATCAAAAAAATTTATGTTTTTAACGGTGTGACCCTATGTGAGCACCCTACTCACGCAAGATTCATGACATATTTCATGGAGGTCTCATTTGGTATAAGGGATATTATCTGGTTCTTAATTCATAAATTAAAAAAAGAATACCTAAAAGTGACATTTTCAAAAAATGACTTCCGAACCACGACTATGTAATATGATCCGATAAGGTTAATTTTACAACAAATCTAAGCATTTCACAACTCTTTTGTAATTTGTTATATTTACTTATTTAACTTAAAAGAAAGAAAATCCAAATCTACAAGACTCCCTGATTGATTTCCTGGTAATTATTCCCTTTATTAAACCAAGGGGACATAGTTGTAATCATTTTTCAGGAATGATTCAAAGTAATACGATTTAAATCCAATATTATGAAAAACCAATTTAGTTTTGTTTTCTGCCGGATTCAGTTGTTTTGCGGAACGGGGAAGGGGAGGTTATGCAATTCAGGTTAGGGAGATTGGGTTACCTGATCAAATGGCTCCCACTTCTAGCTCACTGAGCAGTGATAGAGAAAAGGAGATAGGGTTTGAATGTTTTCGCTGCGGCATATTCTAGACGGGACTCTAGTAAACATATATTCGAATGTGAGTGTTTACTTTTATGGTGCATATTTGCTGTATTCGCATAGTTATTTATAATTATTTATAAACTCACTATTTGTGAAATCTGTGTTGATGAAGAAGATCAGAAAATAATAATTATGCCTTTCATATTATATAGGAGAAAGAGACATTCTTTTTTTCGTTTGTTTTAGGGCAGGTCAATTACAAGAGTCATTGAAAGAAATTCTTTATTCAACCTTAAAGTGTTAGAGCTTAACTGAATTGAGTAAACATCACAATACACTAATCAACCGTAACATCAGTAGTTTTCTCGTTTTATTTTCATACTTTAACATGAAGGTGATGCAATAAGTATTGTACTGAAGTCGGTAATTTACTTAAATACTTGCATGAAAATGAAGGTGGGAAAATGCTTTCTTTATCCTCTTGTTTATGATTCACAAAAGGGCCGTTCTGTAGCGTTCCACCTCACCAAGTTTCTTCCAAACTAATTATAAGTAGTTAATTGGAGGTGGTTTTCACAAACGAGAAATTAGATCGTGATGAATAAACGATTAAGGTAGAGGGATGAATAGAATTTTGTTTGTTAGCATAAAAAAAGGAAAATAATTCTCCTCGTCAGAAGCTGATCCCTTAGAATCTAGAAAAAAATAAAACTATTCATTAAATTCTTCTGTGAATCAGTCAAATAAATATCGGATTTATAATTGATTACAAATCAAAACATACTCATTTCAATTTAATACATATCATTTATATATCGTGTTCCATTGATAGTTTATTACATCCTGCCAATAAATCTCATTGAGTCTCCTCGTGTGTGTTGTAATGTTCCTGTGAGTGCTTCTGAGTCCTTTTACACTGAAAAAATAAAACAAGAATTCTCAGAATGCACGTTAGACTGGTAAAAAAATATTACGAGATTTCAGAGCAACATCGACAACACTCCAAAAATATTTGTTAAATACACACCTCACTTCCATCTTGAAGCAATATCATGTACGTAACTGGTGCAGACATAAATAGTGTTTTCTTCTTCCACAATTTAATGTACATAGTTAAATAAACTTCCTCCATCAATAAATGTACACTAACACCTAACCTTAAAATCCTCCGCGTTGCCTATTGCAAATATTATATTATGTCATGGGATACCGATACTGGCCTAATCAGATCATCCCCACTCATGCCCTGAGCCTGTCTTGCCCTTACTCTCTGGCTTTCTGATCATGGACTGTGGCTATGGTAACCAGGTTGCTGCGGGTGCAGCCTTTGCAGTCAGGGAGGGTATCTAGGACAAGATATGAATGTATTCATATAAACCACAATTAATAATTATGTACAAGCAAATTGTAATTTTTCAAATAAAGGTAGTAATATTTGTTAGTTTGAAGGATGTTTCTAATAAATTTCCTAAATAAATAAATAACCTTCTCTATCAATCTTTATTATTATGTGTTCATATAATAAAGCGCCTTTTCAGACTTAATAATATTTGTGTTTATATTTGATAATAGTCTGATTAAATCCAAAATTTTGCATTATTATATGAATACTGAATAAATATTGATACAGAAGGATATTGCGCACATTACCGAAATTTATCAACTAAATTTATATTAAAATAAACGTCTCAATATTTGAGATCAGCCTATATTGTTAAAACTAGACAATACATAGTAGTCTACTAATGTTCTAGATGAAATCAAAATTAAATACTGGAAATTCCATAGCTTGGATCATAGCATACAGAAATCAAAAGAATTTTATATCACACCCTTCGACGAGTCTACATCGGAGACTGATGGGGTGACTAGTCTTACGGTATCAGTAGCACATGTGATGTTCATAACTTGGTACCGAAATGTACCCCGTCACTGTTTGTGTTTGTTTAAGTCAGAAATTTGTTCAATTGTCATACGTCTTTCATGTTTGTGCAGGTACATCTATGTATGCCACGCACCAGTGGCGAGGACCTGGTGCACCATGCCACGAGTCCTCAAGTGCATCGCATGGATCTCCTTCGTGGCCATCCTCCACCAGTCGACAAGGTTCGTTGACAGGGTCTACCTCCCGGTCAACATCTCTTGGGGGAACGAAAACGTTACAGTCTGTAAGGTGAGTTTTCTTTCAAAATAATTCCTTATTAAATAAACTAGTTATTAATTATATTAGGCTGACAGTTTGAAGGCCTATTTTATCCCGTTATTTAATTAGGTATCAAAGTTCAAAATAAATAGAACAACTTTAATTTAACGGTTTTAAATAACACCGCTGATTAGTAAATAAAATCCCTTCTGTCTCTTAGTGAAAACTCCGGTAGTTGTCTTGAGAGTAACACTTCAAAAAAAGACAATTATTATTTATTTAATTAATATAGGGAAATATTTTTATTAACAGCCCGGAAAATTCATAAATAGGCAAAAGCTCCACATAAAAGAGATTTAATTAATAAAAATATGTTAACTGACTGCTGTAGTTTTGGAAATTGATTGGCCTTTATTTAATAGAAACACAATGTACAATATGCAGAACATTCCTCAATATGACAATGGCTTTTCCCAATTAAGTTATCGATGATTGGATGACTAATGTTGTTTGAGTTTTACTAATTAGATAAATTGAAAAAAAATACGATTGTTGCTTACGCCGAGAGACGTCGTTTGAACGCCAAGCCGGTAACAGCAGTAGTCACTATGACCTGGGACCCTTGAGACTCACAACAAAGTCTGTCGAAAACGTTCGGGTAGAAAATAAATAAAACTGTGGAGAGACAGATGGTGGTTTATGTCTTAATATACACACACTCCACGCCATCAATAACACCAATGTTAGGTTCTCTTTGAAAGCTTTCGTTTAATTGGCATCCTCAGACGTTTTGATAACCGACGTTTAGTGCTTGAGGCTAGCAGACGGTGGCTGTTGAAAGCCCTGAGGCGTAAAAGAAAAATGTGTGAAGAGAAACAAACATTGGTGTTATCTAAGTTAAGGTTCGGACATCGTAGGTAGCCTAATCCTCAAGTCATCGGGATGTAAACATCCCGAATGTATTTACAGAAGCTTTCAAAGGCTCAATAAAAACAGTCTTGTGACAACTCTCGTTCTGTAACTACATTCAACCTCTTTCCTTTTTCTTCACGTTTTTCGTTGACGATCATTAACTTCTAAATACCATATCATCCACCTCATGTATAAGAACAACAAGTGTTCGAGAGATAATGTTTCTTTACCTCTTATTTCTATTGAAGTGGAAGAAAACATATTTCACAACATATGTTTTATAGTCTCTCCTAGTTTATTTTATTACTATTTAAAAACTTTTTTACTAGTCAAACATTCGCCTTTTTATGGATTTTATTGGATTAGAATGATTTATACTTTAACACTAGTCAAAACAATCGTTTTTTAAATTGATATTAACAGTCAAACTCATATTATATTATTCATATAATGTTGAACTTATCCATTTTCTTTTACTCCAACCGAATAAATTCCTACGTCTACGTCGAAGTTGAAGTTCTCCCGATTCTCGACTTGTGTCCCGCTCATGTCTGTTGACACTCGAGATGAACATTCTTCAATTTTCTCACTTAGCGCCCAATGCTCGTTGCGCTCAAGTTGTGCCATAAATGAAGATCAACAAGACGACATGCTTCATCTCTCTCTCTCTCTCTCTCTCTCTCTCTCTCTCTCTCTCTCTCTCTCTCTCTCTCTCTCTCTCTCTCTCTCTCTCTCTCTCATTTGTGAACTAACAAACGATTATCATTTGTTTTATTTTATTATTAATGAATTATTATTAATTTTAGTATTAAGTTTAGTGAATAAAGATTTATTTTGTTTTACTTTAATATTTGTTTTTATTCAGTTTCTTTATTTATATTTACAATTGATTAAGTGTAACAATTTCTTTCTGGCATATAGGTTGTAATATCAATTGGAAGTCTGGCCAATATATTGATGGCAAGAAAGGTAACTTATTTTTCAACTGTGATGGTGAGTTCGTACTTTCTATGAATGATCGGTTTTTATTTCAGCACGTCTTCGGCGATTTCTTCCATATTCATTACTTTCGTTTGCATCCATGATTTTCCTTGTTCCTTTTCTGTCTTTTATTTCCACAATTCGCATTTTGTCGGGGCTGCTGCTGGACGTCTTCAAACTTGCAAACATATTGAAGCCGGCGAAAATTTTGGTGAATCGAGGATTTCAAGGTCAAATAGCTAACTTTGCTCCGCGCTTTCAACATATAATCATTGACAACATAATTGGGAAAAAGCATTGAAGGGTTATAAATATTAGATATTGGATTTCTTTTAAATGTAGAAAAATAAATTTTTATTTATGAAATCGCTTTCATTTAGATGTTTTGCCTATTCAGAGATTTTATGGGCTGTTAATAATTTTATCTGACAAATTTGTAAAAAAAAGATTTTCCTTCATTTAATAAAAATATATAATTGTCTCAGTTTGGAGGATTACTCTCTAGACTACTATTGGATCTTTCTTTATGGTGAAACGTTGAATTTGAATGTAATTAAAAAAATAATTAACTAAGCCCCAGTTGTAAAAAAAAAAATTCTGCTGCGTTATTACTGAACTTGTTACATTATTGGATTATTATTTTCAATATATCACTTTTTTTAATTTATTTTCTTTGACCGATGCCAGTCTTCGCAACTCTGTCATTCAAACTCAAGTAGCAGAAATATATAGTTTGTTGCCTTTGAGTCAACGGTTCTTGTTTACATAATTTCAAAAATTAGTGATTTAGTGAATGGATACAACTAACATAATTTTGAATAAAGCATGGAAATTTACTTGAGCTCCTGCAATTGTAAACACCCAAAATATCCCAACAATATCGCTAAAATTTAGAACTCGTAATGCAATTTACTTTTGTATCCAAGTTTGTTTCACAATGTTTTCGTCAACAAATGAAAATTGTTTACTTTCTTAGGGATTTTTCTAAATGGAGAATTACAATTATTATGGAGAAGAAAAATATTTTCGAATTAAACTAGTGGACCAATAGAGCCTGGGAGAAATGGAGAGCCCAGCAGAGGGAACATGGGGAAGATAATTAATATGACTGGCGCCATCTTGTCCCCAGTCGGCTAAGTAGTTGTGCGTTAATCAAAAGGGGAAACAGTCCTTAGAAACTTGGCATGGTTCCTTTAATTTTAGATTTAATAAAAAACCGCTAAAAAGTTTGCTTTAAAAAAAAAAATATCATCAAATTACCAATAGAAAAACAGCATATCGCCTAACGATTAAAAAGTTTAACGAGAACATCATTTACTTACATAAATTATACAACAGGGTTGCTATTTTTTTTCTCATTATAGGCTTTGACATAAACACAGAGATTACCCGTTGCAAAACTTACTTAAGCTTTAAAACTTTAGAGCTCCTAGTGAGAGAGAGAGTTTGTGCCAAGTTTGTTAGCAAATTAAGTATTTCACTTCCATGCAACTCTACTGCGTTTTAAATAAGCAGTATAATTACAGGCTGTTGCTTTGAAAATACTATGCCTGTTTGGTTTTCTTAATATCACACAGACCAGACACGATTTTTTTTTTAAATGCACTATGATAACTCCGTACTTCTTAGCATTACGCCCAGTAAGATCTCGGGACTCATGTAACATAGACTTTTAATCTGATATTGAGTTTATGGTTTTCGATGAACATTCTATTCATACTTTGTTTTCAAACTGCAGTAACTTTACAATGAGGTAAATTTTGGTTCTATGCTTATTATCTAGCATTATACTTATTTTTCCTTGGTTATGTTACTTCAATAAATAAACATGAGTGGTATAATTAATATTGCATGTAAACTTACACATTTAAAACCAAAAGAAAAACTAATTGAAAACAGAAAAAAATAATATTGAACTAAGCCAAAGTAAAACTTACAAATAATAACAAAACATGAGGAAAAGAAAATTGTCAAAAGGCAGTATTAAACTCCGAAGGCGAGTAGTCTAATAAAATCAATTTATTTCCAATATATTTACAAAATTTAAGAATAATATTTTGCTAATGTGTAATTTATCTACAACAAAATAGTAATATCATCGCTCGTTCAAAGTTATAATTTAGGGAAATTGTTATTAAGGAAAAAATAAATATAAAATTAAATGCTAATAGATTTTCATTTCAAAAACGTTTCTTCATGATGAATTGTGCCCTAAGCCCTTATGTTTAGGCAATTTGTCTATTTTAACAATATTTTGAAGTAATGTATTAACTATTTGTAATTGTGTAGTTACCGCTTCTAAAATAATTCGGTCATCTGAAATTCGATAAAATACTATGAATTAGATTCTACTTTAAACATTGCTCTTACTTAAGTATGATGTTTTTAATTAGTTCGTATTTCTAGAAGTGTGTGGATGCAAGATGGCTGCAAGACTGGCCTTTAGTTGAGCTGTATATTTCATGGGTTAGGTATTTCAACCTTTCTAGATTTCGCACTCGTTAGAGAAATATCTGAGTGAATTTTTCTACGGAAGGTATAAAATGTCCATTGCCTTGTGGGGTTAACTTTAGCTTTGTAAATATTTACAATATATTAATAATTTTAATTACTTTAATTAAATACTACCCCCACAGCCAACAGAGTACTCCAAAAGTGGGCCAGAATATTCCACTCAAAATATTATTGACGGGTGTTACCGTCATTAATTTGTTTGGAAAATTAATTTATTCTTATTTAAAGTGACATATATTAGAGAATGTATAAAGAGTTTCAGTAATTGTTAATTTCCTTTTATCTGACACTTGGGCTCTGGTGAATCCACATGGTCTGAAGAACAATTGTTAATTTCCTTTTATCTGACACTTGGGCTCTGGTGAATCCACATGGTCTGAAGAACAATTGTTAATTTCCTTTTATCTGACACATGGGCTCTGGTGAATCCACATGGTCTGAAGAACAATTGTTAATTTCCTTTTATCTGACACATGGGCTCTGGTGAATCCACATGGTCTGAAGAACAATTGTTAATTTCCTTTTATCTGACACTTGGGCTCTAGTGAATCCACATGGTCTGAAGAACAATTGTTAATTTCCTTTTATCTGACACTTGGGCTCTGGTGAATCCACATGGTCTGAAGAACAATTGTTAATTTCCTTTTATCTGACACATGGGCTCTGGTGAATCCACATGGTCTGAAGAACAATTGTTAATTTCCTTTTATCTGACACATGGGCTCTGGTGAATCCACATGGTCTGAAGAACAATTGTTAATTTCCTTTTATCTGACACTTGGGCTCTAGTGAATCCACATGGTCTGAAGAACAATTGTTAATTTCCTTTTATCTGACACTTGGGCTCTGGTGAATCCACATGGTCTGAACAACAATTGTTAATTTCCTTTTATCTGACACTTGGGCTCTGGTGAATCCACATGGTCTGAACAACAATTGTTAATTTCCTTTTATCTGACACTTGGGCTCTGGTGAATCCACATGGTCTGAACAACAATTGTTAATTTCCTTTTATCTGACACTTGGGCTCTGGTGAATCCACATGGTCTGAAGAACAATTGTTTTTGATTCTCCTATGTTAGTATTGGTATCATTTTTACATAATATTCGAACCTATTGTCTATTTAAATCAATACTTAATCTTCAGAGTGGATATTCATAATAAATTGCGTTATATGAAAAAGAAGGTTATACGATCAAAACATGTTCTATAAACAGTGAATATCACTAATTAATAATTATTTTATAATGCTGATTTGATGTGAGGACTTCATTGGACAAATACTCTATGAAACCATAACACGGCCCAAATCATATTTAAGTTTTCATCATTTCACCCTTACGCAGATTCCCCCCCCCCTTTAAGTAGTTCCATGAAAAAATAGGATTGAAACACTAAGAGGAGCTCAAGTAGACAAGTAAATTTGAAGTATGAACCTAGCCATTAATACATTTTTTTTATCGTCAAAATTTCGTCCTTATAGATTATAATTTAATAATATTGGCAAACAAGTAATTTCAGCTTTTTAGTGTGGAGTAAAACTAATGTCTATATTTATCAGGAATATAAATATTACGTTTCGTGTATCACCTACCCCCCTCTCCTCTGCAAACAGGAGACGTTGAGTGACACGTGCATTGCATGAAAGTTTGATGTTGTGCTTCTCCGAATTAACGTCATAGGGACGTTTTTAAAATTCTACGATGAAATTTCGGTTGTTTTACTGTCTCAAAATTTTCTTTAGGCTTCTTATAAATTGTATTAGTATAATTCAATTTTCATTTTCACGAAAAATGTTATCTTACGAAAAAAGCGCGAATTCCGTTATAAATATTGGATTGCCAAGAAAGTGATTTTGGTTTGCCATATTAATGCAGAGTTAGGTTTGTTTCGTTATTCTTTTGTCAACTTTAGAATTTCTTTCTTTTGAAATTTGGTAGCCAATACCTTAGGTTGCTATAAAAAGAAATCCCGTGTAATTTTGTTTTGCAAATGTCAGTTTACGGTCACTTTTAACATGCGAGCCCAAAAATAAGCATTTTCGACACATTTTACTTTTTTATTTTCATAAAGGCAAGAAAGCGACTGAGGCTCACAAAAAGATCTGTAAAGTTTATGATGTTGATTGTTTAACAGAACGCACGTGTAAGAATTGGTTTAAAAAATTTCGTTCTGCAGATTTTTCACTTAAAGATGTCCAACGTTCTGGTCAATGATGACAAAATTAAAGCCATAATTGAATCGAATCGTCTTATAAATGTGTGAGAGATTGCAAAACAGTTGAATGTATCACACACAACAATTGGAAATCATATAAGACGTATTGAACTTGTTAAGAACCTTGATATTTGGGTTCCGCCACGACAATGCGAGACCTCGCACATCTTTAGCAACACGTACGAAACTATTGGTTGGGAAGTGATGTCGCAACCCCCATACAGCCCTTATCTTGCACCATCGGATTATCATTTATTTCGAAGTTTACAAAGCTTCTGCAATGGAAAAAATTTCAGTAATAACGATGACCTCGAATCGCACTAGGTTGAGTTTTTTGCTGATAAGGACCAGAAGTTCTATGAGCGCGGGATCATGAAGTTACCAGAAATTGGCAAAAAGCCTTCGAACAGAAAAGAAGATATTTGACTGATTAAAGTTCATTTTTTGTATAGAAAAAATTGAGTATTCCACACTGAAAAACCGAAATTACTTTCTTTCCAACCTATTAAATATTAAAATATAATCTATAGGGATGAAATTTTGACGATACAAAAATTTATTAATGGCTAGTTTTGCACTACAAATTTACTTATCTACTTGAGCTCCTCTTAGTGTTTCAATCCTATTTTTTTATGGAACTACTCAACGGGGGGGGGGGGGTGAAATCTCTGTAGGGGTGGAATGATGAAAACTTAAATATGATTTGGGCCGTGTTATGTATCACTCACTTATCTAAAATACTAAAATCTAATATTTAATAAAATAAGCAAAGTATTTCTGAAGTTATTCATAAACGCAAAATTTTTTTTCGTAGAAATTGGCCGAAAAACGTTAGTTTGTTTATTTTGACATTTAAACCCCAATTTTAATGATGATAGCTTAAATTATCACCAATGCTTACAAATTATTGAGAAGGCTTCCGTGGCAATCTCTTCCTCAGACCAAAATGAATAAATGCTTAAACAGGATTGAGATACGGTATTAAATCGGGCTTGAAGTAATTACAGGTAATTATTAATGAGAAGCTGATTAAGGGATAAGATAAGAAGACAGATTGGTTGTGCTGGCTGAGCCAGATGTTGGACCAATGGTTGGATGTTGGACCAATCTAAGTAAGCCCCCGAAGACCAAGTATGATTCATTTCGATTAGAACTTCCTCTGTAATTATACGGTTGTAAGAGATCCCTTTCCGGCTTTTCGTATTTGTGAACCGTTCGAAAACTTTTTAATTGTTGGCTTGTTAATTCGGTCCTCTGAAATGGATAATCAGAAATTCGTTCAGGATGGTAATCGTGTTGATTTAAGTTTCGTGCTCCAAATGGAATATGGAGGAGTGTTTTTGAGATGGATCTTTTTATAATTCGTATCATACTTTGGCGGAGTCGGTTTTAATTTGAGGATATTATGCGAATTCTCCCAGCCATACCGTGATGACATAAGTGAATGTAAAATGAACAGTAGAGAGAAAAAAATGCGTACACCCCCAAAATTAATTTATCAATTTTGTAAGGTCTGTTCATCCAGAAAGCAGGTACGTTGCATTGCAAGCAAAAAAAAAAACGGCGCTAAAACTATATATAGCCTTCACAGCCGTTCAGGTGTGCGGGTTAATCGCACACCGCACAGAACGTTCTTGAAGCACGGACTAGCTCATTTTGAAATAGGAAAAAATGTTTACTTACAATGCGAAAAAATGGGAATATGTTTGATAGCACATCAAATAAAAGGCATTAAAAGGTTTTTCCACAGTTATATATGAAGTGCCCCAGGACGAGAAACTAACTAGGCTAATGACCTCACAGTTATCAGAACATCTAAACATCTAAAGCCCTGTTAAATATTTTTTATTTTTTAATAGTTATAAAACCAGTGGGATTACATACACAAAAAATACTTTATTTTTTGATTCCAACAAAACCCTTCATAACCATCTTAATATACCCTACATTCTTGAACTCATCCCTTCCAAGTTCATGAAATTCCATAGTAACCTCATTGCAATGTAATGTCATTGCACAACACCACTCATCACTATAATCCTCCTTGGAGACTGAAATGGCAGTGGCCTCGTGACCTGCTATAAATGCGTTACTGCGGGAGTCCTGGCAATGGCCAGTTTCTCCAATCATGTCCTGAGCGTATGTGGCTCTCCTCCATTGGCTCGTATCCGGTGACTTGGCTGACGGAAGAGCGTGGGGGACTTTCCAAGACTCCGCTTCCTCTTTCGCATGCGAGGGAGGTAACAACCATGTGGAGTTGGGAGGCCCCTTGGCTGTTTATAAATATTGTATGAATGTGCGAGTGAATGATGAATTGTATATATGGTATGAATGAGAACATTTATCTCAATTACTTATTGCCTATTAAGTATTAAGGCATATTGTAATTTTATCATGATAAAGTTGTTTAAAAATAAAATTTATTGATTCCCAACTGCGACTAACATCACAATCAGTGAATGTGGTGTAAATATTACAAAATGAAGTATCTGGCATGAAGGCAGAGGACATCCAATGAGTATTCCCCGATATTGCCAAATCTAGATTTGAAAATTTCTTATTGTTTATTTATTTAGAAGATCTCCATTTCAACCTCTGAAGTATATAGTCCTTGCATTAGAGGGCCAGGATGTCCATTCAGTTTGTCGCGGAAGTTCCTGTGTAATGTTCTATGTTGATGTGATAATTCTTAGACGACTTGATTGAAAAATCAGTATAATCATTTCAATAGAAGTTTGTATTATGTTAATAGTTAATGTTGTGTTAATAGTTTCTTTAAGGGACATTCTGAACGTTGTT
Source organism: Acanthosoma haemorrhoidale (assembly GCA_930367205.1). Lineage (NCBI taxonomy): Eukaryota > Metazoa > Arthropoda > Insecta > Hemiptera > Acanthosomatidae > Acanthosoma > Acanthosoma haemorrhoidale. The sequence goes on along the minus strand of OV884011.1, from coordinate 182,989,750 downwards.
CCAATAAATGCTTCAATGGTTTGAACTGGTGACCGTCTTTTGACGACCGAGTGGTCGTCTTTTAATTTAATTAAATCTCAATATTATTTTTCTTCCTAATTCCATTATTAACTCTTAATTCCAAGTTACGTAAAACAGATTCCATGATTTATATTGCTAGCTAGTAAAAACCGGGTTTAGTAAATTTGAATTTAAATTATGAACTCACTACAACTTCAGCGAAACGTTTAATAAAACGTAACCAATTTTTAATTCTATCCTAACCTTGACTGTAACTGACATTGATAATGTAGTTTACAGAACTAATTTACTAGGCTAACTATTAATAGAGTTTATTAAGTTTGTGATTTGCGATGTTCTAGGTGAAGTTTGCCGATTGGGTTGAGAATGGTATCTCGCCAAATGTCTACTTCATCATCTACTACCTGTTCCGGGTAGTCTTCGTCCACGCAGTGCCCTGTATCTCCCTGGTGGCCCTCAACCTCCTCCTGTTCCGTGCCCTCAGGAAAGCCCAGGAGAAGAGGGAGAAACTCTTTAAGGAGAACAAAAAGAGCGAGTGCAAGAGACTGAGGGACTCCAACTGCACCACCCTCATGCTGATCGTAGTTGTCACAGTCTTCCTAGTTACAGAGATCCCATTGGCTGTTGTTACGGTAAGGACACATTGTATTTTTCCAAAATAAAAAAAAAAAATGGTGAATTTCATATTTACAGTAGGGATTAAAATCAGTATATGTTGACAAAGTATGCAAATAATTGAATTAAAACATCATATCAGGAAAAAAATCAACCCCAAGCCACTCGTATTAAACCAACTTCAGTATTTTCTCACCCGTCTGTTTTTTTTTTATTTGTTTTAGAAAAGTAAATATGCCGTCAATATTAAAAAAATATGGAAACGAATTCTATTCTTTCTGAATAAGAGATGAAAAATGAAAGGGAGAGTCTCCGAAGAAAGTTTTAAGTTGCTAAGTTTCTCCCTTCAATCAAAACTTGGCCCACCCAGTTTTATCGGAATAACTTAAACAGTTCAAATGATTCACAATTTCAATCTCCAAAGTCCTCTGAGACTCAATGAAACCTGTCATTTATCAAATTAACTGATATTTATTTGCGATGTCTCTGGGTTCTTAATTACATTAAAGAATCTGTTTAAATAATACATCTAAATAAATTTTTTAATTACATCGAATAATTTTCGGAATAAATTAGTGAATTAATAAGATCTTTTATATTGACAAAACATAAAGTAAATATTATTTATTGTTAATACTATTGGTATTATTATGTGGCAATGGTAATTTAACTTAAGAAAGACAAAATCTAATTTTTATTTGTGAATATTTCAATAACTCTCATTAGCTAAAGAAAGGTGACATGATCTAAAATTCTTACCAAAATAGTTGAAAGTTAACAGATTTTTTTTAGCATAAAAGAGAAATGACTCATTGATTTTAAAATGTATATTTTCATCTCAAATCATTATTTCGATTATTAATCGATACTTTACTCAAAAACCTATAATTTCACTCGACACTCACCGATTAGTTTCAGTTTTTCCAATCACCACCCAACCCACCTACAGCAGTAAATAAGATAAAATTTCTGAGCCCAAAGAGAGGTGTACCCTTTTTCAAATGGTGTTCGGTGATCGTTCATTGCCGGTCTTTCTGCTCTACGACAGTGGTCATAAAAATCGTATCTATTTAAAATTTTAAATGTAAATTCAACAACAATTTGAGCTTAATACGTTTTGTGTATGATATAATATTGGTGAGGAAGTAAAAAAAAATTAAAAGTTAAAAATTCCATTTATTGTTTAACTGACCGGCTTATCTGACCAGTCTGTCTTTTGAGCCCAGAACCTGTCTATGATTTCCTTTTTTTCTCATGACTGAAAACAGTATATATTTCAATATTAAATATAGTTCTAAGAGCCTACAATAGAAAAATAAAAGCCATTCATGGCGTTGAAGATTAATTTCAATAAGTTTTTTTTGCCATTAGTTTATCTATTTACAGTATTATTATTTTTTGGATAAGGCAAGTTACCGTGACCAAGGAGTTTTTGATAAACAATATAGTGACGTTATTCGTCATCACTTATATATTTGGAGGTACACCTCGCAATAGTGTTCCTTTACTTTCAACTAACCAACATCCGGTGTGTTTTAGGTGTAAAATTATATTCTTACTAGAATTATAATGATAACTATAGTAGAACTTTTAATTATAATGTTTGATTAAAAATAATTAAAATATAATTATAATGTTAAAAATTATTTTTATAACCACCAAACAGCTTTTCTACCTGTAACAAGTTAAGGTTCTTCTATTACCTAAGTATTGCTCAGAACCAATTCTATTAATGTTAAAAGAATACAGTTAACTCATAAACAAAATGATCTAATAGGTGAAAGCTAAAAAATAAAAGCCAATTCTTCCACAATAACATATCTTAGTCGATTTGCATTTGTCCCTCTCGTATGATAAGCGTGGATGGGTCTCCAAAATATTGGCTCATTGTTTTCATTTTATTATTTTCAACATTATCTGGGACAAACTTAATAATCTGAACTTCTAAAATCCATGACGCAACACCTCGCTAAGAGATGTCGCCACAGTTGGTAGGTGCTAGTATTGGCACATCTCAACCTTTAATTATGTTTTCTTAACTAGATTCGATACTTCTTTGAAATTTGAATCCTTACGAGGGTGAACTAACTTCAACATGAAATTCCTTAAAACAGTTTGGAATCGAGCATGTGTCTCTACAGTTAAAAATCGATCTACTAACCGCAGGAAGGAAATGGCTCAAGACTTAGGAAACATTCAGATATCCCAAAAGTTTCCCCAATAATTAGACGGTTGTTAGTAAAGTCTAGCTTGAAATTAATCAAAAACTTCCAGAGCTTCGTTAGAAAAAAAGTAGTAAAGAAAAAACATTACTTTTAATTAATTTTATCGTTTATAATCCTTAATAAGTGGTTGGATGTTGTGTTGGGATAATCTAAAGTTTTTTTCTTGTTTAAAAAGTGGCCTACACATACCCGAGCAGAAACAATCAACGAAAAAAAAAAAAGAAAAGAAATTGTCAGTATGTTAAGCATTGTTAAACACAATTTCATGAAAAAAAAAAAGCATATTTCTAAAACGGCAATATTTTATAGTTAGAATTCATAATTGATTCCTTAAACCACCAAGTTTTAAGGATTCTTTAAATATTCAAGGCATGACATGGCCTTAAAATTTTCCTACGTGTTCTGGAAGCCAAGGAGGTACACAACATAAACAGGGCTGCTGGGCTGGTCAGCTTTCATATTGATGAACAAGGCCTACTCTAATCAATTTTAATAATTTATTCGCAAAAGCAGTTCACCTGTTCTCCTAGCCACAAAAGAATAAAAATATATATAAGTTAAAAAGATAGTACATTGTAGCCTATTTCACTAACATCAAATAAGAAATGTCATTCTCAATAGCAGCATTAAGCTAACAATTCGTTATTATTCCCCACAGGAAAGTTGTTAAATTGTTGCCAGTGATTTGGAGGCGTCAATGGCAAACACAAACATTTACTCAATAGACTTTTGTTATCTAAAGTTTACCCACATCCCTCACAAAGCTTCGTGAAACGAATTGTTCACCTGTTACCGATCAAATCATCTATTGTTTTAATTAGTTGCCGCAGTAAAAAAGAAATTCAGTGTGTTAGCCAAGCAAAAGTATTCTTCGTGGTGCTCTGAATTTATTCGTTCTAAAGTGTTGAACAATCACCTCCTATAGGCGCTTCTATTACGTATTAAAACCGTTACTGGGTCAATGGGTACATTTTCAAGCGAATTTCAGTTCCTAACAATAATGAATAGGTATTATGTTACAAATACGATATTATTATTATTTACATTACATTCTTACCGAATTGGCAGCAACTAATGTAATCAATAAAGACAAATCTTCAACTCTTTATATGATTATAATTCTTACAATTTATTTTTTATTTTTAATTTTCTGTAGTGTATTGACAATATTTTACTAGATTTTTTTTTTATGTTAATACGTATTTTATCTTTTAACCATACTAAATGTTATTATAGTCCCGTGATGATTACATCGCATTTATTTGCAATGTATTAAACATGAGCTAATACCAATATTTTGTACTTTGAATTTAAGCTGTATATGTAATTTGTATTTAAAATATAAACATGTCTATTTGTGCAGGTGTTACACGTAATATCGAGCAGTGTCACCGAGATCTTAGACTATTCCGTGGCAAACGCCCTAGTCCTCTTCACCAACTTCTTCATTATCGTGAGTTACCCCATCAACTTCGCGATCTACTGCGGCATGTCCCGACAGTTCCGGGAGACCTTCAAGGAGCTCTTCATACGGGGAGCCGTCCAGGTGACAAGGAGAAATGGAGGAGGGTCATCCAAGTATTCTCTCGTCAACGGTCCTAGAACTTCCACCAACGAGACAGTACTGTAGAGGTCAGTGTAATAAAGTCGCTAAAAGAAATGAATAAGTTTCAGATCTAAAGATCGGTAACCTTGTCATTTTATTATAAGAGTGATTAATTTCATTTGTATTCTATTGGTTTACTGGTATTAAAAATTCATTAAATCCATTATTACTAAATTTAATTTTTAACTTACTAATATAAATACATGAACAAATTAAACGACGTAAATCACAAAGAAAACATGATTGTCTGACAGCCAACCAAATATCTTTCAAACATATTAATAATCTATTACAGATAATCAATTATAAAAATAATAGAGAAAAATGTATTAGGAGCTCAAGGCCATTTCCATTTGCTAAAACTGATTATTTCTTTGAATAAAAAAGTGGTTTTTTTTAGATATACCGTTAAAAATTCCAGAACAAGTCATTTTTGTGGCTGTTATTGTAATACAGACGGACATTTTGTTATCCCGTATTTGTTTCAAAGCAGTTTTGGTTAGTTGAAGTCTGGAATATCCTGGGCTTCCTGCCTTAAGTCACAGGATGTAAGGGCCCTAAATTCCTTGGAGTGGCCTCTTTGCTCTTATGAGCTTCAAGCACTAACGACGGACTCATGAGCTCGATGTTATTTAATATTCTCTCTCTAACCTCACATCAACTTTGCAGGGCACAAATTAGGAAACTGAAGGAACGTTTTTTTTTTAAAGTGTAGTTGTAATTGCGATTTCATATACTCAGTGAGAAGGAGGGATAACTGTGTTTTTGTTTGTTTGAAACAATAATTATAATAGGACAATAAGTAATTGGGATAAACGATATCATTCGTAATACTTATTCAATATTTCGTTTGCTCTCTCATCCATACTGTATTTACAATTTACACTTATAAAATATGTTCAAAGACCAGGAAATCCCTTGAATCCCCTTTGAATAAAGGAGAAGGAAGTAGGAATCGGAGAGATCCCTCACGCTTCCTGCAGCTAGTTAGTTAGTACCATGGAAGACACAGGGCCAGGACTCTCAATAGCGGGTTAATTATAGGATAGCTATATTCCAGTGGGATAAGGATGTGTTGATAACATTGCGAGGAATTTTAAAATTTGGAGCCAATGTGTACAGGGATAATGGGTTTATTCAGGGCAGTATGTAGGGTTTTGTTAGTTAGGTAGAATGGAGTATCTACTATGGTCCCAAGGGCTATAAATTCGAAGGACTAGCTGTAATTGATGTTTAAGAGCTTCGCAGCCCCATCTGTCAAGAAGAGCTCAAGTCTGTAAGTTCATATAGGATTTACGATGGTTTTGTTAGTCAGTATTTTGTTTTCTATTTAGCAGTCTATATGATTGCATCGATTGAACTCTTGCCCTTTGAGTCGTCTGTTGTGCGTTGAGTCGTGTACTGCGTTAATTTTTAGTAAAATTGGAGGCAAATCAATGATGTTTGTAGTTATCTATGTCCATATTACTCAATGCTACTTTTTCTTATACAATTAAACTGAGTATACGAGATTCCAAGGGAGAAAATAGAGAATTTATTGGTGAGAGTAGGAACAAAAAACGACTAGATTAAAAGTACTAGACTTCAAATCTGTTGTCTACCCACAGTATTTTATTAAAGACATAAGCACTTTTGGCAGACATTTTCTGTCATTTGGCGAACTACGCACTCAAATATTGATTGAAATAAAGTTTAGTCTAAGTAAAATACATAACATTTTTAAATTCCACACATCTTATTCAAATCACGCAAACTTACACATGACATCCTTTTCATCAAAAATTAGTAAATTCTAATATTCTTCTTCTATATCAAGTTCTTGTACCCTTCACTCATCATGCCCGGGGTGACTTGTGCTGTACATTCTGTGCACGTGTCCAAACTACTTCATCCAATCCTAACCGGAGGAAGCGACAGTTGTCAAGGAAATTCCCAGCCGTTGTTCTCATATATTGCATTTCTTGGTCCTTGTGTACACTCATGCTTCACTCTCATTTGAAATAAGTGGTGTATTTATTTTGAAAATATTGATATAATATATATCTTTTCTGAAGCTTCCCTTTTAATTCTCAATAAGTTAATAACCTGGACATCATATTTAATATTCTCGTATATCTGAAAAAAAGCAGGGTTTGACTGATTGGGTTCATAAAATTGACTAAAACGGTAAGGGAAACTTGGAAATATGACATAATGGTAACCAGCATGCATGAAAAACTACTTAAATCGATATTGAAGTCTAATTTTACATCAAGTTTTTTTTACTTTTTGTGAAACGAGTTTTTATATTATTAGTCTCCCAGAAAAGTTATTTTAAAATATACAAGAGTAACAGCTTAGCGTGGCCTTAAAGAGGCAGGTTATGCCAACGATCACGAACGACAGCTATATCCTATTGCTGCATGATATGTGCGTCGGTGGGTGTTGTGGCCACCTCTTACTTACGAATAATTACAAGTTCCCCTCTTCTCCATCAGATCATATCCATCACTGTTACCATATGTTTAATAAAGCTTATGACGTCAGTCGGAGTGAGGGAGAAGATAGTGGGGAGAACAGCCGCTAGTGGGGACAACTGGCTGGCTATATAAACCACGCGTCCTCAGGCAGACGCCAGAAAGAAACAAACCGGCACCTTGAACACTTCTCTCTCTCTCTCTGCACTGGCGCTTGCTGCTCTACTCAGAACCATGGTCTTCTCATTCAACTACCTCTGCATCTCTCTCTCCTAACCTCGCTATGTTTTAGTCCGGCGTTGTCAGACCCCACACCTTCTTAGTGGGAATCTCGGCCTTTGTCTCGCTAAAACTAGCACCTCCTTGGGAGAGACCTCTCCCTCACGGACGATGGCTGCCGTGGCCCAACAAACTTACCAGTAGCGTCTTCCACGGCAATCCAGTCAGACTGCTTCTCTCCGGTTCACACTCACCTTTGGGATTCGGACGGTTTTCGCATACCCTTAGACACTGAGTGTGAATTCGTGGTCATTCCAAGACCACATAAACTACCTATAAACCTACCCTGTTCCTCTTCTCCTGAACATAGTGCTTTGTCGGGCCACACCTTCTATCTTATGGAGTCAGATCAAAACGAATTAGGCTGCCGGCCTAGCCAGGGTGAAAGACCACAGGTCCGTCCGCTCTATCGCTTTCTTGGCGCTCGCCGGACGGCGGCTAAGAGTTTGTAGTGACCCTAGCCCGCGGTGGGCGTCTCGACCCCCACCTTGGGGACTCACATATCTGAGCCCGACAGTCGGTATACAATCAATCACTGATTGAATAACGCATATCCAACTACCGCTTAGGTTATGGTCGTTGTTATGTTTTTGTATTATTACGGCTTCAAAAGGTTTTTTTTTAATTTTTCTTACTTTGGTTCAATTAAGGGGCCCTTTATTGTCGATGAGGAAGGAAGGCAAACTTCAAATTATTTGATATCGTATCGCTGCTTAATTCGTCATGTCTAAAAAATATAGGGTCGAAATTGTAATTACAAGTTATTGCGTTTCCATTTCAATGCTCAATTTCTCTTGTGAATGCAGTAAGCCACACCACGTGTTTGTTATACTGACAGCCGCAACAAACCACAATCCTTTACAGGAATGGCTAGTGGTTTATTTTACGATCAGAATACTTTACACTACTCAGAATATAAATAATTTATTGCTTATTACTTTCTCGCTGAGAAGTCAAAGATGTACTATACTTCCACCAATATAAAGCAGAAATAAAGAAAGAAATAATAAGATGCTGGTACACTTGGGGGAATACGAGGAGCAGTATTGTTAGACTATGGCTGAATTTACTGCAGATATCTGAAGAATACTGTACGTAACCGCTAACAAGGTGTCTTAAATAACAAATTAGATCAGGTGTACTGGGAGTCATTCTCCAACATCTCATTTTCCCCATTCGCCTTGGGCTTCTCTCCAATGGATCGTTACTTTCGATAACTATGAATCGGCTGGTGGTATTGCACGCCCTGAAGGGAGAGACTATACTTTTATTGAAGGGGAATCCTCTTTCGTGTGTCCATCTTCTACAATAGTGGTCGTAATATTAATCAATTAACTTTTGAGTTCTCAAGTACCAGAAAGTATCGAAGACTTAAAATTATAAGGTTTGCCCGTAGTTATGACACTTCATTTCAAAAAAAAGTTTTAATTAATTAGTTTTTTGAAACCAGCAATAGAAATCAGCTATTTAATGTTGCTCCAGAGCATTCCAAAATGTTTTTATAACAATCTTCTAGTTACTTATAATTATTTTAATTTACTAAAAAGGCTGTGATGGTTTAACAAATTCAGTATTCAGTATTCCTTTATTGTGCAATATTTACAATCTGCCTTTTATAAGGCAATAAGTAATTAAGATATATGCTCTCATTCATACAATATTTACAGTTCCTCATTCACTCGCTCATTCATACAATATTTACAGACAGCCCAGAGACCCCCCAAATCCACCGCAAAGAGAAAGCGGAGTCCTGGGAAGTCCCCCACGCTCCTCCGTCAGCCGAGAGGTTTAACAAATAAAACTATTTTTGACAAAAAATACTAAATAGTAGCTTTTTTTAGCAATCCTTTAATAAGCTTTTAAGAAACGACGCCAGGTCCCGCTAGTGTTTTAAATAATTAAAAAACAGAGTAACGAGAATTCTCTTCGAAATTTTGTTTAATAATATTATAACGCTAACTGACTTACTTTTGAATGATCTTTGATAGTCACGAATCTTCTAAAATGCAAATCGAGTTTTTCAATCCATCATCCGAAACCGCAGTATATTCAAATTGAAATATTTCAGTTTTGCTTAGCTGCCTTAAATATTATGTTAGTCAAAGCTTATCAAATGGTTTTATCACAATTATCTTTTTGTCTTTAGTCATTTTCATTCTCAGTGGTGATACTTACTTATAGCATACATGCCACAAACCATCAGATAAGGCTAAACACAACGATGTAACATCTATGTTACTTATTTTGTGAATAGTTACATCCTCACATTAGAGACTCATGTTCGATATGACGGCATGTTTGTACTCCATGGTGTCGGGTCGTCATGAGGGGAGGTGCCTGGTTACCTTAGACCTGGTGACGAAGTGAGGGTTAATTAAGCTATAACCTGAAAAATTGCTTAATGACGGGTCTTACTATCTGACTCCATATTTTATAGGTATGTGCCCCGACAATGCACTATGTTTAGGAGAAGAGGTATAGGGTAGGTAGTGTAGGTAGTTTATATGGTCTTGGAATGACCACGAATTCACACTCGGTATCTGAGGGTAGGCGAAAACCGTCCGGATCCCAAAGGCGAGTGTGAACCGGAGAGAGGCAAACTGGATTGCCGTGGGAGACACTACTAGGTAAAATTTGTAGGGCCACGGCAACCGTTGTCCGCGAGGGAGAGGTCTCTCCCAAGGAGCTGCTAGTTTTAGCGAGGTGAAGGCAGAGAATCCCACTAGGAGAGTGTGGGGTCTGCCGATGCCAGACTAAAACATAGCGAGGTTAGGAAAGAGAGATGCAGAGGTAGTTGAATAAGAAGTCCATGGTTTTGAGTAGAGCAGCAGGTGCCAGTGCAGAGAGAGAGGAGAGAGTAGTGTTCCAAGAGAAGGTCCGATTAGTTATACAAATTCGGTCAACTGGCACCCCTTATATAGCCAGCTAGCCGTGGTGGGGGTGGGCCCCCACTCCTCCACCTGCTCTCACTGATGTCATAATCTTTATTAACATAATGAAAAATAGGTACATATTTTCTGATATTATTTGATGATATAGATACAAGGTCTGATAGGAGAAGAGGGTGACTTATAATTATTCGCGATTGAGAGGTGGCCACAACAGCTTTATTTTGTTTTTATTATGTATGCGCATGCATTTAATTCTTTACAAAATTTTCGGAATTAGGTTGCTATATTTGTTTGTTTCCTGAAGTAGTTTTGACACATTTAAGTGCGTATGAAGTGAAATTGTTGCATGTAAAGAATAAATTTGTATTCTATTATTAGCATACTCAGTTACTTCTGACAATGCCCCATTAAGCAACTACTTCATTGATCAATTTAATTAATTGTGGAAATCCATTAATCTAATTACTCTTTCTAATCATTTTATTTAATCAAACTAAGTTAAGAGGCAATTGATCCCCATTCAGAAACGTGTTTCTTTGTATTTTATTTCTCAATTGTTTTTTTTCCTTATAAACTCTGACATTATTTCTGGCAAAGTGAAAGCATTAGAAATCTGGGAGAAATATTACACAGAATTCCCCCTCCATGGATTTAACGTTTATCTATTAAAGCAATTATCAATTTGATCATACACTTTATCAACATTACATGAAATCAGACACGTAAGTGCATGAAAACATAAATTGTCATAAAGCGTTAGGGTCAATTGATTGTTGTTTGACTCCCCAAGAAATAACGTTATTATTTAATTTTATCATATATCCTGAAATAGATTTCCTGCCATTGATGTCAGAAGCATGCAAAACCATGGTCATTTTAGAAGAATGAGTCAAGTTTTCCTCTTCATTCTTTTTTGGTTTTAAAACATGAGCCTAACTTCCAAAAAATTGTAACTTATTCAAATCTAGTTTAAAAAACATAACAAATGTCTACTGGTATTGGTACCTTGTGGCAATGCTTTTGATTCTAATCAGTTAACAAGTTAAGTGGTTGTAACCAGAACTTCACCCCACAAATCTTTCGGAAGACAACTTGTTTTTTCCATTAATGCTCTTTTTAATCCTTCTGCAGTTCAGAGATGGATTCCTTGACATAGTATATTGTACATTAAACCCTTTATCTAGGCAGAACTGTTGAAATATTTAGTCACTCCCTTGATCATATCTAATGTTCACTTTACGGGATCCAAACTTTATTTGAATTTTAAGTTACGTATTCTCTGAATTCATGAAACACATATTTACTTCATAATAAATATATCGTGGTAGAATGACTAAAATGGGCTATAAAATAAAAAAAATAATTGTTATCCTCAACATTTTGAGGCCTCATTTCACTGCAAACATCGGTTGAAATTATTTCCATAATTCTTCGGGCTTTCCTTTCTTCTGGGACGGAATTAAAAAAAAGCAAACGAGTCTGAAACCTTTAAACAAACCTCACAGACACCTGATTTAGGGTGTCTAGATGAATGCCCCATTTCACGATGCCAAATGTCATTTTTCGGATCAACTACATTCACACTTTCATCAACGTTTAATTGAACAACATAAAGCTTGCCTTTAAGAAAACCAATGAACACAATACTTCCATTCTTGTATGCAATAACTTTCTTATCTTCAAAAAGCACGATACAGCCTTTACCTTCTAGAATTGGAACTGACAAAAGATTGAATTTAAATCCATCACAACATGAAACATTATCTAAATTGATCTTAATGGATTCCTCTGTTCAAAGCGAGAGTCTACCTCTGACACTTGAACTAACATTTTCACCAGCTTTAGTGCACTTATTGTCACAAAGCAAATATTTATTTTAAAAAACAACCTACATCATAGCTGTTTAGACAATTCCATCAATAATTACACAAGCAACCGAATCCTCATAATCTTGGACTGGTCCTGGACCTACTGATACTTACCTGACACCCATAGGGACTTTAAAACTGGAGGCAGTCTCTTATTTTATTATCAATTATCAATTTAATCCTTCATGTGGGCAGGGATCGCTGGGCGTTTTTGTTTTATTTGGTTATACTATTACTGTGGTAGTAAACCATATTATGGAGACCTGTTGTTGTCCCTATCATTCCTTCATATTAAATGCAAAGAATTCATGATTTGAGTCTCTAAACTACTTTTTTTCTAAATCGTTGGTATAAGACAAAATCCACACAGGAAAACCTATTCCGAGGAGGTCGTATGTCAAAAATGGACAACGTTTGATATCATCCTTTGTATGTATGCATCAGGTACTAATGTGAGATTAATATAAGAGACGGAAGACTGTGATGTATGTTACTTCGATTCCCCCTAATAATTGTAAAAATATAAACCCCATGGAAAAATCACAATAATAACGTAAATAAATTATTAAATGTTCATAAAAAAAGTATTTGTTTACAATTTATACTGTGGGGGTATTCAATAAAATATGAGGACATCATGAACGATTCTATGTTGCGACTTTAGTGCGCATATTATGAAAAAAAAACATTAAAAACAGAATAATGACAGTTCTTTCAGTTAACCTGTCTACAAAATTCCAAAAAATATATATATATATATCTTTTGGGGAGCGTGGTGGATACTCTACAGCACCTCTACGGCCTATCCATCTTCCTGGTAGATTTTCGTCGAGATAAGCCCTAACACGATTGTGGTAGTGGGCTGGGGCACCATCTTGTTGAAAGTAAAATCTTCTGTCTCCATACAAGTCTTGGATGGCAGGTAAAATGGATGTTTGAAGCTTCTGAAGGTACACCTCACCGGTAACGTATCGGTCACCATTGCCGTTGAACCTCATTAATGTTTTCGTATTTAAAATACCACTTTAAAACAGACTTCCTTTCATCAAATATAAGCCTTACGCCAGCCATGTTTACTCGAGTAACAAGGTACAACTAACAATAAAACACTAACTATCTGGCGACTGTCATCTGACAAAACAAAACAACGCAATACAACGCTTGTATGGCGATTGCCGGAACTACAAACTATTACACTACCAACAAATGAGACAACTCCATCAATTAGTTTGCAAGTTATGGACTTTTAAACAGTGGATACATTTTTTTGGACCCCTCTGTATATATATTATTATGTTTTTTATCTATATTGTTTTCTTTTCAAATTTAATCTGAGGTTTTATAGGTTCTGTTAATATAAAGACGAGTTCTGGCAAAAGGAACATTGTTTAGTTACAAATCGATTAATGAATTTATATACAATAAGCACGTCTGTGACAAAATTACAATGTTAAAACTAAATTTAAATTTTTACGTCCTTCGGCGAATTCTTCTTTTTTTCTTTGTTCGTTGTTGTGCCATGCGATCAGTAAGCCTCCACTGCTAACATCTCTTCCATCCTTCTTCTCTGGATAAAAATATTCTTCAAAATTCAAAATGTGTTCTTCCATCTGCTTGCCTCATGTCTCCTGCGATGATCAAAAATGAACAAGGCTCACCTTGTCTCATAGGCGGTCAAAATGAAGAGCGCGCTTATTTATTTTTTTTTTATTTCAAAACCTCAAAAAATATATAATGTACAAAATAATATAATAAATTAATTGAATTTACAGATTTCTTCTCTTCCTGCATTTACATTTTGTTGTTGTTAAAAGTACTTAGTCTCATATTCAACTCTAGGTGATGAGGCTCACCTTGAGAGCGCTTACGGCTCTCTCGTAGTTTTTATACTCCTATGTTGTCTTCTTGATTTTTTAACTTTCTTATTTTTCAATGCCAGTTGTCTCAGATATTATTAACTTTTCTTATTTTATAGATAACAAATCCAATATTAAAATATTTATATTTAATTCTTGATATTATTTATATGATAACTATTAATGTTAGATATAACGGCAACAAATAATGTTCATCCCTTCATAGCCATGACCCACGATTTCGTTGCAATCAAAGGCAACATCACAAACTCACAACATCTAAATATCATAACAATATATATTATATACCATTTATATTTACTGTTATTACATCACCTCATCCTGAGTGAAATTCAGTGCATTCACTGAATGACACAAACTTACAGCTCATCTTAAAAAAATCATTCATTTAACACACATTCCACTCAAAATGTCTTGCATATGAATAAAATGACATATGCCAGAACAAATACAATATCAGAGCACTGATACCGATGTTTAATTACTGCATATTTACCCTTCTATGAGTAATTGGAAGGATATGAATAAGAATGAGGACTGCATCCCGTCCAACTATTACCGATTACGTGAAGCTAACATTGTCTCCATGATGGAGGTCCACAATAACAGAATGTGGAAAAGGTTGTTATGGAAAAAACACTCACATATTAATAACCTAAAATATGTGAGTGGTCTAAAATACATAACCACTCTTCAACCTAAAATACATGTCTGGCAATTTTTTACATAAATGACTCAAGTTCAAGTTGATTTGATCAGTAAAGGTTTATTTTAATGATAGTTTTATAAACATTAACCGTAAAAGAAACTATAATTATTTTAATTTCAACTCAATAGTAGCTATTAATAAATTACATGTTTAAAATTATTAATGGCATTTTTTTTTTCCTTTCTAGGAAGGAGAAAATTACGGCCTTATAAACGAATCTGGAATTAAAATAGGACTTAATCACAAAAATATGCATCTATTTCATCATGAAGTGTAATTTTATTAATTAATAAGTTTTGTGATATATTTATGTGTACATATAAATGTGCTTTTAGCTCCTGCAAGAGTTGCTTTTTAGTGTATGTTATTTGGTGTTCTTTCTTGTTTTTTTAATGGTTTCTAAACATGAATCATGTAAATAAAACCTTAGGTTTGTGTAAATTTAAATATTTTAGAGGAGAGGATTATGTATGTCCAACTATTGTTGGTAAGTGTAATATATTAATGAATTTATGTAGATCTGATAGTAAACCTCAAAAATTGATTACTTCACAAATTTATTTCTTCTGTACTACTCATAATTCAAAGTAATGACTATTTTTTTCTGAACTTTCAAATGCAATAGAAATGTTTGATGTTAATGTTATTAATAAACGGTATCTGTAATCAATCACCTACTGATGATGATATAATTTATACTTATAATGTAAAGTAAATACTATGAAATAAATAGCTAAGGTTTATTTGCTACTAATACGTACATATTTAAGTTACGTACCTTTTGCCCAATCAATACAAAATGAAACTGCAATGTGGTTCTTTGAATAATTTTGTTTGCCCTAAGATGAAGAGAAATGTAATTTTAAACATAAAAAAGAGAAAGAAATGATTGTTAACAAATGGGCTGTACCTTAGAGTACTGATTAAAAACAAATATTACTTATTTCTATAAGACACTTGCTAACAACAGCAACTAACTGAGTTTTACTAACTTTATTCAAAGATACTTTAATGATAGAAAATAATATAAGAAACCTAGTCGAGTGGGCAATATCCTAGACTTCAGGCAAGGCTGCAATGTATATTGACAAAGGGTTCGAGATCTGCAAACCACTTAGGACTGCTAGTTCTAAGTTCAGGTCTAGCTCAGGGTGTAAAGTAACATGTTAATCGAGGAAATCAACATTGAGCAAAGTGGAGAGTACCAAAGTTCCCACAACTTTCACTGACTTTCATGCACTTTCAGAAAGTCTTCAACGTTATGTCGCTTATCCTTAAAATATATAGTGTGCTGACAAAAACCATTCCACTTTACTCGCTCCATTCAAACTGAGACTTATGTGAGATAGTGATGTGTTTGTCCACAACTTTGTTCTAGATTATTCTCGATGTGATCATGAGTTGGGTTCTTAGTGAGAGGGCAGTGCTATCGGACCATTATAACACCCACAATACGGCACTAACCTAAAAGAGGAAATATAGAGATTGCACGTAAAGTATCAGCAGCAAAACTGTCTGTAAACATCAGTAAAACCAAGGAGATTTAAGTATGTACCTTGGAAAACAACAAATAAGTAGAATAACAAAGAAGGTTGAAAAGGTTAAAAAGGTTAAAAAGGTTGAAATATTTTCAAACCTTCGGATTTTCAAACAAGTTACGTTACAAAACAAAAGGATTTCAAGAACTACACTAAGAGGGCAAATGTATTAATCCAGCAATACCCTTTTTAAACAATTCAGACACTTCAGGATTTCCTTGCATTCTTTGTTAAAATAAGTTGACCAGAGACAGTTTGAAATAAGGAACTATTTTGGTTATCTAAGGAAAAGCCAATTGAACTGGATATATTGAAATGAAAATGGTTTTGTTAGTTTCAAACTCCGACCTGACTGAAGTAATTGAGATAATAGCACTTGACTGGAGCCACAAGGAAGCTGGAAGATCGGGTTGCCCTCGCATTACATGGAGAAGACCAATATGGAATGACACATAGCACACTCCTTTGATAGTGTGGGTAAGGAAGTAAAAGCACATGTTTGAGAAAAAAATATATGGAGAAAATACATTGAACCACTTTGCCCTAAATGGAAAACTGGAGGTACAGTAAGGAATCGGTAAATGATCTGTCACAGTTCAGAAGGAAAATCTGGTGGTAAAACAGTCATTATAGTAGATAATGACCACATCAGGATTTCCTTAAATGTGATTTAGATCTTCCTAACAACCTAGGATTCGTATTTTTCCATTAACAGAGTAATTCTTACTATGAATAAGAATTCATAATCACTTTTAAAACCAGGTAAAAAAAGGATGGTATTTTTAAATTTTTAAAACTCAATCCGTGTAATTATTTCTAAGAAGAAAATTTGAAGTAAACTTAAAAAAGGAGAAAAATAATGAACAATTAATCTCCAAAATAATCTAAAAACTCCTGATTCCCTCACATGTTGGCCACTAATTTTTTATAATAATGCTCAATATAAATAATTTTATTTTATTTTGACTTTGAGTTAATTCTGACTTATGACCTTGAAAATGCCAGATATGACGGCAAAATATCGGTTTGCACTATATGACAAAATATAAGATTATTTTGGTAACTAAATGACCACTATCTTTTTTTTCCTTTTGCCCATCTTTTACAGGAAGTTTCAACACCTACTTAATAACCATGGAGTAAACATAATTTCAATTAGTTTTTCCAGCATTATAAATATGATAGCTTACAAATAGCTTTAAATATGAGTTGGTTGTAAACAGATACTAGATATTATATTAGAATTATGTATCAAATGGGAATTAGGTTTCGGATGCCTATGGGATAAGGAGTTACAACCTTATTCAACTAAGTTTCAGTTTATGGAAATACAAAGTTTGTGGTATATAACATATGCACTGAAGTTTACATGAAAAAAGTAAGCAATTGTTTAGGTTTATTTGAGTAAAATACCTCATCACCTACTCAATATACCTACTCCACAGACAAGCGACCTTGCCAATCTGAGCTCTCTGAATGTTCCCCTGCTATTTAATTTGAATTTAAATGGTGGAATTTTAAATAATTGAATAATTAAAAAACAGATTAGATAAGTTCTAGTAATATTGTTTAAGAATAAAATAATATTTTTTGGAAATTATTAATGAATATCTAAGTGTAAGAAATGATTCCATAACTACTTTAATAGAGGATTATCTTATAACGAATTGTAAAAATATGGGACTTCTGAAAGTAGATAATTGTGTATATTTTCTATTATCCATCAAAAAATAACTATATGTAGCAAAAGAAAAAAATGTGACGAATTAATTCGCTTATACTTACTAATCAAGCTTGTATAGTTATGTAAATATTTAACTAATTATGTTTAACTTTATATAATAAACTGGTATTGGTGAATGAACATACCTATAATGTAAAGTAATATGATATGTAAATAATAGGTTTATTTATCAAACACCTCAATTAAAATTATGTAATTGTTAATGTACAAACTGAATATTGATGTATGTGAAAAAATAATGTGTAACAGATGTTTAGTAATACATGAAGAATATTATAGGTAATATGATATCTTGTTACTGACGAGATTTATTGTAGATATGGGAAGAGAGGTCGAGGAAAACTGAGCCCCAGAAACTTCTCATCCTCTCCTCCCAAAATAGACAATTTCATTATTTAATAAAGTAAATTTACTACAAGGCAATTAACAAAAGATAGGACAAAAAAAAACTCAAACAATTATCTTTCAATGCATATGTATTTATAAATCGTACTTCTAATTTATGTATAGACTTAATTATAATTCATGCACAGTTATAAGAAGTTCAATAAACTGGTTATAAAATCTGTTTTTATTATTATTAATTTATATTTTACTTAGCAGATCCCATACCAGTTATATTATAATTCTTATAATAAGAATGTAATACAAAATAAATCTTTATGTTCATCGATTTCAGTGAGATAATCTTGAAACTGCCGAACTTTACTTTTTCCTCTCTCTGCTCCAAAGTAGCCCTTGTCCAAAATTGTCCCCCTCAAAAATACATCTTTTGTCTTTAGGTGCCATCCATTATTGAATTGATACACAACTTTCATGTATCTACAAACTCATCAAGCCAATAATGCTCATACCACCTATACACTGGTGTCCCCCAGGTTTCCCTATATTTTCCCTGAAAAGCTCCTGGTTTATTCCTGCCCCATTGACTTCTTCACTTATTCCAAAACTTGATGGTTGGTAATATCCTACCACATGATTTTCATGTCCCACTCTATTATCCATCTGAATCTGTTCAACAGTTCAGCCATTTAACTTTATATCTAGGACCAGATTAATATTTGCTAAACAAATGGAAATATTTAAATATATTATTTACTTAAAAATAACGTGTCTCGCATCAGCATGTTTTTTAATTGTCGTTGTTATTAACACTGTGTTAATAACACTTCAATGTTTTAAAGCAGATTGAGAACTAACTGATTTCAGAAGAAGGAATTTTCTACTCAGAAAAAATGCAAAAATTTAAATTACTCCGAAATTTGTTTCATTGGAAGAATATTTATTCTTTCCATTTACATGTTTTGGTTTTCAATATATTTTTCTAATTTGAAAAAATAATAATTAAGTATAAATTAGAAAATATTTTCATTAGCTTGATAAAATACTTATTTATGCTCATAATTGACATGATGAGAATATTATGGGAGTTGTAATATTAGATGTCAACTTCACTTTTAAAAATACCTGGAAACTCTGAAAGGAGTTTGTTAATCTTTAAAGTTGGTGACTTTAATTTTAACATTCTTATATCACACCTTCTTGAACTTTTAACCCGTACTGAGGAAAATAATAATGATGCCATACTAAGTTTATTTACAATTATAGGAGTGGCTCACATTATACAATTACAATGTGGAGCTTTCTTTATTAGAAAATCATTTTTTCTCCTTACATATTTGCATGCTTTTTTTTTAAACCTTGCCAATCATTTCATTTTTATTTCTAGAACAAAAGAAATATTTAATTATATTTACATAAAATGAGAAAACAATTAATTGTTCATTTTTTCAAATAAACAAAATATTTTTTGACCCTCAACAATTACTAAATATTAAATTATAAAATATTTCATATTATAAAAAAACACATTGGCAGCATACCTTTTATTATTATTTCAATAGAAATGTTTCCTATAAAATATTTTCAGATCCTAAACTTTTGCAAAATGAAAAATTACAATATTTTATGGTGAATAGGGTAGCCTTATGACTTCTTCAAAAGAAGTGTCCGAGTTCAGATTCCCAGATTCACCAGCAATATAATTTCCCTCCACAATTAGAAGGTTACTCCCTTTATTTAACAGCCCACTTTTTGTATATTAACACTGTTAACCCTTTGTAACTAATGATAAACCAACCATGTTTTAAAGCATGAAATATAGTTCTGTGTTGTATGCCAATGAATAGACTAATGATACTTTTAATCGCATTAAAACTAGAGAAATAAAGTCTATTTGATTAATTATACAATAAACAGAGAACGCCTACACAACTGCAACAGTTGAAAGAAGCTGTTGTTATAATGTAAGCATTATAATGTTTCTCTAGTAACCTGAAAAAGAATTATACAGTGGAACGACATGAGATTAAGAACAAAGATGGTACATTTGTGGCGAGAGCTCTGTAAGACACCATCTGCAGTATTACCAACCCACAACCACATTTTCTGTCTCATATCATCTGAAACTACATGTGAATATGTTGAATATATTACATAGAGTGCTGCACCACTTGATTTATTTATGTGTGTTATATTGGGAAGAGAGGCAGTAAAGATAGTAATTGCATTCATCAAGATTGTCACTCTGTAATTCCCGACCTGTACACTCGGGGTATTTACAGATACACACACTACACATGAGAGAGTCATGGTCTGGAGACCCAGTTCCACAACAGTCCCCAACCCACTGGACCAAAGCAGTCTCCCCAGAGCGAGGGCCCATGCCCCCACCCTCAGAGGTCTACTGCCTTCACAATAGAATTTCTATATATATTACACTCTATTCGGGATCCATAGACAGTAAATAGGTTTTGATTAGAAGGGTAATTCAAAATAAAGAGACCTCATTGTTTTGTTTAATCTTAATTTTTGTTGGAGAAGATTTCAGCAATAATTTTTTATTATTATTACTTTTTTTTATGGTAACAAGATGAGTGGAAAATTTGTTTGTTTCGGCTAGAGAAAATTAGGAAAAGTGTATGTGAATAT
This sequence comes from Acanthosoma haemorrhoidale, assembly GCA_930367205.1. Classification (NCBI taxonomy): domain Eukaryota; kingdom Metazoa; phylum Arthropoda; class Insecta; order Hemiptera; family Acanthosomatidae; genus Acanthosoma; species Acanthosoma haemorrhoidale. Next base: position 182,968,930 of record OV884011.1, on the reverse strand, counting down.
TGTATACATTTAGGATTAAAACTTTAAATGTAAGTTATAAAATGTATTTATTTTATTTCTCTTTAACACTGTCGGGTCGTCACTAGGGGGCTCAGTTTATACCGGAGTATCCCCAAAGTGGTGAGGAGACGCCCGCCACGGGCTAGAGTTGTTAAAACCTCTTAGCCCCCGTCCGGCGAGCGCCCAAAAAGAGATAGAGCGGGTAGACCTATGGTCTTTCACCCTGGCCGCCGGCCTAGTCGGCAGGGCAGCCTAATTCGCTTTGATCTGACTCCATAAGATCTTTAGAAGGTGTGTGCCCCGACAGTGCACTGTGTTCAGGAGAAGAGGTACATGGTAGGTTTATGTGGTCTTGGAATGACCACGAATTCACACTCGGTATCTAAGGGTAGGTGAAACCGTCCGGATCCCGAAGGCGAGTGTGAACCGGAGAGAGGCAGACTGGATTGCCGTGGGAGACACTGCTGGTAAAATTTGCAGGGCCACGGCAACCGTCGTCCGCGAGGGAGAGGTCTCTCCCAAGGAGGTGCTAGTTTTAGCGAGACGAAGGCAGAGATTCCCACTAGGAAGGTGTGGGGCCTGACGACGCCGGACTACAACATAGCGAGGTTAGGAAAGAGAGATGCAGAGGTAGTTGAATGAGAAGTCCATGGTTTTGAGTAGAGCAGCAGGCGTCAGCGCAGAGAGAGAGGAGAGAGTAGTGTTCGAAGTGAAGGTCCGATTAGTTATATTAATTTTTTTTTTTTTTTTAATTTCAAAACCTTTATACAAAATAATACAATGTACAAAAATAATAAAATAATTGGATTACAGATTTCTCCTCTTTCTGCATTTACATGCGTTTGGAGGAGTGCATAAATATAATAAAATTTTTATTGTGGTTAAAAGTTCATCGTTCTTATACAACACTAGGTGATGAGGCCCACCTTTGCCTTGTCACCGACACCAAACACTAAACACTAAGACACTAAAACAAAACAAAAGAAACAAACAAAATCTGTACCTAGAACCTAGGACTACAGTGTTCCAGCCGCGACAGCGTCCTGCCATCGTTGGGGGAACGGAGCGGGGGTTATAGTGTTGAACACCGGATTTGTTAAACATTGTAATGAGTCGAAAAATTTTATATGTCTACGCTGGATGAATTCATCCACCGTAGGCAGCTCAAATATCTCATGCAGCTCACTGTTTCTTCGCTGCTCGAATGAAGTACCTCTGTCCACTTTCATCTGTATACCGTTTTGGAATTGTTGGAGTTTCTTAGCTGTCGTATACGTCAGATAACGAAATAGCGGTGCACCATACAGCAGAGTAGGCCTTAGTATGCTCTTGTATATCAATAGCTTGAGACGCAGTGATAGATTGGGGGAAGTTAATAAGTGCACAAGCCGGTAAGACTTTGTGCGTGTTAGCTTCAACTTCTTCGCAAAATGGTTACTAAAATGGAGACGTCTGTCCATTTTAATTCCCAGATATACTAGGTCGTTGGCTGGTGAATTGTATTAATTCTAAGGCCAATGCTTATGTAGGAGGCCAGCCAGTAGGGTGGGGATAACTCCCCACCTACGACTGTCTCCCCCACTACTTATCCTCCCACTCTCCGACTGGCGCCATAAGCTTAATTTATTAAACATATGGAAAAAATGATAGATATGATATGATCTGATCGAGAAGAGAGTGACTTATAATTACTTGTAATTAAGAGATGGCCACAACAAACACCAATTTTCGTTTGATTACATGAACATATATAGAAAATAGTTTGAAACGCTATAAAGCTTGAGGAAGTAAATAAATACTACTTTACGTATTAGAGGACAATGCTTTATGCCTGGGCTTGGCTCAGGCAGTGATGAACGGGACTGTTCCCCTACGAACAAGAAGTCGTTGTTTACTACAAATTTGGACTTCTCGTCCTATCTCGTCTACTTATCTCTCCGTGCTCATCGCCGCCCTGCGGTTGACTGTACGCACTCTTCTTCGAAACATCGTATCGTGACTATAAACTTTTTTTCATTATTTACTATACATTATATTTACAAACAATTAGACCTGGTTAAATTAACTGTTAAATTGCTGATCAGTTTTTGTTTTTTTTAATAAAATGAATGGTTATTTAGATATTATTTTTGATACTTTGTTTAATGTTTATCCCTTTCTGTTGGCAATTTTGTAACGCTAACCGACTCAATCCAACATCCAGCTTCTCACGACTTAACCGGCGCAATTTTCTGGCGTTTGGGGAATTCTTGATTCCCAAGAGCCCTAGCGCGAACATACTGCTTGTATTTTTGATATTTTACATAACTGCTTACTACTTATTATTATCACTTTGTTTAATATTTTTAATTTCACTTGCACAACTTTAATCATAGTCACTATGGTTAACACATTTAGGTGGGCCTACTACAACACTCCTTTCCCTGTCTTATCCTAACCTCACTAGCCCTATCTTCACTGATCCTCACGTCTTGCCTTTTCCTCTTAGTAATGCTTGGAACCAAGTCAACACCTCCTGAGGCAAGACTTCTGGTGACTGAAATTTTCAAATCTAAAGTTCGAATCTGATTACCATGAACTTTATAGATTCTATCTAACACGACTTTTAACAATTATGTATATATATATTGACTTAATTTCAAACAAACTCTACCTGGTGTCCAAGACTTATTTCTATTTGATCCCTCAGGGCTACTAAATCATTCACATTAATGGTCTTACCAAACTTGACATTTGTCTCTATTATTTTATTTTGAGCAATATCCATTTTTGGATTTAAAATAGATAAGGGAATTCTGGGTTTATACCCCAACATAAACGATATGGGGGGACATCACGTAACTGACGATGGCGCAGACCTATACGCATATAATGTAGACATTTCCGACCCTTCTAGATGCGACTCAGAATAATTTTTTATCAACAACTTATTAAATGTTTGAACCGCTCTTTCGGTTGAACCATTTGACTCTGGATTATATGGTGGACCATACAACTGGCAATTCTCTTCAAACTCTTCGGAACGAGGAACTAACCGGCGGACCATTATCACTGACTATAATTGTTGGTAAAGATAATCTGGTGACTAACTCATCTGACTGTGCAATGACATCTCCTGACTTTGTCAATTTCATTTGGAAACACTCCATCCATTTAGAAAAAGAGTCAACAACAATTATAAGAGTCAACCTTTTTATTTTAAAAATCAAAAAATCAAAATGAACTTGTTCCTCCGTGAACTTGTTCTCAGTAACCTTCCCACAAAATGGTTTACACATACATTAACCTTCCAGTGGCACCTCGTGGAACTATACCAGAGGTAATTTAGTTTTTCCTCAGCACTCCTAAAACTCTCAGCTGAAAGACACTTCTTAATTTTTACCCACATCCAACGAAATCCGACACTTTAACTGGTTTTTTTTTTACTATTAGTAATAACTTTTATTACCCTACACAGCATGAAACGAATAAAACGACTAAATTTTTTCCTCGTCGCAAATGTTATTTTGTGAAGGGAGGCGGTAAAGATAGTAAATGAATTCAACAAGATTGTCGCACTGTAATTAACAAACTGGTATATTTTGATGAGAAATAAAAGGGGGGGAAGTGGTTATGCAGTAGTCTTGAAATCATGGTGTTCAATGACTATTCAAGAAAATTCCTGCACCCGCATGAATCTTAGACGGTCATAAATAAGAAACGTTAAATCAGAAAGTCTTCTAATATGTCATCGTGAATGTTTGAAAGTTTCATTTTGTTTTTTTAGTAGATAATATAAGTGTTTTCTAATTAATTTGACAGTGGAGTGCATGAATTCCAGTTCATTAATTTTTTTTTCATTTTTTTTTTTTAGAACAACAACAATTTATTAAGATAAAATTACAATCTGCCTTATCAGGCAATAAGTAATTGAGATAAATGTTATCATTCATACCATATTTACAATTCATCATTCACTCGCTCATTCATACAATATTTACAAACAGCCCAGAGGCCCCCCAAGTCTACATGGTTGTCACCTCTCTCGCGTGCGAAGGAGGAAGTGGAGTCTCAAGGAAGCTGACCAAGAGCGCGAGAGCCACAGACGCTCAGGAGATGATTTGAGAAACTGGCCATTGCCAGGACTCCCACTAACACTTAATTATAGCAGGTCACGATGCCACTGCCGTTTTAATCTCCGAGGAGGCTTATAGGGATGAGTGGTGCAGTGTGCAATGACTGTGCTAGGGAATTAGGGTGGTTGGATAGGTTACTATGGAATTTTATGAACTTGGAAGGGTTGAGTTCAAGAATATAGGGTATATTCAGATCATTGTGAAGGGTTTTGTTGCTGACGTAATAAGGGGCATTTACTATTGTTCTCAGGACTTTTGATTGAAAGGATTGGATGCGCTTGATGGTAACTCTGGTCTCCTTTCAAAGCGAATAAATCTTTCGCCTTTTTTTAATTATGATTACTGTTAGCTTTTTATTGTATTCTATTACAGATTTTACTGCCGATCCTTGACCTGCCGAAGCTTTGCAGCCCACAAGGCTGCCTGGAATAAAGATGGTGGGTAATACAATTGAAACAACTGTCATAACAACAAAATGAGAGGGTCAAACAGTTTTTATCCATGGATACCACTCATTCCGACAGACCGCTCTTTTAACTCTAAGATATTATAATTCCAATGAGACTTGCATACTCAATCGTGGTCAAAAAGTGTTTGGGGATTCCATTATGTACAGTGGAGTGGATTTGATATCTCCATGTACCTATATGTTGTTGACAGCAAGCTCAAGAGTGGGTTCACCCATAAGTAAAACTAAAAATGCTGTTTGTAATCGAGTTTTGAGTTAAATCAGAATTCTAGTGAATTTGTAAAAGAGTTTAATTTATAATTTTATACTGCACTTATGGCGTTAATTGCCTAAAATTAATGACTACAATTTTACAATAGAGATAGAATTCATTTGTTTTCCAGTCTAAATGAAGATAAACAAACACTGTGTAAGGAACATTTATTTGTATTATAACTCAGCTGAAAATCTTAAATTGTTAGTTAATATAGGTATATAGGATAAGATACATAGCCTATGCCAATGTTAATTCGTTTAGAAGTTGGGTAGTTAACTTAAACTTTAAGATGGGTGCTTTTACGCTGGTTGGTTGCCTAAGACTTGCAAAATTGACAGGTGTCAGTGTAGGCTCTCCCACTGGCCATATGCTTCTAAGAATCTTCCTGGTGCCTGCAAGGTTCGATTTAGAGAACCCTCGGCGGGTTTCATATCTTCCATCTACTCTGGACTAAAGTGTCTGATTTAATCTGAAGGGAGAGAAGATTATAATTGGTTTACAGAATGCTTTTATGTACATTGAAAGATTCCAGTGTTTGCAAAAAGAGCAGAGTGTAAACCACACCATTCAGGAAATGCAGAACATGAATAGTTTACAATGTTCTTGCTTACTGAAATACACGGTTAGAAGAGTCGCTGTGGCCATATGTTCTGCTGATAACAAAATTAGGATAATACCATCAACTAATCATATTTTTAATAAACAATAGGATAATTAGTTAGATTACTTTTTGTTTTCTTGATACATAAACGGGGAAAATATATCATTGTTGTGCCTACTCGACAACACCTACCAACTTTTCCATATTTTTATATATCAACAAACTTACGGCATCAGCATAGAGACATAGGACTAGTTCACGATCCTGACTTGCGGGCGCTCACTAGGGGCACTGGCGTAGTTAACCCTATTCAGCCAGAATAACGGCCTTCCTGATTGGATGGAATAAGCCGAACTCTCATTGACTGCGCGCAGAAATCTACCTGCCTATAGAAGACAGGAAATCACTTCTGGAATACAAAAAACCTCATACCATAGCTTTCGTATTTAACTACTTCTGCACCTATCTAATTCTAACCCGCTAGATTTAGTCTCAATATCATTATAAAGTATATTTTCTTGTCGGCACGAGAAAAGGAGCACGCATCCCAGTGAAGTTTCCTGGCTTCTGTCCGCTAAACTAGCATATCCTTAGAAGGGACCACTTCCAGGGAGGCCTATGGGACTACTTCCAGGGAGGCTTATGGGACCCTTCAAAATGTACTTAGCAGCGTCTCCCCCAGCTGCCCAGTCTACCTCTTTCCGGTTCACACTCGCCTTTGGGATCCGAATGATTATCGCTTACCTCAGGTACCGAGTGTGAACTCGTGGTCATTCCAAGACCAAGTAAACTAACTATAATACCTAGCCTGTACCTCTTCTCCTGAATATAGTGCACTGTCGGGGAAAACCTTCTAATAAGATCTTATGGTCTCCCAAGACCACAGGTTTATCTCCTTCTGACGCCCGCTGGGCTGTGGCTAGGTCTACGAGACTTCCCCCGGTGGACGCGCCTGCTTGTCCTTATAATAGATGCATATAATTGTTAGTGGATATGTTCATATGTGGATCTGTTAGAAATGTACAAAATTTCATTCGAATATCTTTCATTGTCAAGTCAAGTCGAACCAGCTATAACCCTTCAGGATGACGTCGATAACGTTCGATAGAAAATAAATAAAACTTTAGAGAGACATAAATTGTTTTATTTTTTTAAATAATGGAAGTGTAGGTTTTGTTAACTCGGTTCGTAGTATTGCTGGCATCACAGATCTTAAATACGATCAATTCAAGCTTCTCCTTGATCAGCGAAACAGGAATGGAGTAGTGGAGGTTTCAGATCACCTCCCTGTATGGTTTTTGTTGTTTTATATGTTATAAATAATGAATTCGGTGCCCTTTTACAAATTGGATGATAGTGCAGTAGGCGTCTGAGCTGCTGGGATGTATGACGGCGTATGGTTCTGTACTTGAAAGAATCGTCACTGGTGCGTTGTCTAGGTGAAACAGGATTTTCTTTTTCTGCAAATGTGGCTGTTTTTCTGCAAGTTCTGCCTTCAGCTTGTCAAGTAATGATGCGTAGTATGCTCCTGTAATGGTTTTTCCTTTTTGAAGATAATCGATTCAAATAACTCCATGACTATCCCAAAAAACAGTCGCCATCACTTCCCCAGCCGAAAAAACAGTTTTTGCTTTTATTGGAGCCGTTTCCCCTTCGCAGTCCACTGTTTGGACTGTATTTTTGTTTCGGGTGTATAATGGTGTATCCAAGTTTCATCCACAGTAATTAATCGGCCCCAAAACTCGGATTTATTGCGCCTAAACTGCGTCAACAGAGCGTTTTTGATCTAACGTGAGCAAACGCGGCATCCAACGCGCGGACAGCTTTCTCATCTCTAAATGTTGATTTAATATGTGACAAACACGTTCTTTTGACATGTTCATAACCTCTGCTATCTCTCTCACTTTAATTCGGCGGTCGTCTAGCACCATTTGGTGAACTTTGGCGATGTTTTCGTCGGTAGTTGCAGTTTTTGGACGTCCCGAACGTTCATCGTCTCCCAAGCTGTTACGAGTTACAAGTTGATTATTAACTAAAAATATTAGAAGTGCACCAATTATTTTTGTGTATTGCTGGTATTTTTAATTTGTGTTATGCGTATCCAATCCTTTCTATCAAAAGTCCTGAGAACAATAGTAAATGCCCCTTATTAAGTCAGCAACGACCTTAATATACCCCTTCATAACGACCTTAATATACCCTACATTCTAGAACTCATCCCTTCCAAGTTTATGAAATTCCACAGTAGCCTTTCCAACCACCCTAATCCTGTAGCACAGTCATTCCACTGCGCCACTCACCCCTATAATGCTCCTCGGAGACTGAAACGGCAGTGGCCTCGTGACCTGCTATAATCGCGTGACAGTGGGAGTCCTGGCAATGGCCAGCTTCTCCAATCATGTCCTGAGCGTCTGTGGCTCTCGCGCTCCTTGTCAGCCTCAACTGGCTAGTATCCGGTGACTCGGTTGACGGAGGGGCGTCGGGGACTTCCCAAGACTCCACTTTCTCTTCGCATGTGGACTTGGGAGGTCTCTGGGCTGTCTGTAAATATTGTATGAATGAGCGAGTGAATGATGAATTGTAAATATGGTATGAATGAGAGCATTTTTAAAAAAAAAAATTGTGTTATAATTTATGAATAGGTTATTCATTGAATATTATTGGAGTAAACAATTTAGTGTGATAAATTTAAATTGATGTCTAACTGGTTTCATGTTGACATATGTTAGTAGACTTAGGAACTTCTACCGTAGCGGCATCCGTGGAAATTGATCTCAACTGACGAATTTAGTGTTTTCTTTAGTGCTTTGCCGGAATATTGAACCCCTAATTATGATATAAACTGATAGCTTGCTACTATTAACAAGGCAGGCTCCAAGAAACATTGCCAGCAGAAATAAATTGTTGAAAACTAACAAATGAAATGACATTAGTGCTTCATGATTAATGATAACATTATGTTTGTATGTTCAATTCTATAAATGAGTTAAAATATTCAAATTTTAGAATATTTTTCCAAAGTTAAATACAGGAAAGATAAATAGAGGAAGATACAACAGTTTTATGATTTTTAAGTGTCAAGAAAGTAGGAAGGTGTTAGACGTTATTTTCTAAAACAAATAATGGCTTGTTGAAAGCTGTGTTTTTTAACAGCTATGCGTTCGCTACTTGAAACCTGAAAAGTGTAACACAGTTGAAGGTTGCATCATTTCAACTAAATATTTTAATAAATGTTATGAAACCTAAGGATCCATGTAAAGTTCATGCCTGTAAGATCCAGAAATGTTTGCATGGTAAATTGTTGCTATTTATTATACTTATTTATCAGTTCAAACCAGTTTTGCCCCGACTTTATGAGGAATTTTTGTTGTAGAAAACAACTTTCAAGAAGATAAATGCCAAAAATGGATAGAATATTTAAGAGAATGCTGTGTTGTCTGGGGTACAGCTTCAATATCTTGTTCTGGTATTAAAACTGATGTCAAGGTGGGATTTAAATTTATGTCTTAATGTTTACTTCTAAAAATAGAGATTTTTTAAAAAATTGTATCTTATTTACTTGTTTAAATTACTGTTTCATTATCAAGGAAGAATAATGTGGTCAATTATATTTTTTAAAGCAGTTTGTTGAAAAATTGCCTGTCTTGTGTTTATTTTCTTCAGTTTATTATTATTAATTAATACTTTTGTTTAGTTGTTTCATTTCCTCATTTTCCATTTTTGCTTGCTCTTCATTATAACTATTGAAGAAGAGTCAGTCTAGAATTGATCATTCCTGATCCTACATCAATTATTGTTTTCGATTGCTCCATTTCTTTCTTTCAAAAATATAATCGGCTGTCTATCTCGCCAACAGTTTTCCTTGGTATTTTATCAATTTCAATGTTAGGGTGATCGAGCACCTCACGGTAATCCATCACTGCTTTTAGACTAATTATAACATTTTGTATGTAGACAAAACTCCTGAATCAACTTCTGATGGGGTTGTTTGTTAGACAAGACTTCTTATTCACTAAAATGCAAAGCATTCTGTCAAAAAGATAGTAAAGGTGGGATTGGCTCCTCCTTCCTACTGCTGGGGTTAATCACTTGATTAGCTAGTCGGCTGAGAGGATCTACTGCCCTTTATTAGTACAAGTACTGACTAAACCGATCTCATTTACCAAGCACTTGGTCAAATACACTGTCTTAGCAGTCAACAGGAGCAAACCATCCTTTACTCGTAAAGGCACACCTCAGAAGCACTAATTGACACAGGCTCCATGTCTGATAGGTCCTTGCATGATAAGTTTTAGGGGATGGAAATAAGATGTTTACCACATAGTATGTTAAAACATGTACATTACTGAATTCTATGAAAATCTAGCAGCTTTCTTTCATCAGCTAATTGGCTTTAGTTCCCAGCTCAATCCCTATAAATAACCTGTTCATGTCTAAATTCACTGAACTCCGAGTTTAATGTGCCTTATTTTCAACTTCAAATCAAAATCTTTTTTTCAACATATAAGTCAATTCACCAGTACTAATCACAATGGCTAATACACTCAGATTTTGGAGCAGTTTCATTTATGTACTCTTGGCCATTGTGATAGACAAGAATATATTTGATAAACAGTAAGCATAGTGTCAATATGGTCCAAATGATAAATAGATACATTTTGTGCGCATTTATGTTATAATATTCCCATATTTATAAAATTTGTTTCCTTCTAGCTTTTATTCTTTAATTGCTATTATTCTCTACTAAAGTTTATTTTTATTTTTTTCAGACTGATTCCAATAGTGTTAAATCCAGCCCACAGAATTATTAAAAAAAAAAATAAAGGCTAAATTATTTAGGAATCTGGAGAAATTTCATAATTAAAAAAATATTGTATAATTAAGTTCTGTAATGATAATTTTTCCATAGTCTGAACCACCAATGGAAGTGACCAATAAGATTAATTATAAGTCTATTTAAGTTCCTTAACCTCAATAGTTATAGGTAGACATCTTTGTCAAAAGTACTTCAAATCATGAAAATTATGTGGGGACGTGCTGTCATCAAAATTTTCTAGTAATTAAGGAGGTAGTGTTACACTTATCTCAGGTTAGTTGTTAATTAGCCATTATGAAGTTACGTAGTCATTGTTATATAGCTTTATCTATAAGAATAGGTTTTATTTTGATCGGTCTGGTCCAGGATATTTTGGCAGATGTCAGCTACACAGATATTGATTATAAGGTGTTCACAGATGCAGCGAGACACGTTACTAATGGGAAATCTCCCTATGAAAGACACACGTATAGATATTCACCTGTAATTGCTTATTTATTAATACCGAACATTTATACATTTGATTTGTTCGGAAAATTTCTTTTCTCTATTTGTGATATGCTGATTATAGATTTAGTTTATAAGATTTTGAAGTTAGATGGATTCACTGAAAGCCAATGTAAACTGTATTCTCTGTTTTGGATTTATAATCCTCTTTCGATTATAATTACTACACGTGGTAATGCCGATACATTAGCAGCACTTCTAGTTTTATATACACTTCTGCTATTTAAAGAGAAAAAAATTTTCTTAGCTGGTATATTACATGGGTTGTCCATTCACTTACGTTTCTACCCTATTGTTTTTAGTGTTGCGTTGTATACTGCCATTGAAGATTCTCATTCAAACAGAATACTTAGAGCTATTTACCCAAATTGGAAAAGACTTTTATTGTTGCTATCATGCTTTATAACATTGGCAGGAATAACTTATTTTTTCTATTTTCTATATGGCAATAAGTTCATCGAAGAAAGCTTACTGTTTCACTTGAAAAGAATTGATATTAGACACAATTATTCTGTTTATTTCTATTTCCAATATTTGAGTTATGAATATGGGATATCATTGTTATCAAAATTAATAATGATAACCCCACAAATTTCTCTGTTGCTCCTTCTTTCCTTCTATTATGGAAATTGGAAGGATATAGCTTTTTGTGAGATGACACTTGCTTTTGTCCTAGTGGCTTTCAATTCTGTTTTAACATGCCAATATTTCATTTGGTACTTGTGTCTCTTGCCGGTGTGCCTTCCTTACATTCAATGTAAGCAGATGGAGTTGGTTCTGGTCGGTAATTTTTGGATCGTTTCTCAAGTAGCTTGGCTTTTACCCGCATATTTACTCGAATTTAAATCAAAAGACACTTACTTTTATATATGGCTTCAAGGGCTCGTATTTTTTTGGGGTAATATGGTAGTTCTCAGTACTTGTATTCGTAATTATCGAAAAAAGACAAAAACATTGTAACTGAGTTCTTATAGACACAGTATTATTTTATTATTAAAATCATGATGAATGTCGGGATTCCAAACGCTTCGGAAAAAGCTGCAGTTGCTGGGCAGCAACTAGGTCAGATCGATTTTTATTTTAACAGAAACAAACTTGTAATAATTATTTTTTGTTTAGACTACATATTTGTAAATGATATATCTAAAAGTAATCTACAGTTAATATACGACCAACATTTATTTTTTTAATATATAAAACGGAAATTATAATGTGATAGTTTTAATAAAATTGTTGTATGCATGCCAAAGATATTCGTGAAAAAAATTAGATTTGTTGCATTATTAATAAAAAATGTTCTTAACTGAACACATTACTTTCTTCTTGTGAGTTATGTAAAAAAATATATATTTAGGAGATTTTCTGTATTTATTTTTAAATTTCTGTATTGAAAGTATAATTAAGATCAAATTTATTGAATAACTTTATTGACCTATTCAAAAGGGGTAGTTGTTGAAATGTGAACCGCCAGCAGCCCTCATTAAAACAATATAAAAAATAAAGCTTATTTGTTTAAGACATTGAAATCATGATAATTATTGAGTTGCTCTTCATTTTTATTTTTTTGTTGAAATATTTCAAATGAGAAGCTTTCAAGAATATGTTGAACTTATAGTTTGAAGATAAATTCTTCTTTCCCAAAACTAAAATTAATCAATTTTATTTACTATTACTGAATTAGTATCATTGGATCATCTTAGACATTGCTTGGAATTGAAATACTTGCTGAAGGTGTAAGAGAGATGTTTTATATATCAGTTGAAATAAGTTGTAGTCGTATATTATCCCTCACTACTTTTTCCCAATTTGATCAGGCTTTTTTTCACAATTATGAACTAAATTATATTTTAGATTGTTTAAGAAAACAACAAGTGAAGAAGCACTATTGAGAGATGCCGGAGTATCAAAATCAGTTTCTTAAAAACGTATTATATGATTGTGAAAAACCTACTCCATATATTTGATGGAAAAGACTTCATTTTGTTTGCTTTATTGTCTCACTTTTTCAAAATATGAAGAAAATTGTAAATAGCTAAAGTATGGACTGGTTTTAGGTGATTTATATTGTTGACTCAAAACTTGAATGTTTAGAAATTGATTTTAGTTGTTTAAAATTGTTGATGAGTTCTTAACTATCTGGTACTTTAAATCTTAAAGTACCCTTAATTAAATCTTAAATAGCTTCTGAGTCAGGACTTGAGAAATATTAAAAGTTATAAAAACGGGATTGACATTTTTTAAGTTGAATATAATCAGATATTTTTCTCTTGTACAAAGGCAAGACCCATACCATAAGTATATTTTAGCTAGCTGATCACATAGTAAACATACATCTGATTGAAAAATTGTCATATCAAATCATTTATCCTAGTCATTTAATTAAGTTCAAGTTGAAGTGTGATAAATTTCAATTGTACCTATTTTTTTTGTAAAACAAGTTAAGTTTGAGTTACTGAATCTTTCAACTTGACTAGATACGAGTTTTGACTGTAATTAATTATTTATGTTAATAAACATTAGATAATTGTAAGTCCACATTATTGGGCTATTTATAAAATCAATAAATTGTATGTCTATTACATATCATTTAATATAATGTACCTTTTGCAACTAAAATCAAAAATATTTATGTTTTGTTACAAATATCCTGTTACTATATTGTTTTATTTAAATGGTTGGATCACTTGAAATATTGATTTCAATATAAGAAATCAGCTTTTTAATTTAATTTTTATGTTTCTGTTTTCCCCATGATTGATTTATTATCTAACAATGTTATTGTTATTTTATTTTAAATGATAAATATTTTTGTGATCAGGGTTCGGTAATATCAGAAATATTGCAGTTCTTATGGTGCCAAACAAAGTTATGTGAACTATGTTCACATTCAAGCACCAATATATTGTTTGTTTTAAAGATTTTATATTTAATTTATGTCATCTTCTTGAGCACCATTGGTGCTTTGCATTAAACACATGACTTCTTGTTATATGGAAATAAAAAGTTTGTATCTATTTACAATTGTTAAATTTACTTTCATTGTAAAGATCTATTTTCATTTTAAAAATTGATGGCTCAGATATATATTTATTTATTAAATAAATTATAATAAAATAGAGACACAAAGATTTTTTTTTATCCCCTAAACAATTTGCAGAGCAATTATATACTTTGTATATATAAGCCCAGATATGAATTTATACTTGAGAGGTAATAGATGGCTATTCAAGCAAAAAATAAAATTTGTAAGCCTGGACTTCCTTAATTTAGGTATATAGTCATTAACCATAAAATAGTTACATCTGGTTCAATGATCTACAACGGGCAGGTGACTGTATTATCCAACAAAATATGGGGCTTCAGGTATTTTTGTTTGTACAAGGAAGTTAGTGATAGGATTTGTCTTAATGACCAACGCTATTAAATATTTAGAAAAGGGATTATGACGATATGGGTTGAGATTGGCGGAGAATGCCTGTGTACTTTTTTTTTTTACGTTAATGGTTTTGTGGGAGATTATTTATATTATTAATAATAAATAATCATAATTTTTAATGGTGCCACAACACACGTAATTAGATTAAACCTCCTGTCTGCTTTAGTTTTGTACAGTTTCACTCCAGTTGTCCATGATTGAGAACAGGCTGAAAAAAATCAAGTATCGTCCAGCTATATAGCATTGGAAAAAATAAAAAGTTTAGGTCAAGGGTATTAGTCAACTAGAAATCATTTTATTTAAACAAGTTTATTATAAACACTATTATTGGCAGGAAACAATTTACAAATGTGATCATGTTCTAGTACTGTTTCACAAAATAGTTATTACATCGTTACACAAAACATCAAGTTCTTTTCACTTCTCTCTGCATTCCTCGTGTACATATTTATTATAAAGAGCATTAAACTTTGAATTAAATTTCTTACTACAATAGAAAAGACTTTTTTCCCCCTATGTACAGTATAAAATACACTTTTCATTCTCACCTTCTATAAATGACTAAAATTGTGTAAACAAATTATTATATCTATACATTACAAACTTCCATAATTTAAATGGACTCGGAATACAATTTTGGAAGTTATACATTCAGACAAGGTGGGTAAATATCCCGTTAGCTAATTACAAACAACACTCAAAGAGGAGGATGTTATCTGGTAGGCCGTTTGATAGTATTCATTTATTTACAGTGACTTTGGCTTTATTGACTAAATCTGTAGATAGATCTCTTTCATCCGTAAGTCTTGACACTTTCACATTTGGCTACTGTAGGCTTTTATACTGTTCCAAAATAAGTTAGTAGATGAAAAATCAAATTAACCCTTAGCACAGATGAACCGAGAGACTTAGATGTAATTAATGTATTCATCAGCTATCATATCAGTCTAGCCTTTAAGGATTGAGTATGAACAGTTACTTACTTATTTGGCTCATTCTTATAAAATTCATTTTCCATTAATTTTGATATGATTTTTATATCAACCATTTTGATTTCTCCTTAAAGGTGTCAAAACATAAATAGCTCCTAATGGAAGATTGCTATTGTGATAATACAAGTTATTTTTTTTAATTAATTATTTGTAAAAATTATTCTTTTACTGTACTGAAAAGGATCAAACAAAAAAATTATAAAAAAAAAGATGAATCTATTATTTAATACATGCATACATATTAATAAAATTTGCGCCGAACCACTTTAATTGAAAAAGCCAACAACTTTAGTTCAAAATTAGATAATCTGACAGTGAAGAATGTTCTTTTTAATGTATAGAGGTCCGATGTTCTGTGCTAAAAGTTAAAATTGTTTTGATTTTGATTTATTCCACATCTTTAAAAATTGTGTCTATTATAGTGAGAAATTTCTACTGTAATGATATTCTCTTCTATAATACCTCATACTTAATATTATTCATTTCAGTACACACAGGTACCAGGAAAAATGTAGCTAGCCAAGTAGACTGCGGCCCTGTTTAACATTCATAATCTTAGTAACTTCTTCCCTAAAACTATATTATTCATTGTTAATATACAGTTAAGAAATGGCTTTATCACACTTGTTACATACAAAACTTACAATAAACCTTTTTTTTTTTCTCTTATGAACAATAATTCAACACTATTTATTGTGCTTTTGCTCGTTAACCTATTGAACAAAGGTTTAGTTACGATTTAACTTTTTTTTTAAATAGTTTTACTTTTTTCTTTTTATAATAGAATAAACTATAACTTAAAATAAAAATAAATAAATAAACGATTACACTATATCATGAATCAAAATCTTAATATGGCTAGTTTGGTTCATGGTAACATTTGATTTCATAAAATTATCAACAAAAGTAATCTGATGCCATTCAAGTTGTGTCCATGTAAAGCAACTCTTCAATTGTGGCTAGCGATGATAGTTAAGAAATAAAATTTAGTTGTATTTACCAACATGTTTTTTATACAAACAAGATTAAAATTAATTAATAAATTAGATATTACAATATCTGTACATGAATTTTCATAGTAATCAGTCCAATTCAAAAGTAAATCACATTAATTAATTTAATATACAATTAAACATTTTTTCATGAGCATAATAAATTCCAAAAATATTTTTGGATCTTCTTTATCCATGTAGTATCCCATTTGTTTGTTTGCATTATAAAATGATGATAGCACAAAAAGTACAATCATCACATATAGTCCTTATTTATTTTTTATACAAGTTCATTTCTCCATTTGTAATATATTTAGATATCTATTTGATTTCTCACAAGAAATTCTTTTTTTTTTTTTATATATATGTACAAATCACTATTTACAATTATAAGCCTAGTTAGTATTATTGAAGTAATTACACAGTGAAATGGGGTTAGAACACAACGGTCAGTGTACTTATTTCCCATTAGAAGTCATTTCTCTCAAGTATCGTTTGTTTTCTGTCAAAGTCTTGTTCTGATACAAAGAGCTATTTGCTACTACATTAGATCACAGTAACTCCTCATCATCTTGTTTTTTCTGAGCAGCAAAGATAGATGCGGCTTTATAATTTATGGGACCATAAGAACGGTAATCCACATCAGCGTAGTCCAGGTCTGAGTATTCAGGTCGATAAGGCTGTAACAAATAATAGTTCATTCAATTTTCAAATATAAATTTTATTTTATATTAGTTTAATGATAAGTAATGTATGTGGTATGTTCATTGGATAACAGGATGCTCTTGAAATAATATAAACTCAATTGACTTTTAACTTAAAATATATTTATTACCAGGAAAAGAAATTTTATTGCCCATTTAAGTTTGCCAAGACAACTTTTTATATTGTTAATGTTTTTTTTCACCTTTCCCTTTTTAAAGTTGATTGCATCAATCAAAAACTAAACTGTATGTTTTGAATTATGTATCATGTTCCTAATCAGCTTAGATTGCTCCTTCCCTGCATAAAAATACACCCTCTACTTTTGAGCCCAGCAATGAATGTTTTGAGTATTATTTGATTGTTCTCCCCAACATCGATACGTCATGCCTCTCAGCGAATGGCATCCTTTAATCTATCCTACATTTTGAGTTTGTTGACTTAGATATCCCCAACAGAAAAAAAAATCTAAAACCTATAAATCAAGATAATAAAGAGGTAGAAACAAAAGTACAAAGGAGTTAACTTCTTTGAACTATAGTTATCATCTGATATTTTAGCCATCAAACCAAACAAAAAACTTAAATGGAATGAAACAATAACATTTCTTTTTATAGTAAAAATAAATAATTAACTTTCAAGAATACTTTTAGACACCCTGTCTCTAAAAATCACACTGACTAACAAAATAAGTATAGAGTTAATGGAACTAATGACTTTCAATAAACACAAAAATTCTTTTGGTTAGTCATAGCATGCCTATATATATTTGATGAAACCATTAATCTAATAAAAATTTAATTCAATACACTATTAACATGATGAAATCTGAAATCTCGGAGTTTTGTTGCTAAAGAAGGTTTTTAGCAATTATATTTGAAAAATAAATCCAACATTTCATAATTATACCACCCGGTGAAGTATCGAGGCCTTGGGAAAAGTCTAGGGAAAGCATTAGTCAGTATTTAGAACTTATTATCTACTCTGGTAGTCTACAGTAGAGTTGCTTATAGAACAGTTTAAAATATTGCAATGAGAAGTAATTGATACCTGAAGAAAGAAGTTTTCAAAAAGATTTTATATGGTTTTAAGCTTAGATTATTTTTATGGTGAATTTAAATTTTTGTGCTGAATATTGTGTTTGAACATGTAAATTTTACAGACTAAAAACAAAACAACTAAAACCTAAAAACCTCAGTTTTGAATAGTATTTAATAACTTGTAAATATAATGCTCTTTTTAAAAAGCAACGATTCTTCTTTTTATTTTTTATTTTACTAAATTATTAAATTCAGCAAAGGACACATGATGAATATTTAAAATAGGGGTGTGTTTTACAATTTACTGAAAATTTACTTCCAAAATCTAATTTGCGAATATCTTATCAAACTTTATGAAATACCGTTAAATTCTTGCCTGTAGCTACAACATTAATAGCTTACAAATTTACTAATGCTAATTAATAGTTCAAACTTGACTACAGGTTTAGTTCTAATTACTAATCTTCATATAGAATATTTTGAAAGCACAGTGATAATTAATGTATTTTATCGATTAAAAGTATGTTTAATAGTAAACAGCCCATTCAAATTACAACTAAAAAGTTTAATAGTGTGTTGTTCATAATAGGCATCTGTACCTTTTCAAGTGCCTGACCCTTCCTTCTCTTAAATCTTTAATATATGTAAGTTACACTTGAGTTCTGGTTATCCTGTAGGAAATGAAAATAATTTACTATTTATTCTGATTAAAATAAAATCATTGAAGTTCTGAAAAAACAATACATATACATAATCAAGAAAAAAAAAACATAATTAAATTCCAGCTATACAGAATGTAAATTCTAAAAACCTTAATGTGATACTTTTTGAGTAAAATAACATATAACAGGCCTACAAGGAAAAAAATTTTGTTTGGTGCCTAATTTTAGCTATATTTGGGGCTCTAAATATGAAATCAGTTTTTCTCTATTTGCTCAACTGTTTTAGATCAGATTTTTTTTTAATTGAAGTTTTAATCACATATACAAGGATTGGTTCTTGTATATTTGCCCTATTGTCAGTCTGCTGTCTAGTTAGTACCAGGAAAATCAACCAGATGGAGTAAGCAACCGGTAACTAAAGTGACCTTCAACACTTCAACTAGAGTTGAGGTTCTCGCCTTGCAGGGTAGATTGAAGTTGTCCTCGCATGATATTTGTGTTTAGCAAAGATTTGTTATAAAGTTAACCTAAAACTTAATGTGTTGTATTTGCATTGTTGAATAGAAATAAAATGAGTTCAAGTAGA